>CM023948.1:34830871-34977151 GCA_013407115.1 Glycine latifolia
ATATATATATATATATATATATATATATATATATATATATATATATATATTTGTGTTTGTATTATATTGATTCTTTGAATTAAAATATTAAGTTGTGATTTACTGTGTATGGCATGTGTATTCTTCTGTTCTTCTGTTCTTGTACTGTAAATTATTTAATAAAGTAAATCACATTTATCGTCCATCGCAAAAGAATAAGTATTTTAATTTTATTTTAAATATATAAAATAAAAATAATAGTAAATTGATTGTAGATAAAATAATTAAATAAATGTATAGTCTAAAATGGTAAAGTTACACGTGATCATTATTGTGGAATTATTGTAAACTTGGACAACTTCCATGTCAGTCTTTCTACATGTGTACGGACGTCCATAGTGCATATCTCCTTATTAATAATTATTTAAATCGGTGTAATTACCTTATCTTCTAATATCTTCCTAAGTTATATACAAGTTATTACTTATCCATAAGTAACTATATCAAATCATCTTATCTTTTGATATCTTCTTAAATTATCTACAAGTTGTTACTTATCCATAAGTAATTATATCAAACCACCTTATTCGTAAGTAACAATATATCAAACCACCTTATATCTTCCTAAGTTATCTACCAGTTGTTATTTATCCATAAATAACAATATATTAAATCACCTTATCTCATAATATCTTCCTTAAGCTATCTACAAGTTGTTACTTATCATAAGTAACAATATATTAATAAGGTACATATTATCTCTTATTTAAATTATATAACTGTCTACTATTATCTTTTATTATCTTATTAACATATTACTAACAAATAAAGGTCTAAAGTTTACATTTCACATTATAAATAGGTTCTCTCTAAACTTTAAATCATCTATCTCATATCCCATCATTCATGATTTAGAAGACAACCCTCTCATTATTCATCACTATCCACCCACGTTGGACCTCTCTTTGAGGCACTCTAAAAAATTTCATATACACTCTCACACACTGGACCTCTCTCTGAGCACCCTCAAAAATCTCATATACACTTTCACACACTCAGTTGTTTTGTAAGTTTCGCTCTTAAACAAGATCGACTCCTCATTCGACGTGTAAAATTTGAAATATTACGTCTAGCTCACACTGAAATTTCCAGATTTTGGTAAGAATAATGAAAGTTATGATAAATGATTTTTTTTATTTATGAATGTATTAATAATTGATAATTTAGTTTATGAAAGAACCAAAATTCTTATTTAGCTTATCATTATATAAAAAATGCAACAACTGCGTGAATATATTTACAAAATCGCATCGATGTGGAAAAAAAAAACACAAACTGCTGTTGCTTATACTTAGATGTGGGTTAGCTTTCAACGAGTATAATCTAAATCTAAACATGTGGTAAGAATCAATCATTTATGTAAGCAAATGTTCATATATAAGAATTATCACATCAATTGCTCTAAAGGAGTGTTTAATACAAGGGAGATCTTTAGCTTCACGTGAATTTGAAATCGAGAATGTTTTTCATGTTTGATATTTTTTAAGAAATAACATTACTATGAACAATGTTTTTCTAGAATTTGTTTTGGTTATGCTTTCCACACACAACAAAAATCATGGAAAAGTGAGAATTTAACCTTTTCAAATTATTTTTTATAATGATAAAAATATCATATTATTCTTTCTGGATCATTTAATATGCTAAATAATTAAAGTTTCTGATAAATATATCATATTACTTTTTGATTTTCATAAAACTTATATAAATCTTCTTATGACGCCCATGGTTCATGATTTTTAGGGATTGTAGTTTTTAGACATGAATTTTTTTCTTCTTCTACCAAAACACCTAAAGTATATTTGGTAAACTACTCCAGTACTCCCTTATTGCTTTAAACTTTTATTTCAATGTTTTTAATATTGATTGACAAAAAAATGTTTTAATATAATATTTTATTTAAAACTACAGGTTCATTTTCGTATTTAATGCTGATTTGTTAACTCATATTCATATAGGTAGTATTTGTATTTTATTTCACTTTTTTTAAACACTTACTTAAAAAAAAATATCAATGCATATTTGATTTACCGTTGAAAATTTTCAAACTACAGTTAAATAAAAAATTCTGAATTTTATTTTTATAAATCAAGCATGAAAATGTGTATTTACTTAACCTAACATTAAACCAAATAAATCCAATAACTCTCCCGAGTCCCCACCCCATAACATAACTAGATTAAACCTCAAAGAGACACTTTAATATCTGTATATTAAATACGTAAATTATTTAAAACATATTTAGCGTAAATTTTAATCAAGTACAGTACCACTGTAGAAGCAGTGTTGTACAGAAGCGAATCACATTGTGACACGAACGTGACTGTGATTCGTCACATACTCATATTAGTCTCTCGTATCAATTAACTCACTCCTCCACTTTTGGTTTCTCATGTTCTTTTATTTAGTTTTATTTATCTGCTTTCTTCTGCTACATACATCACCTACCCCTTCTTTCTTCATTGCTCAATTGTTGCGCTCACGCACACAACTCACAATCCCATTCTCATTTAACTTTAGTAAAAATTATATACTGTAACAACAGATCACCATGGCTCTGTCACGTTTATCCCATCGCAGCGTCACAAAACCCTTCTCCGCTGCCGCCATCGCTGCCGCCTCCTCCCGCTCGATCTCCACCTCGGACACCCCCTTAACAATCGAGACCTCCGTCCCCTTCACCGCGCACAACTGCGACCCACCGTCACGCTCCGTCGTGACCTCCTCCTCGGAGCTCCTCACCTTCTTCCGCGGCATGGCCCTGATGCGGCGCATGGAGATCGCGGCTGACTCCCTCTACAAGGCCAAGCTCATCCGCGGCTTCTGCCACCTCTACGACGGCCAGGAGGCCGTCGCGGTCGGCATGGAGGCCGCCATCACAAAAAAGGACTCCATCATCACCGCCTACCGCGACCACTGCATCTTCCTCGGCCGCGGTGGCACGCTCCTCGAAGTCTTCGCCGAGCTCATGGGGCGCAAGGAAGGGTGCTCGAAGGGGAAGGGCGGGTCGATGCATTTTTATAAGAAGGAGAGTGGGTTTTATGGTGGGCATGGGATTGTTGGGGCGCAGGTTCCGTTGGGGTGTGGGTTGGCATTTGCTCAGAAGTATTCTAAGGACGAGAGTGTCACTTTTGCTATGTATGGAGATGGCGCTGCCAATCAGGGACAGCTCTTTGAGGCGCTTAATATCGCCGCGCTTTGGGATCTTCCTGCTATTTTGGTCTGCGAGAATAATCACTGTAAGTCAGTGGATGGTTGTGTTTTTATTTATTTATCGGCAATCGTTAGTTGCTAGTATTGTTAGTTGGGGGATTCGAACCCACAACCTCTCCCCCTTTCCTTCTTCTTTCCCCTCTAGACCAACCTTTTATCTCCTAGAGTGAAGGGTTGTGTTGTTTACTTGTTTTTGAGTTTTGGGTTTTTTATTTTTTTGAAGTTTGAGTATTGTATTGGTGAATGTAGATGGTATGGGAACTGCGGAGTGGAGAGCTGCCAAGAGTCCTGCTTATTACAAGCGTGGGGATTACGTGCCTGGCTTGAAGGTGAGTTTAGTGTGTTTGGTTAATGATTCGATTTGTTGTAATGGTTTATCTGTTAATCGGTGGATTTAACGTGTTTCTTAGTGGGGTGCATGTTTTTAAGGGGACCTGTGTGAAGTATGTCTAGTTAATAGTAGAGAGTCTATGGGCCTGTTTGGATACAAGGATATAAGTGTTTTTTTATCAAATTATATCTTTAACTCTCTCGCTCAAGCTGGAGCATGAGTGATATGAACCAAGTTTGTTACAAATGTGGTCAACCCGGTAGAAAATAAAGGCAGTTAGAGTCATGTGGTTGCGCCAGATAAACATGGTTCGGTGGCAGCCAACAAAGGCCTGCAGTGACAATGGAGACCAGTGTGACGCTCGCCGGAGATGTCTACTAAGAGCTTTTCTATTAGAAAAAGCTCTATCTTTTCAGTAGAGTACCTCTCAACACCAATTTTGACATGCATCCAAACCGGCCCATATATGGCTGGCGAGTGTTCTTCTTGTTAGTTCTACTTTGACAGTTAAGAGGAGAGTTAGTGCGTTACCAATACACCCTCTTTGCCTGGTTGAAATTTATTGGAAAGTATAAAGTCATAGGTGGGGTTCAGTTAATTTTGTAATTTTCAACAAATTTCAGTCAATAGTTTAGTGTGTGTTATAGAATGAGAGTGTGTTGTTAGCATTTCTCTTGATGGTAATGGACTATGCAATATCTCAGTTGGAAGGGATGGTTGTGTGTTAGTTTGTCTGCACTGCCACTTTGGTTGATTGCTGAGGGGATTTAGTTAAGTGGCCAATATGGCCAAATGCCTTATGGAGGTCTTATGAATGAAGACAGCAGGGAAGGGAGGGGGGGATGGATGATTGCATTCAGTGCTCCGGTAAAATGGTTTAGTGCATGTTTGGTTCAGCTTATTTTGGAGAGATAGTTGCTTATGTTTGCCATTTTCTGAATGAATTTTTTGAAAAATAAGCAATTGTTTGTCCAAAAACAATCCCAACCAAACATGCACTTATGTTTTATGTTGATGGAAATAATGGATTTTGTTTGTTTTGTAAGGCATAGTATTATAAAGATTTATTATATGTACTATATTGGAAAAAGCTTTGTTCAAATGTGTGTTACCTAATTTAATATGCTGTAAGGTGGTGGTGTTTCAAGATTGTATATCTGTATGCATATCGCCTAATTTTGGTTATGTTGGGGTTTGAGTTCTTTGAAAATGTAGATGGATGATGAATGTATAGTTATATTATTAAGTTCTCTCTTTTTGTTTGTTTATTTCAATCATATTTAAGGCCACTGCTGCTTTTATGTATTTTTCTATTTTTTAAATTAGGATCATTAGATCTTGCGAGATCTCTTATAAGGGTCTGAATGAGGTTTTGATTCTGAGGGATGTATTTGTTTTTTGTTTTTGCATTGGATCTTGATGCTTCTGTGGACTCTCCTTTTATATCCTCCTCCTTGGGCTTTCCTGTCTGCATATCTATACATATGTTAATTAAATATACATAGTAAGTAGTCTTTTTGAACAATCATTTTTAATTTTTAAATGAATATTTATACTTTGTACAGGTTGATGGCATGGATGTTCTTGCTGTTAAACAAGCTTGCAAATTTGCAAAGGAACATGCTTTGAAGAATGGACCCCTTGTGAGTTAATTTTTTTTTACTGTTATGTATACTTGAATTTCTCTTCTAAAAATTAATTATTGGCCATTGGATGTTATGAATTATTCATCTACTAAAGCTTGGCATAACATGAACAGATCAACTGTGGCAATTTTGTTCATTATTAAATCAGTTTTAGCCTTAGGAACTGGGTGCTCTACTTTGTCAATAATGTGCTAATAAATCGCATATGATTTATTATTTGATACTTTACATTCTTAAAATTATGGTTTACTTTTGGCATATTTTATTTGTCCTTCCATCTGATGCAATACATAAAAAGAGTTTATCATATGATTTAGTCCAATAGCAGTGGCTCTCCTTTTATTTTAATCATATAGTACAGTGACATAAATTGCTTGGCTGAAAGGATTGATCTATTTTACAAGTAGTTTTTATTTTATCATAGCTGTCATTTGTGTAGTTTTGATTGAATTATCAAAGTTTATTCTCTGTTAGATTTGATTGATTTCTCTATCTTATTTATTATTCTGTCCAGATTCTTGAAATGGACACTTACAGATACCATGGACACTCTATGTCTGATCCTGGCAGCACATACCGTACACGTGATGAAATTTCTGGTGTGAGACAGGTTTGTCACACTAATCCCCAGCATACAATTTCTTATTAGTTTACTTTTTTGAGAAATTTGTTTTAACATTTTTTTCTTGGCTGATATAATTGTAGGAGCGTGATCCAATTGAGAGAGTAAGAAAGCTGTTATTGTCTCATGATATTGCTGCTGAAAAGGAGCTAAAGGTGATTAAATGAAATTGGAATTCATTAGATTCCTTGAATTGTGAAACGTGATATTTTCAATTGGCAATGCATAATATACTATGATTTTCATCTTGATATCTGTGTGGCCAAATTCACTGTGTTTTTCCCTGAAAACTTCTTTCTTTAGTATTATGATGAAAGGCATGTGATTTATCTTGAAAATTCTTACAAATCAGCTTATACAGGCATTTCGCTTCCAAAGATGTTGACTATACTCACTATAGTTGAGTGATTGTCATGGAATTATAGGCCAAAATCCAAATAGGGTATCTTATCAATTAGCAGTTCTATGTTATGGTAGCTAATGTTGTATTGAGTTTTATTGTGTGAGATGAAATGGCCTATTTTGTGGATAGCAAATAATATCTCATGGTTTTTTTTCACATTTTTGTTATATTTTACCATTTTTTCTGCTTATGGGATTTTAGGAATATCTGTTTGAAGTTTGAGCAGTTTCTGGCTTATTGTGCTAGTGTCTTCTTCATGCTTGTGTGTATTATAATAAAGTTGAATTTGATGCAGTGCTAGCCAAAAATGTTAATTTCATTTCCTTATTTTAGGACATTGAGAAAGAAGTCAGAAAAGAAGTTGACGAAGCCATTGCTAAAGCAAAGGTGAAAAACATACCTTTTTTTTTCTGTTTTTACTCTTACCTTAAAACTTTTGTTTGTATACCTTACATTTGCATATCCTGTAATGACTGAATATCGTTTACAATCGGAGTTTTGCGTTCATTTCTATTTTCCAGGAGAGTCCAATGCCAGATCCATCTGATCTATTTACCAATGTCTACGTTAAAGGTTACGGAGTTGAGGTATTGATTTCATCCAAACCATACGTGCTTCAGAATTTATAGGAGAATGGATATATAGTTGAGTAGTTTGATTCAGTATATACTGAGTTAAAATATCAATTTTGGAGGAAATGACAGGATCATTGTTTTTTAAGATTGCATGAACAAGATGCAACTACACTTACATTCAATCAACTAATAATTGATAGCAGTTCATAGTTACATACTATGACATCTACCCCTCCCCACAATGATGGGTAGCCTGTGGTGTCTATTAATTAGCATAGCATTACTTAGTAGTTGGTATGCTTTGCACTTATTATTGGCGGAATGGTGGTTTTTTGTATTGCAGACATTTGGTGCTGATAGGAAAGAACTGAGAGCTACTTTACCATAATTCAGAACTTTGTCCTTTGAATATCTTGCCACCTTGTGGTAGCAGACTCTTCAAAATAGTGAAGAATAAAAGGTTCTACAGCGGTCATCTGTCTCCCCTATTGGTTTTTTTTGCCCTCGTCTATAGTGTGAATTTATTCATGCTTAGGTAGCAATGGGGCAGGGTTTGTTATTTTTTTGTCATGTAATTTTTGCGGAGCTAACAGCCAAAGCATCATTGTGATTGATGCAGCTGGGGTGTTCTGCAAATTTGAGAAATACATTGTTCAGTACTGAAGATATGTAGTTCAGAATATTTTAGACGCATGTCTCAATCATATTCAAACAGTTCAAAAATCAATTCTATGACTCTAACCCAAACAGGGAATTTATTTTCGGTTCTGTTAAACACAGTGCAAAATGCAGCATTATACAGTACAGTAAATTGTGTCGCATACCTATGATTTTTTAAATATTTTCTTATAATTTAAATTGAGAAAAAAAGGTTATTAACTGATAATGTTAAAAAAATTATAAAATTATTTAATCATAATTCATTTTATATGATAAATTTATTGATTTTTAAAATAATTATTTTAAAGTAATTTAAATAGTAATTTATAATTAGATGATAATGTAAATTTGTTTTATTATTAAATTCATTTAAATTTTCTCTTTATATATATTTTTTGTTAGTAATAATACATTTTAGGTTAAATTGTAATTTTGGTTTTTTTATAATTTCAAATTTACGATTTTGGCCCCCTATTTTTAAATCCAGACATTTAACTTTCTTATTTTTTTTAGAATAAGTAATTTTGGTTTCTTTAAATCCAGACATTTAACTTTCTTATTTTTTTTAGAATAAGTAATTTTGGTTTCTTTGTTAGTTAATTATCTAAAATCAAATGTTAACTTTGATGTATTGATGTGGAGAGCTCGTGTGGAAAAAAAAATTAAATCAAGTGAAAGATAGAAGTATATTAATAAAATTTGAATTCATGACTCTTTATTCATAGATAAATTAATAAATCACTAATATATTTATTTTATTTAATTAATTATATTAACATTATTTTTATGTATCATTATTCATGAGTTATTATTTTTTTTCAAATTATTAAAATTTATAATTAAAATATTTAATATATTATTTCTTTAATTTTATTTCATATCATTATATATGTTTTTATTTTGAATAATTTATATATTTTTATTTTTATTTTACAATTTATAAATTTCATAAATTAATATGTAAATTATTTACATGATTTTTTAAAATAAAAGTTATTTTTACTTTAATAATTTAGGTAAATTTTAAATATTTATATATGAAATTTTTTTAATTTGTATATTTTGATAATTTGAAAAAAAAATTAATAACTCTTGAGTAATAATACATAAAAAAATAATATTAATTTAATTAATTACATAAAGTAAGTGTCTTAATGATTTATTGGTTTCATTTATCTATATTACTCAACCAATTGAATTAGATTTGCGTGATAATTTTCAATTGACTTACAAAATAGAAAATTTGTCCAATGGATTAATCATATGTATTTGGATGAGCGCACATAAGTTATTTTCAATATTTAAATTGTAAATATATAATTACTTATAAGTTCTGGAACCAAAGTCAATTCTTGTCAATGAAAGAATTGAAAATTTATTTATGTTAAAATAAATTTTACTCACCTCAAAATTAACTTTAGAAACAATAAAATTTTACGTGATACAGTTGAGTTTTTTTATAGGCGCCTAATACTGTTGAGTTGTATTTTTAAAATGCATTTTAATACCGGCAACCGTGATTTTTGCCTCGATTAAACAAGCTTATTTTTTTTGTCTTGATAGGCCATAAGAAAGTTGATTTTTTTTTTCAAGGAAAGAAATTTGTAAGAATCTGAAATTCGTTAGGATTATTGTTTTATTACAAAATGTAAAAGTTTGTGTTTATTGAATTTTATTAGGTGTATTCCTCATTCGAATTAAGATCATGTAACTTCTAAGAGAAACCACTGAAACCAGGGTGAAAGATTAATGACACAAGACAACTGTATGAAGGATGGATTGTGGAGATTCATGCGTTAAGACATTAAACTGACAAACATTAAACATCCATCCTAATGAGATAGAAAAGTAGCTAAAGATCATTAATTAAAGAAAGAGGAATAGAAATAAGAGGTTTTGGGGATATTAATCTATGAACAAGTAAAAAAAAAACTTATTTATCATTATAGGTTAATATAGGACTTCCTTATATTAATTTATTATATTTTTTTAAGAATTGAGTATATATATTATTTATAAGAAACTTTAATAATAAACATATTTTATAAAATTTCGAAAACAATTATTCATGAGAATCTTATTATAAAAAATATATAATTGAGATTAAAATAATTCTTATATTAAACGTGACCTTAATTTTAATGCGTCAAAAAGAAGAAAGTGAAGTTAATAATGCATGTACTTTCTATTTACTACCATCATTCCTTTATATAAAAAATTTGAGAGTTTTTTATTCTTCTTATAAGACTCTTTTAAAAATATATTAACCATTTATTTACTAAAATATTTTTAATCACTTTACATTTGTTTCTAGTCAGTAGACAATAAATATGTAAACTAAGGCAAACTTTTTTTTTCCTTTTTCATGAGAATTGAGAAAAATGGAAAGAGTAACATGATGGGTCTTAATAATTTTGTGTGAAAAATTGAGATGATATGTCCTAATAATTTTAAGAATAATTTTTTTAAAATAATATTAATTATTAACAAATTTAAAGTCATTAAATAAATTAATTGACTTTCTTAATTTTTATGAATTAATACAAGAGTCTAATATAGAGATATAGAGAGAATACCACTTTGTTAGAGTTGGTATATGGCAGTTGAACCATTTGTCACTGTTAGAACCACATATGTTAGAGTTGGTATACAGAGAATAACACAAGAATCACTGGTCGATTTAGTTTGTGTTTCATTATATATTAGATTAGCATATGCGTCTCTCTAAAAAGAAACACGTCTAACTAACTTTAAAAGTAATGAAAATAGTTATACATAAAGTACTTTCTGGTTATTCAATTATAAATAATTAAATAGTTGAACAATTTGTAACTTGTCAAAAAATATTTAAAACAATTTGTCACTTGACAATACTGAATAAAAATAGTTAAGTTGATTAATTTTAATGTTTTAATTTTTTATAAAAATAATTAATTAACACTAATAATGATAATTAAGTTAATTAATTCTAATTGATAATATTATAATTTTAAATTTTATTTTGGAAATATTCATATAATTAAATGATTTAAATAATAACTATTTTGTGAGATAGAATACATCATATCATAAGTTTGAATCTTAATGATCAATGTGATCAATTTACAACAAAAAACAAATGGATTTTTTTGTAGATTTTATAGTCAATGATAGGCATAAAAAATAGTTAATAAATTTAATAATGAGTTTATAAAAAAAATGTATACGGTCTTCTTAATTAGTGTCTTTTGACTATTGGTTAAGAAATTAAAAGAAAAAATATATTTATTGTAAAAATTATAAAAGAGTTTAAAAAAAGTAATGAATAACATAATTTTACACATTTCAATAAAAAATATTTCTCATTTTAGTTTTTTATCTAATGTCTTAAAAAAAATTGTTGACTATATCTTATAAATAGGGATAGAGGAGGTAATTAGGAAAAAAAAACATTCATTTATTTATTAGAGATAGTATTTTTATTTTTTTATACAAAAATTAAACTGAATGACTCAATGGAATCATCAATCATCGATCATGAAATGATAGCATTTCCTATTTGAATGTGATCCTACTTAACTAACTACAATTGAATATAAAAAATAATCAACTAAATTATAATTCTGATTTCTTATCAATTTAATTTTTAAAATATTGTCATAAAAAATAATCCTTACTTGTTGCAAACACTTTCGAATAAAGTGAAGTACACAACTACTTTTGTTCTTTCCTTTCTTGGTTTTTTCCCCTCCAGATCACGTTGATCAGCTTTTAAGTATGAAACTCGAACGGTATGCTAAATAATGTAGCCACTTGCAACATTTTGCACAGACAGCCCATTGCTTGAATTTTAATTTGAACATGTTAAGTATTGAGTTTTTGTAGATTTGTTTATAAAACATGAAGTATGTAATCTTTAAAAACAGTATATTAATGTCATACATATACTCAAAATCTACACCAAAAATATTTTTTATAGTGTGATACTACTATATTAGCATACCTCAACAATCAACAAATTTTGCTTATATTTGCATAGAAAAAGTTGGGTGGTAATAGTGTATCACATGCATGGAGGTGGCAAATGATGAATCCTGCTGTATTTCACGGGTGAGTTGTAGCCGTCAGATGCATGTTTTGATGAGTGATTGATGATTGCTGTACATTACAATGTGTTCGAATCTTCTGATTATTTTATTGTGATTTTGTGGGTCCCACTTCGGCAGTGACGTGGGCCACCGCTGAGGTAAAGAAAGAAAGGTGGGGTCCATGTTCATGATGTGGTTGCATAGGTTTGATGCCACGTGGCAGAATATTATGTCAAGTTCGGATGAGGACAAAACCACCGTAGATGACTCTGGACGCACCATTAACTATGTGTACCAACGCTCAGAGTATCCAATGCACCCTCCAAGTTATTTTTACACAGGTTACGATTAGACACATTACACAGAAAGTACTTTCTCTTTCTGATTTTTTTAACTATATATAATACAATTTGATATATATATATATATATATATATATATATATATATATATATATGGCTGGATAATATAAATGATAAAATCATAAAAACAATAGTGAGACAATTATTTACATCATAAGTTAAATGACTAAAAAAAATTACATTTTAAAAAATATAAATCTTTTATTTGACATGAGAGGGATAATAATAGGTTAAAGTGCAAGCATTGTAGTTTTAAGCAATTTAGACAATTTAAGTTTATTGAAAAACATCTATTGATGATATTTATATATATTCAGGTTTCTTTTTTCTTTTACAGTATTTTCAAATATTTATACCTAATTATATATATTCAACTTATAAATTTTAATAACTCATTGTGATTTATTTTTTTAAAGCCAATAACACATCATAAGCTTAAAGTTTCAACTTTAAAAATTAGAAATAAATAGAATTTCATTTATTAAAATTTTAAATTTAACTTGAATTTATTTGATTTTATAAGAATTCAAATATAATAAAATTTTCAAATACTATACTTGAAAATTAAGCTTAATTTTATTGAAAGAAATAAAATAAAAATATCAAATTTTAAATATGATCAATGTAACTTGTCTTTTTCATATTGAAATTCGATTAAGAATAATCAATAAATTTTAAAAGTATTACAAAAAAAATTCCTATTAGCAAATGTTTCATTTATTTTTCTAAAGTGTATCAGTGGTGGTATAAATTATTATATGTGTATTATATCTCATAACATAATATTACAAATATTGTATTTAGTGAATGCAATTATTAAGTTGTTCTTTTAATATTAAAATTCAATATTTGTTTATATACTGACTTAATGTTTTAAATTAATATTAGCATATGCATTTATAAGTAATAACATGATATATTTTTTATTTTTTTGAAGAAAATGATACATTTATTTAAAACTATAAAAAAAATGTACTCTTTTTACCTTACCGAATATATGTATTGGTCTTCTGTTCTTTTACAGATACCACCCTACGGAGGTTACTCGTCTATTAGGCACAGAAAAAAGAAAATTACCTTTTAAAATGGAATAAGCAAATTAATCCCTCGTAACCTGCCACTAAAAAAATGTCAATTATGTTGTACTATTAACCTGCCATCTCAACGCACACGTGCAGTTACATTGGTCACAGTTTTCAACCCTTTTTTATATACTAACACAATAATATATTTTGTGTGCAGAGTCGGTGAGAGACTATTTGTTCTGTTTGAAGAGAATCGATTTTCTTGAATTGAACTACAAGATCACCCTGTTCGAACTTTACAAGACCTTGGCTTATTTTATAAGTTACATTTTCAGTGATTGCCAAACAAGGCACTTGGAAGAATAAACTTATCTTAATCAATAATCATTAGTGACATTATTTTACATCAACTTGTGTTGCGTCCAGATCTCAAACCCCACCCGATCCCATTTTACAATGGGTAATTAATCACCTTAATCTATAGTATTATAAGCTTTGCTTTTCCACTTTCTATCACAACACAGCATAGTAGCTGAGCATGAACAATATTTTGAAAACAGAACTAGTAATTAAAAAATAGAGTACTATAGTTATAATTTCATTTTATGCTATTTTTAACATCAACTTGGGGTTGCGCTGAAACTTGAAAACTGTCACGGGCCAATTGAATGTTTGTGAGCAGCTTTCATTTTTTGTGACAGAATTTTTAATTTTGTTAGATGTCTTGGCTTCTCTTTGTATTGTTCCTGCCAGTGCCCATTGTTATTCCAAAACTAACTTACAAACTTCTTAAAATCTTACAAATAAAAATAGTCTATATTAATTAGAAAACTTTCTCTTTTAAGCCAGTTTGATGTTAGGCAAAAATTTAGAAATAAGTGAATCGAATTAACTCGATTATATTTGGGTTATTTTAGTTGATGTTTTTTTATTAATAAATAATGAACTATTTAGCAAATTTAATGCCAAAAATAGATTTCTTCTCATTAACTTTGGAGTCACTAGATTTTAGAGACGGATATTTAAAAAAATTACATATAAACTATTCCATCACTAATTTCCTATGAAAACATTTGTGCTGCTATACAATTGTGAGTATATAATCCATTTAAAAAAATAAGAAATATGTTATAAAGTTTAAAATGAAATTAATTTTATTTATGAAATCAATGAAGGCTTTCTTACAATAGAAAAATCCTGACTAAAGATAATTGTGATTCAAAAGGTATCCTTGTGATGATTTCCTGGCTTATTAGTTGAATTCTCATTCACTTAAATAAAATTAGTTTAGTTCCTCGAGTTTCATTTTAATATATTATTAATTATTTAATTTAAATTTTAATAAATGTATATTAGTAGATATGTCAATATATTTTTATATACACACATACTCCATAAAATTATTATTATTGAAAGTGTTGTCTCAGGTAAAATACTTTTCACTTCTCTCTTGCAAGTTCCATATTAACTTTCTTTTAAAAAAATTGACTTACTTCATTATTTTTTTTATTTTACATGCTTGATTTGAGATAACAAAGATTGAGTGCAATTGTTCAATTAATATAAAATTCGGAGTCTTGTTAACAAAATATATTTATATGGTTTTTTATATTTTGCACTTGTAATTAATTGCATAGTTTTAACGTTTTAAATATATTACAACTAATAAATAAAATAATTTATTTAATATTTTGATCACATGAAAATTAATTATTTTAATTATAAAAACTACTCCAAAAATATTAATGAATTAATTAAGGTATTATATAAAATAAAAATTCATATAAGATTTAACAATTTAATTAAATCAAATATACACTCATGGTAACTTTATAATTGTTTATATAATTCTGTCAAATTTTCTATAGATTAATTTTTGTTTAAAAGTAATAAAAACTGAAAAATAAAAAAGGAAAAAAAATCAAAGTAGAACGATAATTGTTTGATTTAATTAACCTATAAAAAATGGTAGTAGTTTAAACATTTTAAAATATATCACAATTAATAAATAAAATATTTTATTTATTATTTTTATCACATGATAATTGACTATTGTAATTATAAAAACTATTCCAGAAAAAATAATAACTAATTAAGGTATTATACAAAATAAAAATTCATATTAGATTTAATGATTTAATCAAACAAAATATATACTCATGGTAATTTTCTTAATTGCTTATATAATTCTGTCAAATTTTTCATAGAATTTTTTTATGGGAAGTAATTAAAACTGAAAAATAAAAAAGGAGGAAAATCACAAGTAGAATGATAAAAAAAATTGTTTGATTTAATTAACCTAGAAAAAATGGTACTATATTTTTTATTACATAAAATTTGAAACTAAATATATTTAATAAATAAATAAATAATGATTTTAATTAATTGTCATTTTATATTTGTTTTAAATTTTAAAAATAAATTGTGATGAATTTATAACACTAATTAACATAATAAAAATATAATGTCTAATTAGGTGTATTTTCTTATATTATTTTAAACTTGATTAAAAATATTTTAAAAAATAGTATAAGATTAATAGTAGAATATTTAACATGTAAAATGTAACATAAAATAATAAAATATAAATATATCTATTTATGTTATTTTACACTTTTAACTACTTTAATAACCAGTTTTATCAAATACTTCTAATTTAATAAATTAGTTTTTCTACTTTCAACTAATTTTTCAGGTAATTTTATCAAAAATAATCTAAACTAATTTTTAGTAGTTGATAATAATTTTTTTTACATTGATTGAAATTAATATCTCAATAAAATATTAACTTATATTAAAAAAATCAAATGCATGTAAATTAATATCTCAATACTCTTATAATCACATTTTATTCATCAAGAGCTTGAATCCTATACTTTATTTAAGAAGATCAAATCTAATATTTTTCAAACCAATGAGTTATAAGTAAAAAAAAAATTATCTTTACATGTGTTTCTTTATTCGAATCAAACATTTTATTTTTAATTAGCATTCATTTTATTGTTATTAATATTAATAGTGTATAACGACATAAAGGCGTTGCACTAAAATAATGGAGAAAAGTAGCAAATACTTACGGCAAAAACACGTCTAGGAATTTTGATGCTCACTCAACTAAGTCTATGAATTTTGATACCCACTCAATTGGCTATATCTACGACTATGACTTTCATTTGGATAGTCCATTAGCCATGCCCTTCAAATTTTAGTCATGTATGAGGTAAGTATTGTAAAGGAGAATTTATCATAAAACACTTTTACGGGTTAAAGACCCTAAAAATTGGTAAACCCTTGACACGATTTACAAGTGAAAATTAGACTCGTAAGATTCTATTTTATTTAATTCTTTTTTTAAATCTAGCAAATTCTTCATAAAGAAAGTGTCTTTCTTTACCTTTTTTTTCTTATAAAAAATAACTTTTTAAAGTATTTTTGTATTATCAATTATAATTTATTCAAAATCATAAACCATTAATAAAAAAGTGAGACCCCTAATTATTTATGATTTTCAATAAATTTCATTATAATAAAAAATATATTAGAACATGTGTTATCAATATTTATTGTGATCAAATAAGCCATCTAGAAAATTTTCACTTTCTTTGGATCAATTGGTCGAGTTCGTATTGATATTTATGTTAACTCTTACCTTTTGATCTTCAATATTCTTATCGCAACATCCAGCAGTTTTAATTAAAGCTAACGGTACGAAGGAAAAAATTCGTGAAATTGTACGGAGCACTGTTTTTACCCCTCTCATTTTCTGAGTCCTGTATTTATTCAATCACCTCATGCTTTTCGTTTTTTCTCATTCATAAATGTCACATTTGTCATTTTCGTTAAAATAAAGATTATATAATGAACAGAAATAATTATAAATTTTGTTTTTCTTCGGGCATGACAATTTTTTGTGTTTGATTGCATCTATTGGCTATTTGATTTTCTCTGACAGTTTTGTGCAAAACAATGTAGTAGAAATGGGTACAGGACCTCCGAAAATCTTCAGTAGGACATTGATTAATTTATGGAACAGGGGTAAAAGTAGAATATGAGAGAGAATAAAATGAAAATATACGAATTAAATTTTTATGAGGTTTCTGTAAAAATAATTTGTATTATATAATATACGAAGATATTATACTACAATTCCATCATTGTTGATGTTTCGTGTCAAAGTTTCACCAATCAAAGATAAAATAAGTATTTGTGCATGTGAAGCATGTATACAACAGTACAACACCACTCACCCTTTATACATATTTTCATGCATTATTGTTATTTAGCTTGTTGAGAAATATAAATTATTAATTCATTGACGAAGAAAGGTTCAAAGTCTTAGAGATTAAGAAATCTTTAAATAAATAAAAACTTGCCTTGAAAAAAGGCTAACGTAATCATTTTGAATTATTGATTAATTATTTGCAGTACAAATTATAAATATATAATTAATCAATAACAATCATAGTTTTTATTCAATGACCTAACACAAAGATCCTTTTTTTATATGGCAGACCCAAATTGAATAAGACTCGAAAACTCAATTTTTGTCTTGAAACTAAATAAAGATTTCTCTTGAAACTAAATACTTGAAGTTATAATTAAAATGAAATACGTTTTCTTTATAATAAAAAATGAAAACGTAACACGTAACCGTCCGGAAAGGGACTTAGTAGAAAGAAATGTTGAGGGAAAAACGAAAAACTTAAATAGAATGAAACAGAAATATAGGCAAAGATATAAGAAGAAGAAAATGAATTGGGACAAATACCTGAAAGTTTGAATTGAAAGTGGGGACGCACGTGGTCACATGGGGTTGCAGCCAATTTGTCCATTGGGGTTCTGCCAGCCAAGCATTGTCTTCATTTTAACTGTTTACATAATTCAAAATAATTTTAGATATTTCTAAAATATATTCTAATAGTTTTCCTACTTACTTCAAGATAAGATATTAGATATGTTTATTTTTTTTATTTAAATTATTAATAAAATATTAAAATATATAATAAAAAAATATTATTCTTCATATATTTCATAATTTATTTTTTTCAGTGTATTCCGTTTAATGTATTATTGTTTATAGATTTACACTCAATTCCTATGCTGCTTAATGCTTATGGATGGATGTGGCTTTCTTTATGTTGATGAGAACTTAGATGGTTATTTATGATTAAGACTTTCATTCGTCTAAAGTTATCCAAAATATCTTTATAATCTATAAAAATGTTTGTTGTTACTTTAAGTTTTTAGTATTTATTATACTAATTTTTCATTGATTTTTATATTTCTATGTTAATTTAAAATATTTTATTATTACTACTAATATTATTATCATTTTATCTATTAAAAATTATATTATTAATTATTCATTTTTTAATTTAAAAAATGTATTTATTTTCAATATTTTATTTATCTTTTTTCATCGTCTTTTTTACTTAAACAAAAAATTGAAAGCTTAGATAGATCTGAATTGGGAGAATATTGCATTAAAACCTTTTAATGTTAGCAAACATTCTAAAGATCTATTTTTAAATAAAAATATTAAAAAATTGATTATATACTAAAAATGTAAAATAAATTTTGGTCATCCAATCATAGGGTTAATATATATGTTTCTACAAAAAATTAATATATATATATATGTTAAACTAATTTTATAAAAATTACTTTAAGAGAAATGTCTAATACGATTTTTATTAGTTTATAATATAAAAAATATTATGTTGATAATGATGAATACAGAAATAAATTAATATCTCAATAAAATATTAATTTATTAACTTAGCTTAAAATATTCAAATGCATGTAAAACATTAATAATAATTCAAATTGATGTTTTAACTAAAATCTCACAAATTTTAAACACAAAACAGTACTTACCTTCCAAAAAATTATAAATTATTTTTGTTGTTGTTTGAAAGGGAGGGCAAAGAAAGGAGGGGAAGGAAAAAATGGAAATAGTATTATTTCTGTATTATTGTGTTTGGATTTTCTTTTGGTTTGCGAAATTATTATGTGACCTGTCACTGGTTTCTTTGACGTTGGTGGTGGTGGAAGCCACGCCATTGAAAATGCTTCTGTATATAAAGTGTCTCTTACCTATCATCATCATGGACATTGAATAATATCATTTCTATTTGCTTATCTAGATACCTTTCTCTTCTCTAGTGCTCTGCGGTTGTTGGGGGTGCATGTTTGGTTTTCATTTTTTTTCTTTTAATCCCCAATATTATTATGTTTAGGTGAGTTATTTTTCTTTAGGAGTAAGTGGTGTTAGTTTTTTACAGATCTTCTTCCAGTTCTTTTTACTGTACAATTTTATAAAAATATTAAATGAAATGTAAATGAATATTGTCATATCTTATTAAAAGTATAAATTACATTTAATACTTATTATATAAAAAAATATAATAAAAAGGTATTATCAAAGAATTTAAAATTATTCTTTTTAAATAACCTTTAATTTTGGTATTTTTTTAAATAGTTTTTACAGGTTGTAAAATGAGTTTCGATTTAAACTGATAAATTTCTTTACGTTATTAATTATTTCCAAAGTTAAATATATAAAATATATTTAATAGTTATCATAAAAATTAAGACAGTAAGAAGATGTAAATACAACATGTGATATAATGTGATAGAAAGAAAGTAAATAAAATTGCAGGATACAAATCCGAAAAATGGGAAGTAAGTGTGAAAAACCGGGAAAATTATAGATATAACATAATTTATGAAAAAATAAATAAATAAAAATAAGAAAAATTGAGCAATATTTTTGAAAGGTGTACTAATTTACTGTATTTATTATCTATTATATGTACTAATTTTTTCCAAATAATTTAATTAATTTAGATTTTATATTTGTTTTATTTTTTCTAATTTTATATAATAGATATAATTAATTATAAGAACCGTGTAAATTGATATGATATATTTGATAGTCAATTTCTAACTAAATCTTGATTGATTGTCCAATACATTTCTAACAAAATGAATCAAAACAAATTGTTTTTAAAAGAAAGAGAAAATGAA
This sequence comes from Glycine latifolia, assembly GCA_013407115.1. Lineage (NCBI taxonomy): Eukaryota > Viridiplantae > Streptophyta > Magnoliopsida > Fabales > Fabaceae > Glycine > Glycine latifolia. Next base: position 34,850,844 of record CM023948.1, read on the forward strand.
ACATGCAAGACATTATTAAAGTGAAAAAGATCTTATATAAGATAATACTTCTAATAATAATAATAATTTTTAGAAAATGTATATATATATATAAATATATTTAAATTTAAACTACATAACTAAAAATTCAAATAATATAAAAAGTGACTCTATAATTTATAAAATATGAATTTAATAGCATGCAACACATAAGAAATTAAGCTAGTATACAAAAAACATTATAAATATATAATAATAATAATAATAGCTCATAAAAAATAGTAGAGAAAAATAATAGATATTAACCATAAATATTTTTCTGTCCCATTATAATTTTTGTCGTAGGTTATATCAAGAAAACAAATAATAAATAGATGGGAAAAAATGCCGATATCATCATTCATTCATCTTTAGTTTTATTTGTCCATCATTGGGACGGATATAGTAGTGTATCAAAAGGGCACCAATTTTTTTGCATAATTATTTAAATAGTTAATATATAATTATTCAATAAATAATGAATTTAGAAAATACCTGTTATTAATTTTATGAATAAAATTAGAGTTATGATGCACTGCTAGTAAAATTTTAAGCAAATATTAACTTAAAAACCTATTTTCTAATATATATTTTTATTAATATTTTTAATTTTACTTTTTTTCCTCATATATATAACAAAAGATCTTTGAATTTTTTTCAGTCCATCATTAATATTATAAGAGATATAAATAAAAATAATTAATATTATATTAAAAATAATAATAATAATAATAATAATTTTTTATTTTATGATTATTATTGAATGAAAGGAGAAAGCTATATTAACATTTCATCACTAGTATCAAAGAAGGTGTAATTAATAAGAAACAAATTTATATTCGATAACAGTATGAATTCGATTTTTACTAACATGTAAAATTTTTATTAATAAGTAATTTATGAATATTTTAAGGTTTATTTTAATTTGATTAATCTTTAAAATCTGACTCATCTAAACTTTTATGTTAGGAAAAAAAGGTATTGCATCACTAGATAACATATTGATAGTCCGTACATTTATAACAGTAGTAATTTGTAATGTAATGCGTCAATGCATTTTTCATATTGATCATAATCATGACCTTGTAGAATTGAAGAGAAGACTTTCCATTTTCCCATGAATTGACCTCTTAAATATTCTGATGAATGAAACACAGAGTTGCATCTTGCATGGGTGTTTCTTTTTGCATCGAAGTGGTCAAACATAATTTATGTTCATAAATAGGCAACCCATCCACACCATTTCCTATGGCTACAATTCCGTCTGTTTCAATTTACTCAGGCTGGGCTGTGCATGCTCATAGCTAGCTGTCACAGTAGTAGTATTCTAATGAACTACAGTAATTGCTGTAATAAATACTATATTGATTAAAAACAAGAAGTGAACAATACTTATTGCAATATGAAAATATATTAAGTATTATATATACTTGCAAGATAGTAAAACTTCCTCCCATCTTGATACTCCTTATCCTAAATTTAACCAAATCGATCTAAATCATCCTTATCTTACTTAATGAAACTATTTTCAAAGTATTTTTTCATTTAATTAAATTTTTTTTTTAATAATTTTTTTATTCTTATAACAAGTTTTAAGAAAAAATTATTTAGAAAAAAGTTTATCTTTTAAATATACTTGATCGACACAATTAAACAATGTTAATCAGTTTTGTTAATAAGCATAATTTTTTTTTACTTATATTCGAGACAATTTTTTTTCCATCATAGTGTAGAGTATAAAAAAATGTGACTAATCATTTTTAATAAAATCTTCTTTCTATATCCCAATCACATAATTTTCATCTATAATTAGTTATTAAACAATAATCAATTATACATATAATATATTATTAAAATAATATAATTTTAGCAGCTATTTTGAGACTCAAATCTCATGCCTTGTTAAGAAATTCAAACACAATTTTATTCAAATCTCACACGTTTATATGCAAGATAAAATACTTGTTTATTAAGCTTTTTTACAACTATTTATATTTTTTATTAAATATTAAATGAATAACATATAAATATGAAAATAAATTATTCAAGGTGACTGAACTTGTATTTTTCTAATAATTTAAATATTTAATAAAATATTAAAAAGATTTCACCTTAGTACCTCGCAAATCTATGTCACAATTCATAACCAAGCATAATTAGTTTAATTTAGATTTTGTTAATGACAAATAAGTTAAAAATAGGCAATTTTGATATTCACTTTCTAATATTTATAGTTTTTATCTAACTAATACTTTGAAAATATTGGACACAAATAATTAATGTGTTGAAGTTGAAATTAAATTATTTAAATATTATTAGAGTTTGATTATTGACAAAAATAATTATTGATCAAATTTTATTTATCTCCCGATCAAACTCTGGATCAGTGAGAACCCCTTTCCTTTAATGAACTAGAAAGTTAAGATAAAAAGAAAATACTATTAAAATACTGCTACTAATTAAAGAATTAATAAATAGATTTTTTTATTAAATATTATACTTATTAGAGTTGTATCAGAAATTAGAGAAAAGTGCATCTCAATATTTTTTAGTTAATCTCCTAATTTTAAATATTGTATTTTAAATATACTAAATATATATTTTTATTGGATATCTATTTTATTTTTAAATTAATTAATTGACATGTACACAAATCTTTTATCAATGTATGGCATCAATATAGTACATGGTAATGCATTTATTAATATATTAAAAAGATTAACATATTCCAACATTTAATAGTATCTTTAAATTTTTAAGGCATCTAACAATTTTAAAATAATTAATAAAAATAAAAAAGTTTTTTTTTTTTTTTTGTAGTAACCTACTGTATATCGTAAGTCGTAACAACACACTTACATGACGGCAATGCACATTCCATGCTTTTCCTTAAAAGGTATTTTTTGTTATCAAATGAATACTATACGAATTTGGATATAAGCAAATACTATCAGATTGGTATAGTTGCAGTAAAAAAAATCATTTGGTATATAGCACTGTAAAACAGTATAGAGAGAGAGAGCAAATAACCTTCTAATTTCAACCGACACTTTTAAGAACTTACCATTTGGATAAATATTTTTAGCACGCGGCGTTTATAACTTCTAGTACCAAAATTCATTCATGTACTACTTTTGATGCAGTAGTAAGTAAGTGCTGAATTCAATTTGAAATCATACAGCTTATGACAGCAACAATATTTGGCAGGTAGCTGCTTATTAAAAATCCACCTGTCCTTACATGGTCTTATAGTTGTAGCTCGTGGATGGAAAGTTCTAGGACTTGTAACTCTTTTTCCCTGCACGACCAATACCCCATTCTCCTTAAATTTTCTTAATTACTATTAATTATTGTTTTTACAAAATCAATTCAATATACTACTACAAAATAGTAAATATACTACATGAGTATTGATTAACGCAGTTAATAGGGAGCGCCTAAGAGCGTTTTCAGACGCGTGAATCACATATCCATGCAAGTTACGCATTCGAATAATAATATTTTTCAAAATCGTGAAAAAGGAAATAAATAAATAAATAATCATCATCAATAAAACAGATGGCAAAAGGAAAAGTACAAGAAAGAGAAGAAAAAGAAAACAAAATTCCTTGCTTAGCAGCAGCAGCAGCAGCCAATGTGTTAAAACATGACACATCCCCTTCCCTTTTTTTTGAGAGAGAAAAGAAAAAGAAAAAAAACAGAGAGACAGAGACAGTGATGAATGAATGATAAAAATAAAATGAATCTCGTATAAGTAAGTCATAGATTTCTCTTTCTCATAACTCCAGCTCTCTCTCCCTCTCGTTCTCGCTCTGGAACTTCCCTCTCCTCCACCCTAGTTCCAGAGAAACCCAAAACCCAAAACCGCGTCCTCTTTAAAACGCACCATCAATACAAAAATAGAAAGAAAGAAAGTTTTCAAAACGCAAAAGAAGCCAAGAAACCAAAACAAGAAAAGAAAATGCCATTTTTTCCCTTCTAGCACCCAACAACAACAACAACAGCAGCACCCCTTTTGATTCCTTCCACCAAGAACCAATTTTGCCACCGACCCATTTCTCCAAATGCTTCCCCTCCGCCAAAGCGCCGTCGTTTCCTCCCTCATTCTCTGCTTCCTCTTCCCACCATTGCTCTGCCTCGGAATCCGCTCTTTCCCGACCACCGCAGACGATGGCGCGTTCCTCCACTACACTGAGGCGCCGGAGTACCGTAACGGGGCGGGCTGCCCCGTTTCGTCAACCCGAGATTTTCTTCCTTCATGCGACCCTTCTCTGGTCCACATCGCCATGACCCTCGACTCCGGCTACCTCCGCGGCTCCATCGCCGCAGTGCACTCAGTCCTCCGCCACTCCTCGTGCCCGGAAAACGTGTTCTTCCACTTCATCGCCGCCGAGTTCGATCCGGCAAGCCCACGGGTCTTAACCCAACTCGTCCGCTCCATTTTCCCTTCCCTGAACTTCAAAGTTTACATCTTTAGAGAAGACACTGTAATAAACCTAATCTCTTCTTCAATCCGACAAGCTCTTGAAAACCCCTTGAACTACGCGCGCAACTACCTCGGCGACATGCTGGACACTTGCGTGTCCCGCGTGCTCTACCTTGATTCCGACGTCGTCGTGGTCGACGACGTCGGCAAGCTCTGGCGCGCAGCGATCACGCATGGACGCGTGATCGCCGCGCCAGAGTACTGTCACGCGAACTTCACGAAGTACTTCACCGACGAGTTCTGGAACGACCCTTTACTCTCGCGCGTGTTCAATACGCGCAAGCCTTGTTATTTCAACACTGGGGTGATGGTGATGGATTTGGCGAAGTGGAGAGAAGGGAACTATAGGAGAAAGATTGAGAAATGGATGGAGCTGCAGAGGAAGAAGAGGATTTATGAATTGGGTTCTTTGCCACCGTTTTTACTTGTGTTTGGTGGGAATGTTGAAGCGATTGATCATAGGTGGAACCAGCATGGGCTTGGTGGGGATAATGTGAATGGGGTGTGTAGGTCTTTGCATCCTGGTCCTGTGAGTTTGCTTCATTGGAGTGGAAAAGGGAAACCTTGGGTTAGGCTTGATGAGAAGAAACCTTGTCCCTTGGATCGTCTTTGGGAGCCTTATGATTTGTATAAACAAGTGAAGGATAGTGTTAGAGATCAGAATTGGGGGTTCTCTTCTTCTATTTTGGTTGGTTATGCTCATGACTTGTTATGATGATGATTATGATGATGATGGTGGTGGTGATTCTTTGGTACATTTGTTGTTCAGAGATTCTTTCTTAGCAGTGTACAGTACAAATTGGGTAGAAGAGGGATTGAATTGGGGTTCTTCATTATTCTTTCTGTAGATTGTTTTTTTGTTAAGGTGTTTAAATTTTTGTGATTTACAGAATATGAAATTTGGATTCTTCTTTTCTCTGCTGCTGGGGGTTCCATCTCTTGGAACGATTTTGGTGGGTTGGGTTGAGTTTCTTTTGTATGGGACCATTGGTTGTAATGTGGCAACAAACAAAGTGCAGAATAACAGACAGTTGTTCAATTGTTTTTATTTGGATTGGGTATCTATCATCCCTTTGTTTCCATTCTTACCTGTGACTATTGCACTTTCAAATGATGTAGTGAGGTCACCATTAGACATTGAATGATGAAGTGAGAGGTCTTTATTTGTTTTAACAGAAAGAAAACTATTCATTTGGTTCTTATAAATGGTCTTCAATTTAAATAGAGTTTTTTTTAGCAGTGCAAAATTACTGTAACTTTTTTTTAATAAATTGCCACGAAAAACTGTTCAGGAATTAAACTTTATAATTTTTTATACAAAGTAAAAATTTAAATTGGACAAGTTAAATGGGACTAAATGTTTAATTTTTGTTTGATGTATATCATCTTTTTGAAAGAAAAAAAAGGGTTAAAAAAGAAATTGGCAACTTTAGGTCAAGGTACATGTGATGGCACATTGCCACTTGTCATGTTATGATTGAGAATTGATCACGGAATCACAATGATTTTAAGGCTAAAGGAAGAAATAAAGTGCATATGAATGGTTAGTGCAAGGGCTAGTAGGTTCCCTCACGGTTGTTTCCTTTGCCTTCAGGAAACTGAAATGCCTAACCAAAGTGATCGTATATTTCCCTCATAGACAACTTTAGACCCCACACAGCTCATGGTATTTGGAAAGTTCTTCGCGTAAGTATAAATCATTGCAAATTTTACTTGACTAGCAATTTTCTTCACAGGCGTCATGCCACGGACTCTTCTAAACTCTGAAGACTTCGATGAGAATCCAAGGAAGGCATTGATAGGAACTTGTATAAAGAATAAGAATAAGAATAATAATAATATGCTGAATTATTGGTTTAAAAGTATGCTAATTTTTTTATATCCCTTCTTGTGTGGAGAGGACTTGAGTGCCATGTGTATAACATGAAGTCATGGCTTGCTATGCTGGTTTACAAAAGTTGACTAGATGGGGTGTACCGTTATAATGTCAGTTTCAAATGAAATTTTGCGTTTGCTTACGGAATATTAAACTATAGGGGAAATTAGGATAATATAATTTGTAGCAAAACATGCTGGCAATTTGCAATTACATTATTTGCAGCATGTTTTCAACAAAAAAAAAGTTCTATTAAACAATGATTGGGGAACAAAAATTAAAATAGTTATTGCAGATTTGCAGTGGTATAATTGTATAAACATTAAACAGGATAAAAAAAAAAACTTTTGCTTGATAGACTTTCGAATTTACACAGGTGACAGGATATTCACTTTTTTTTTTCTTTCAATGTTTTAGAACCATGTATTTCCTCCATTAAAATCGTAATACCTAACAAGTATTTTTTTAATTCTTTTTGAGATAATAAGAAAAATGTCAAATTAAAAGCACTAGTTGTCCAAAGAGATAGTGTTGGAGGAATAAACATTAAAATTCTTAGTACAAAACATGTTGGCAATTGCCAATGGCATTATTTGTGTCATGTCTGCATAAAAAATGGCATCAAAAGAACATCTGAGGAACAAATGTAAAGTAGTCATTGCAGTTGTATAAACAGAGAAATAACTTTTGCTATGGAAGATTTCAAAATAGGTACAGTTTATAGACATTCAAATTCACTAGACATTCACTTTTTCATTGTCCTTACAAGAAAGTGCCAGCTATTTAAATTGTGTCAACAAATTAAAAATAGGAATACTGAACAATCCAATCAAAGAGGGGAAAAAAAGTACAAGCAAAGCATACTTGACTCCACAATAATATTCAATACATGACTCAGATCAACCATCAGATTTAATTTGATTATTAAACATTGTAACGTGACATGACGGTTTGAATGTCTCTTTCTTTTCATTTTTAATAAATACGCAATCTGACATTTTAAATATGCCAATCTAACAGGTTCCCACCTAGGATACCAAACAAAATGCAATAAGAAATTAAGTATATTGGTACAATGGTAACCATAATTGGATCACTTCCATCAACAGCATAGTCAATTAATCATCCTCCAAGGTTTCTACGAGTAGTTTCCACTTCTCCTTTGGAAATTTGGAAAGCTTTTTAAGAATGTCATCAGGAATAGGAGGCTTGCTAGCAAATGTTGCAAGTGATGCAATTTGTGCTCCTGGGTTCTGGCTATTGAGACCAGATATGGCTATTGCTGGTTCTCTTGAATCACTATTGAACAAGAAGTGGACCAGGCCCTTTGGGAACACAAATGACTCACCGGGCCTCAAGTTCTGGGTAAAGACACTGTTACTTGTGTCAACAAAGCCCACAAGAAGCAGGCCCTTCAGGCAAGTGGTCACTTCCGAGGCCCGCGGATGTGAGTGAGGTGGCACGATTCCGTTGCCCGCTATATCGACCCGGACCAGTACCAGGCCCAAGGTGTTAAGCCCTGGAAGATTAGCAGTGGTGGTGGCTGTGACACTGAAGCCAAATTGGTTGCTAGTGTTGCCAGTTTTTGATAAAGCAGATGTGACAAAATGGGATGAGGAAACTTTATCTGGGTTAATGCAAGGCACCCCATTAATGTAAAAATCACTTTTGCTATCTGCAACACAATAATCTTGAAGTGGGTCAGGGTCGGGTCTGGTTTGGCCCAATATAAGGGATAGAGTGAACCAAAAAAAATAATGGGAGAGAGTGAAAATGGGTTCTCATTTTTTACTATAATTGAAGAAACAAGTCAAAGGCCAATAATATTTTATGTCCTATGTTGTATGTGGATTCTAACAGCCTAAGCCAAATTGTATATATACTAGTACAAGAGAAAATAAGAGCAGGTGGTGGATGTTGATATTTGTTTAACCTTCCTGCGTGTTGTGGGGTGAGGTGATTGAGTAGCTTAAGAGCATAGGTTAAGGGAGGGAGAAAGGCAAAGCTTAAAGTAAATGTGATAAAGTCATATTAAGCCACACAAAAGGGGTGATGTCTATGTTCTATTTGGCTGAAAATGAGTTGTGATTAATTCACATGGTGCATGCTTAGCATTCTCAGGCCAAGTCCAATGTTGCTAATCTCATTCTTTAATTGGGCTTGGGCCCATTTATGGACCAGCACACTATAACTTAAAACGCTGTCGTTTGAGGTAGTAAGGGCTAATACGGCATCGTATTTTGATCTTATTTGAGGTAGTAGGGACTAGGGACTATCACACTTTATATTATATGATATGATATAGTAATAAATTTTAGTTCAGCCAATTCAATCATGGTCCACATGTGGCCCAAATGACATATAATAATAAATATTGAGACCCGTCACATGCAACCTTTCCACACGCCGGGCAAGTGTTCAGTTTTTGTTCAGGTGGGCCTTCCTTCCTTGCCTTGCATGGCATGGTTGATCACTTTATCTGATCTAATTTACACCGCCTTGGGGTTATTGGGTCTCTTTCCTTGAACCATATAGTATAGAGATATTCAACAGTTTAATTGAGGGAAAATTTTAAGTAAGGGGTGACTTGTGATCTTTATTTATTATTCAATATTTTTTTCAACCAGTGTCTTCAACTTTTAGGTGGGATCTCGAGTATTATCACAAACTTAAATTCTTTAGATCGATGATAAGAGTAATTTTTGATTCAAAATTTAATTACATTTAAAGTTTTTTTTCCTCTTTGCAAACTGAGTTACACATTACTATTTATTCAATGTTAAATGCATGGCTACTTTATTTTATTGAAGCTCTATAACTTGAGACAGCTTATCTCATTTATCCGTATAATTATTTTGTTAAAAAGGGTATAATTTAGTAATCTTTGTGTTCCCTTATTAATTTTTTATTTTACCTTGTACAAGGTTTTTTCCCCATCATCATTCTATGTCCTTTGGTTATGACACCTGAACTGAAGTCTAATCAAAACTGATTCAACATTGGCCCTCACTGGAAGGAGGTGGTACTTATTACCATTAAAAGTTAAATCTTCTTTTAGGAATGCAATCACATTATGTGATTCAGAGTAACTTTGCACTTTGCTCTAGTTCTTTGCTTTTGGGGGGATATTGGATTGTTTATGATTGAATTTTTCATTTTAGGAGTTTCCTCAAGTACCACAAGCAGACAAAGGATGTCGTTACTGTAGAAAAGTGAAGTAGAAATTAATGCAGAGGAAAAAAAGAAAGAGTATTCTCATATTCTGATATTTTCTCACTCCAAAATCCACAAGCACATGTCCCTGCTATTCCCTTACTCATGATTTTGCTGCAAATTATTTTTAAGACTCTTTCTTTTTGTCCCATTGTGAGCATTCTTACTGCTGGTCTTTTCAGTGAGATATCCAGGAATGATTATTCCCCAATTGCTTCTTTACCGGCCATACTGTGCATAGCTTCTGTGTGTCTTTGGGGGCTGTGGCTAAGTAGTAATTTTTACTTTCATGGGTGAATTTCTTTTGGATGCAACAGTGTTTGAAGATAATAAGGTAAACCCCATTTTTCATTAAGGTTCTTTCAGATTAGAAATTGATTTCTTTTTTCATTACAATTATTATTTGTTCCTTGCAAATCTGTCTTGCTCTATGGTTGTTGGATTTGGATTTGATCACACCGCAATTTGTGACTGTTAAATCCTGTGCTCTTTTTGGTGTTGTTTGTGAGTTGTCCTTGTGTTGGTTGTCTTCAATTATGAATACAAGTTTTTGTTTTTTTCCATGATGTTGAAGCAGATGGGAGAGGGTGGTGCTGCTTCCAATCCTGCTTTGCAAGTGTCGATTTCTTTTGGTAGATTTGAGAACGATTCCTTGTCTTGGGAGAGATGGTCCTCTTTCTCTCCAAACAAGTACTTGGAAGAGGTTGAGAAGTGTGCCACACCTGGATCAGTGGCACAGAAGAAAGCCTACTTTGAAGCACATTACAAGAAGGTTGCCGCCCGGAAAGCCGAATTGCTGGCTCAGGAGAAGCAAAGGGAGCAAGATTCTTTCGGATCACAAGATCATAGTGGAATAGATCTGAGTGTTAACACTGATGAAGAACATGATGTATCCAACAACACTCAAGGTTCCAATGAAGGGGTGGAGCAAGAAGCCAGTTCTGTTAGTGAGATCCATAGGACTCATGTTAATGAATCTGTGGACGAAGTTGCAGTTTCAAGAGATTACCAAAGTTCATCGGTTGAGGTCGAGAACAAGGATTACCAAAGTTCATCGTTTGAGCTAGAGAACAAGGAACTGGAAAGTAGATCACATAGTTCCTACCAGATAGGTGAACCTGAAAATGTATGCAAGAAACAAGAGGAAAGTCCAAACATTGAAGCTGAAGATGTGAAGGAAATTTCGCATGTTGTGTACAAGGAGACAGGAAAGGCTTCAGAAGTTGAAGCAAAAGATGTGAAATTGGATCACCCAAAGGAATCTAAGGTTTGGTTTTAGTTAATACATCCATCAAATTCGTGTTCTTTCTTAGAGGTTCGCTATTTGGTTACCCTGGTTTTTAACTTATATCTATTTTGGACAGGTTAATTCTGTCAGTAAGGGTAGCAATGCAGCCAAGACTAAGAAGAAATCAATGCTACCTACTTCTAAGGCATCCCCAATTTCAACACCGAGAAGTTCAAAGCCTGCATTAACAACTCCTACCAAAACAGTGACACCTGCTTCTTCAACTAGAAAGGGAATTAGTTCTCCATCTTTGTCTAGGAGGCAAATTACTTCTAGTGGGGAGAGCAGAAAATTTGCTAACAAACCTTTGCACATGTCTTTGAGCTTGGCTCCAAGTAATCCTGATCCAGCTCCGCAAAGTACCATGAGGAGATCTTTAATTATGGAGAGAATGGGGGATAAGGACATAGTCAAACGAGCATTTAAGACATTCCAGAACAGTTTCAACCAGCCAAAAACTTCTGTTGAAGACAAATCTTTGATAAAGAAGCAGGTAATTGGAAAATCTTTATGGACAACTGTTCATTGTTGACAAATGTTTTTTTTTATACAGTATAAATGGTTATACTTAAACTGTACAAAATCAGATTGATTTAAAAATGTTTTCGTCTTAATTTCCTGGGCAGGTTCCTTCAAGGGAGACTGTGTCAAAGGTTCCAACATCTACAACTTTGAGGAAAGAAAATGGACGGTAAATTTTTTAATCTGCACTGATAATGTGTTTTCATTACACAAGTTTCATTTCCTTTATGTAGTTTTCATAGTCCTTTTCTCTTTATGTCTTTCATTGTATTAGTGCGCTTAAGATTACCAATATACCATCTGATGAGATCATGTTTTTGTTGGTAGCTTTCTTTGGGAGAATTCTAACCAAGGAAACTATAGATAAATGTAGAATAGAGGAGGAAACGTAGGAAGTTATTGTTATACAAAGTGATTCAAATATACTTAACTTGCGATGTTTTCTAACTGCATCTCTTGTAGTTTTAATTGAAATTTCTCCTTGAGTTGAAAATTTCTGTATATGACCCTCTAGAAGTCATTTTTGAATAGGCCAACTAAGGTTGAGAATGTGGATAAAAGTGGAAATGCTCTACGAACTACTTTGGCCCCAAAACGTGACATTGGAGCAGAGAAAGGGAAAGAGGTTGGACTAACTCTTGATGTTTGCCTATTACCTTTCAGTGCCTGTAATACGAAGAATATTCATTAGATTATTAAAGTTTAACTGACTAAATTATGTTTTTTCACCTTTTGTGTCTTAATAAGTCTTCAAGAAAAATAGAAGTAAAATCTAATGCAAAAGGGGTGGAAAGAATGCGTCTTCAATCAAAATTGAAGGTAAAGGTACTCTTCCATATTCCAAAATGTTTCTCTAGAAATGACTAGCATTTTCTACATTCCATCCTGCCTATGGCTTCACTTAAGTGTGTCTGCATATATTTAGTGTATTAGAGATAATTGTTTAAAAATAGCATGTATAATGATAAAAGAAAAATGCCAGCAACACACTCTTTTGAACACATTCTCTATTAGTAACTGAAATTTATTGAAAATCACAAAAACATGAGTCCCACTTCTTATTTAATAAACTTCACTCATGATTTTTAATAAAATTTAACCAATAATAAAGAATGTGTTAGATAATGTGTAGCACGGATGGTACTAATATGTAGAATGGGAGATAATGGGTTATTAGATGGACATTGCTATTTTCATCTATATAATAAGCATAAATGGCTTTTCTGAACACTGTATGGCTCAAAACAGGTGGAAAAAGAGGCAGAGATGAAAAGGCTAAAACATAATGCCAAAGGCACACCCTCACCAGCTTTTTACCGTGGTCAAAAAATAGTAAAAAGTCATTCAGAAAAGGTACATGCTATGCATTTCATCTGATATATTTACCCTACATAAATTGTACTAGTTAATGTTTGCTGGCTGACTCTTTCTTACCTTCTCTTTCACTCTGGGGTAACAGCTGACTATTTCTTTTCTTTATATTTAATGCTATAAAGCAATATGAAAAACAACTATTATTGATCGCATTCTGTTTCTAGAGACACATGTGCAAATGACTAAAATAATAAAACTTAACTTTTAATTGAAGTAAGCTAAAACTTGTGTTCCTCAACTTATAACTGGAGTCTGGTGATTGACAAACCTGTTTTCTGCTAGATGTTTTGTTTTGCTGTAAAAATAAACCTGTTTTCTGCAAAATGAGCATAGTGGTTGGTGGGTCATACTAAAGATAATAATAAAAGTTCTTGTTTATAGATACATTCTAACAACATTTATAGGATTACAGTGCCATTAAGAATGTATGTTATCAATCTTTGCTGGTATATCTTGTCAGTAATTAACCTCTACTATTTCTCAATTCTCATCAAGCCAAATAAATAATGTCCTTAGGTTTCCTAAATTCAACACGCACAAACTCTAGCTGTTGAAGTTGGATTCTGGTTTTTTTTTTTTTCCTTACAGACATTCATTAACATTCCAGATTATATTCCCTTTTATTTTGGAGGATCAGGTTATATTCCATTAGATGAGCTCTGACGCATGATTTGTCTATTACTTTAGAATATTTTTTGCAATGATGCTATATAGTGCACCTTACTTTTCGAATATCGAGAGCTCTATAAATACCACTAATGTGCTATATCAATATGTACCAAGGGGTGGGGTAATGCAAAAGACGTGATTAATGGAAAGCCTATTTCATTAACTGTTATTGTGTCATTTCTACTCATGCAGGGTGATTCTAAAACTTAGAACCCTTGGTGGCCTTACAAGTGATAAAGGTAAAGAGAGAAGAAGGAGAAAAGAGGTTAATACACCAGTGTATTAGGTAGATCTGAATGCTCAGAGGAAATGTTTATGGAAACAGTTCAACCTTCAACGCTATGATATTCTTGTTCAGTAAGCAACAGCGGAGCAATCTTCTAGTCAAATATAGGAGCTTATAAACATTGTGAGGAGTAGAAGGAAGGAGAATGCATCATTTGTTGATGATAATTTTCTTCCTCGCACCCCTTTAGGCAATATGTTGGTTAGAAAATAATAATGTATAATGTATGTGATGTAAAATGTGCATATATCTCTTGTAATTGGTTGCATTATTTTTCGTCTCTACCTGTCCTATGGGTGATTGATATGGTTTTTAACTTGTAGACTATGTATGATGTATCTCTAAGAGTTCAACTCACCCATCTCTCCATTCACATGCAAAGATGCAAGACTTTGTTACATTGGGAAACATGATTGAAGAATTTTCAGAATCAAAGAACAAGACTAATTAAGTGGGTTACACAATGCAGATTAATTTCAGTATCAAGTTTGACACATGTTCTCTGCAATATACACTAACGCAAAAACTCTTCTGCTAGCATATTGAGTATTTGAACAATTGTACAGATAGGCATAGGCTCTGCTTTTTCCTTTTGTTTTTCTTAATATCCTTGCTTTTTTCCCCCTATATTTTGTAGTTGAATATAAAGGAAAAGAACCTGTTCAACTGCGTCCCGTTATGTAGTTGTCTAATAATACTTTTGCATGCACCCAAAATGCAAGTATAAGAAGGAAGTTACAGTTGTCACTGAAAAGTTAAAATCACACAACCTTTATAATAAAGAGGAAACTTGCAGAAATAATTGTCAGTAGGAAGTTAATTTATGAATGTTTTCTGACGCAAACTGAGAGCTATGCAGCTAAATAGTAATGTCAAATTTGTCGTGTATTTTGCAGAAGCAAATCTGATTCATTGTCTTGATGAGTTGAGTTAAAAGAAAATCATTGATATCATGAGTTCCTGTGGTCCATCCTTTCAACACTGTTCTATTAGTCGAATGCATTAGATCTAAATAAAAGAACATCCTTTCATTGAACTTGCAAATACAGTAGAAAATGAAAAGAAATGGAACATGTTATGGACTTCTCTGGTTGATGACAAAAGAATCCAAGATCTATATATACACGAGATTTAAAAATGCTCAAGAACAATATTTCTCTGTACATGTGACACGTATATTTTAGAGATTAAAATTTGAAAAATTGATAGCGTTTCAAGAATGGTTTTAGCTTCCGAATTTGCCAGACACAAGCGGGCCCATATCAATTCAAAAACACACTGCTTTCACAGTATTTCTAAACCTCCAATGGTTGGCACTTAACAGCACAAGGTCCTCTCTTATGAGCCACCACAAATTGGGACCTATGTCATTCATATCTTGAATGGAACAAAGCAAGTAATGTTTTCCTTTTGAACTCTGACTTTTAGCACTTCAGCTCCAATATGCAAATGGTCCAATAGAAAAAAGTTGAATGAGTTAGGCCAATCCTTGACTTCGATGATCTGCTATGTTAAATCTCCAAAGTCCATTGTGCTGGAAACTCTGCAGACAATTACAAAGGTGTCTTTGTCTTTCTCTTCTGCATGTTACGAGCAATCTCAATGCATGCTTGATCAACCCTTCCCAGAAAATCCTTAACTATGACAAATAGATAAAGAGGGTTTTCTGCACTCTCTTTTGAAGATCCTCCTTGATAATAATCTGTTGTTCTTTTCACAAGCTGCATTACCCTTGTTTGCTCCTCCCTCACTAATCTAAGTTCCTGCTCAGCATTTTCAAGAAAATTGTTCATTTCTCTCACAAAGTTGCCTCCCTTGTCATTTCCACAGTGGGAAACAAGTTCTCTAATCTCAACAGTCCTAGCTGAGAGTGATGAGATTGAACCAACGAAACTTTTGTAATCCGTAACCACAGCTTTCTTTAAGTTGGAAAACTCGGAACTGATCCCTCCTACAACTGGCAATCCTAGTGTTATGTATTCCCTTTGTCTTTTTTCATTTGAAGCAGCAGAGTTTTGAGAGTCCACACTGCTGTTGCTGTTCCTACTGCCACTACGGCTCAAACTGTGATTGCGGTTAAGAACAGCGCGTTTTCCTTCCGCACGAACTACTTCTTCAACCACAAAGTGAAGCAATGTGGTTTTTCCATCAGTACTCTTGACATCAGAGAGCTTTCTGAGAGAAGCCAAGTTAAAAGCTTGAGCATTGCCCCTTTGAGTGCCTGCATTCATGCGATTTCCGGCCTTAAGCACTGCTTCAAGAAGCTTTACAAACATTCCTTGGTTTCTAAGCTCCTTGCACCCCAGCTCAAGTGTCTGCAGAAACTCCTTGATTTCTACAATCTCAGAATCATAATTCAACCTGAATAACAAAGCATTCAAGCGCTTAAATGCCAAAGGAACTGCTCTGAGGATGTGATGTAGGAAAGATTCAGCTGCAGCAAGGGTTGAAGGGTCTCCTTCATATGCAAGTATAAGTGTTTGCTCTTCTTTTGTTGGGGCTACTCTACCAAGCTTTTCGATGGTGTCTGCATTAAGGCCTTGACCATCAATGAGTGCTTCGATAATTTCTTTACGCGAGACTGCCAGAGACTTCAAAACAATAGCAATGTTTTGTGATTTTCTGGGGTCAAGAATGAAGGTATTCGCTGATGGAGCCAAAGCATCCCTGCTAGGACTCATTGAATTATTTACTTTCGGGGTATTGTCATTTCGGTTGGCAGCGACTAATCCGAAGAGAGCTTCCATAAGATCATCATCAACCCTGATGTTTAAGAAGTCATCAGCTAATGCTAACATGTAGGAATCAAAATGTAGATATTTAGAAAATCTAGTGTATTAGAATTACCTGAAAGAACCACGGTCCATTTTGTCCCATACCATAGAGTGATCAAGGTTGGTAGTCACCTTATCCCAATGTAATGGCTTCAGCTTTACCTCAGGTGAAGTGTTGCCTTGTTTACTTGTGGTACTTGGTGTTCTTTCAATAGGGGTAGGTGGTGGTTTTGATGATGACTTCAAACCATGTGCCTTTGGTGGAGTAGGAGTTGGTGCTGGACTCTTTCTAGGAGGAATTGGTGGAGGAGGTGGTGGAGGCGTTGAGCTCTTTTTAACTGGGATTGGTGGAGGAGGAGGCGGTGGCGGTGCTGAGCATTTTATACCCGGGATTGGCAGTGGAGGAGGAGGTGGTGCTGGTGCTTGATTATTTCTGTCAGGTATTGTTGGAGGTGGAATTGGTGGTGCAGGACTTGACGTGTTTGGAATTGATGAGAAAACAGTGTTGAGTGATTTTGGTGATGAAGGGGTAAAGGGTGGAGAAGATAGTTGAGTAGAAGATCCTCCAATAGATGAAGGAACACTGGGAGGAGGAGCAGGAGGTGGAATTCTCATGATTGTATATGACTCTTTTGGAAGAAATATATTCATGTGAGATGTTGAAGATCTGTCTCTAAGCAGAAGAGTTTCTTGAATGGACTCGGATCTTTTCCCATTGTTCCCCTCATGATCATCTTCTATTTTGTCTTCGGTGCTATCCAAAACCTCCCTTTGGAAATCCTTGTCAGGTAATTTATTACCTTCAAGTTTTCTCCAATAAACCACATCCAAACCATCATCATCAACAATTAGTCCCTTGACGTTCCCTTCCATTCTCTCGAACACTTCTACCTGAGGCGCAACGCGCCTATCCACCGCGGAAGCAGTGTTGTTTTTGGCCTCCTTTCTCTTCCTTGCTCTGAAGCACCTTTGAACCAAGAAGAAAATCAAACCAGAAACAACTAGAGTACCTGCTGCGGTTGCAGCCACCGCTGTTCCGATCTTACGGCTTGATGAAGAGGTTTTTAATGCAGCCACTGGTCCTGGTGATGGTGGTGATGCTTGTGGCTTCGGTTGTGCCTCAGGAGGTTGGATTGGGAGAGGTGGTTTTGGTGTTTGAATTGGATAAAATGTTTCAATGTTCTGAAGAGTATTGGTCTGGCAATAGCATGTTGGTATTGGAAAACCTTGTAAAACAAAAAGGATCACAAGAAGAAGCATCATGTTCAAAGACATGAATGCTGAGGAACAAAGATTACAACGACAACGATGTTTCTGATACAAGAAATGTAATTGTACTTTTTCTGTCTGATGTTCATTGCAAGTTTTGTCCTTTGTCTTGTGCTATTGGTTTTGCTCATTTCAATAGAGTAAGCAGTTAAAAATATTATTAGCCTTCCCAGGTGTATTCAATTTTCTCATTGCAATGGCCAACATGACCCTCTTGAATTAAATAAATTGTGCAGTTTTTTAGGGGATGGTTTAGTCATTTGGCACTTTCATTAAAGATTTGGTCATCCTTGGAAATGCACAAGTGGAAACTGCTATACAAAGTCAAACATACTTATTAAGGTACAGGTTTGAAGTGGTACAATCATGATTCAAAGGTTTTTTTCAAATGGCATAAATTTGTCGTACATTAATATCGAAAATTTGACTTAGCTTTTATGTACAAACGTGATTAGGAAATACTACTAGCAGCCTTTCCATATGCTATTGATTTTAAAGGCTTAAAATAAGAAGAAACGAAATGGATACCAATTCCATTGTAAAAGTTTTAGCAAAGGATTGGTTGACTCAAGAGGCTCACCGATCTTGGTTGACTTAATGGTCTTTCTAAGGCCAACCCCATATTGAATATTCTGTATTCACTATTCAGTATTGAAGTGGCCTAACAATTCGGTGAAGTGGTTAGACAATGGCTTCCCTTATGGACCTAGCTCCTTTCATGTTTATAATATTCAAATTACTAATTCATCAAAATCAAGATTAATTAATGAAAGTGGTTAATTTAATTGATAACAATAAATAAATATGTGTTAAATCTATAATTTTTTCAAAATTATTATTATTATTGATATTTTTTCTCTTCTAATTGTTTATTGATATATTCTCTCTCTTATTTTAATTATGGATATTTTTATTCTAAAAATAATTAATACAACAAATGTTATATGTTAAATCTTATAAAAAGGAATAAATATCATTTTAAACTTGGATATTATAAATAGGAATAAAGTAAGCATTTTTAAAAATAGTATGTGTATTTTTTGTTAAGATTAATAAAATGAATGGTCAAATATATTAAATATCATAGATAATTGAAGTAATTTATTAAATATTTTGTTAATTGTTGACTATGAAATATATTTTATAAAGCAATTATTTTAAAAATAATAAAGCTATATATGTGTGTGTGTTCGTTTAAAATACATATATAGCATCTATTAAATTTCATAAATATATTAGCAATGCTCCATCATGTATTGCTCAATTGATTATGAATCAAAAAGCGTAATTCTATTTCTGTCAAAAAATATATATTACGTTTAAGTATCATAACCAATACTCTATCACAAGTAAAATTGACTTCTTAATAAAATTAAATACTGTATTTACTAATATGTAGTAAATTATTAAGTATAAAAATAAGAAATACATTACTATATATGTTTATAAATTTATATAAAAAATATTTTTTAATGTATATATGCTAAGGGTTATTAACTTTTACACTGATTACATTTTATTTAATTTTAATGAATATATTATTTAATAAATGTCATAATTAGTATTATTGTAATTAATATATTCTAAAAAAATTAATAGAATAGTAACATTAAATATTATATGCAATAAAATTATTAATGATAAAATTTAAGATATAAATTATTATTATATTTATTGGATTTTAAATTTTATATTTCAAAATATATTTTTTCAAATAATTTTCCAAAAAATAAAAATATAAAAAAATAATGTATTAAAACATATATTACATTTATTATATTTAATCAATATAACATTAATATATTGTTGATAAAATTGAATATCCAATAACATTAAATTGTGTATTTATTGAATATATATGTAGTCAAGTCATTGAGTATATAAAAATATAAAAATAAAATAAAAATTTATTAAAACATACATTACATTTGTTAAATTTAATAATAAATAGTTTATTAGTAATATATTTTGAGTGTAAAAAAATTATATTGTTAACTAATAAGAAAATATCTTTGTTTTATTTTTAAATTAATTATTATAAAATTCACTAAATTTATTATATATGTATTCTTTATTTAGAAATATTTTATATTTAATAAATATCATAGTCAATAATATATTAAAGTAAAGTCGGCTTCCTATAAAATTAAAATACTATTTTCATTAACTATAAAACATAGTCAAATTTCAAAATATAGAAGTTAAGAAATAAATTACTTCTTTTTCTACATTTATAATCTTTTTAATATTATATCAATATATTCGGATATTTTATTTTGGAAATATGTTTATAAGCTAATTCTTAAACCATAATACAAGTAAAAATATTTTATATATATGTGTGTGTGTGAAAATATATGTTGAATAAACATATACTATAGTTATTACATTTTTAAAAATATGTTATATTTAATAATATCATTCAATATAGTAGTATATTATGTTGGATAAATATTATGTTTAATATATTATAAGAAATTTTTTGTCAATTAAATGTTAAATATTATATTATTAAATCTAATATATAGTCAAAATAATTAAGATAATTAAATATTTAAAATTTATATTTATTAAATATAGTATACTTTTAATATTTTATAAAAACACAATATATATTTAAAATTATTTACTTTTAATATTTGTAACTTTTTAATCATTATACTTATTAAGTATGACATAGAGGGGTATTTACTTATTCCATACATAGTTATTTAGAGTTATTCTTAATTCTTATTGTCATAGTTTGAAAAATCGACTCGATTTGATTGGTTTGACTTGTTAGACCATAAATTGGAGTTCTGACTAGGTCAGATTACCTATTAGATTATCCATGCAATTAACTTAGTCTGACTCGAGGTTTTATGTTAAATCAATGACTCAGTCCGATTAAACTAATGAACTGATTTGGTTGAACCAAAATCAATAATTTTTTTTTTGAAAAATGCAAAATTTAATGAAAAAATATTACACTAAAAAATTGAACCAATGACCTAAAATTGATTTAGTGGATCAACTTATCACCAAACTATCTTGATTAATTATTAAACTTATAATACAATTAATACATGTACTTATATTTTATGTTGCTTATATTGGTTTATGCAATTCAATTACTTACCCACTATCGCTAGTATTGTTGCTACCGCCTTAGTCACCTGCACCACTATCGACGTTGTTGCCTCATCATTATCATTATAGTTGTGATTGTTATTACTATTGTTACACCATTATTATTGTGGTTTCCAAAGCTCGTAAGTTTGATGCATCCTTGCCTGAGTGCCGACTTAACAATAAGTGAGACAAAAAATAATTTTTAAGAGATTTTTTATATTTTAAATGGGATATATATATATATATATATATATATATATATATATATATGTATGTATTAGGTCTTATTTTGTCAAAATATGTGATTTTTTATTTATATGTATGACTTTTTTTCCTCATAAAAACTAATGAAATTTTTTGTTGATAAGTCTAAAACTTAAAGTTTAATTGCTTTACCATGAAATCTCAATATGAGCCTCTTTAGTGACTTAAAATTTCTCATATAATAAATATGTTAAAGAATATGTTGCTAATATTTTTCATATAAACAGGTAAAAAGCATTCCTATATATGAAATAATATTTGTATTCTACCTTTATGACTTCACAAAGCTTAGGACATTTGTCTATCATCACCAATTTCATGGACAACTTTGACATGGATAACATTATTGATTTTTATAAGTCTAAAATTTATTTATCTTCCATGACATTGGTCATTTTTATAAATCTAAAATTCAAGTATCGTCCAATGCCGTTCACACTTGTTTAGATTGCGTCCCACTTCCATATGCTTTTGTTTAACACCGCTACTCTATACTTATTTATTTTATCTGTCATTTTCTGAAGAAAAATAATAATATTTTTTGGTAGAGCTCCCTAAAAAAAAAAAAACAGAAACAATATTTTAAAAATTCTTATATAAAAACATATCAACCAATATTTCTATATTTTAATAGTGTTTAATTTCACTTTTCTTACCATCACCTATGTTAGAGTGCGATGCACGTATTTTTGTTTTGGACATCTCCACTTGGCCACTTTATACTCTTTTAATTTATTTGTCATTAATTTTTTATAACTACTATAAAGACTTACATTTACACTATATATATATACACACACGGATAATAATGATTATTTTAACTTTTTTTTACATGTGAAAAATGTCAACACATTAAGATGCATGTTTTATTTATAAATGACCCCAATTCTCAATTTTTTATAACATATATATAATACTAGGAAAAATAAATAAGTTTCAATGTTAGAGCAGAAGTTAAATTAGGATTCCCAATTAATATTAGAAAACTCATCTTAATTTTTCATTTTAATTCAGATCATGAATTTTAGCAACTTTGTATGATTTGACTTGAGAATGGAGAAGGACATTTTTTTGTTATTTTTATTCTAGATGATGACCTCCAAACCACCGAAAAGAGAAAAAGGAAATTAATATAGGTTTTCCTCAACCGATATTTTAGTTTTGCCTTGATTTGATTAGTTTACAATTACAACGAGACTTTTATTTTTATACAAATTGAGTTGCAGAGTGAAAGTGTCGTACAATTACAAATAATGTATCAGGGCAATTTTTTTTAAAAGGTAATTTTATTCTTGAATCTAGATGATGACCCCAAAAGGCCAAAACTACCTAAAACGAAAATAATACGTAAGGCTTTAATTTCCCTCAACAATCAACATACCACTTTTCTAGCTTTGCCTTAATTAGTTTACAAAGAATGGTTTACTTTTTAGTTTTTACACACTAAGCCGTAGGGTGAAAGTGCGATACAACTTCAATTATGTGTTTGATATATAATTATGAATGAACTTCAATCTGATTTACGCAGGTTAAAATTCAGACGAGGTCACATGATCGAGACTGGAAACCCAAATTAATGGTGGTGGAAAAAGAAAAACTTCCGTCACTAATATCTATGGCCATAGATTAATTCCAGTTTTTCAACCAAAAAATAAATAAATTATCGAGTTTGTTAAATATGGGGGAAAGTGTCTTGGAATGTTATGAATATAGTATGTGTGTATATATATATATATAGTACTATAACTTTGGGAGACGAACTAAAAGTTTGGACAAATCAATAGGAAAGTTTAGTTATGATGCCTGCCTAACTAAATATCTTTTAGTCAGAAAATGGGTTTGGTACTTTAACAACTCTTAAAGGAGACTTATCGTTCAATTTGCTAGTTATTTGTTCATAATTCAGATGAAGCTAGAGTTATATTCTATAATTAATATCTATACAATTGAAGCTAAAAGGAAGAGAGACTATGGAAAATAATGGACTTTTTTACCCAAATAATATAAATAAATAAATAAATTATTTATTCAAATAATATATAAAAATTATTTATCCAAATGATATAAATTATTGTAGTGTAGCATGTAAGAAATTAGTTCCCCAAACTGATTTAAATCACAATCATTAGAAAAAAAATATGATAAAAAATTAAAATTAATTACAATCTCAACTATTAATTTTTTAGTTAATAATTGTTATAACTTTATTCTTTAAGATATACCTTCTTACTTAAAAAAAATAAATCAAATCCCAATAATTGGTAGTGCAATTGTCACAAGTTGCTGGCTGAGTGGTGTGACTTGGCTAATTTCACGCACAAAACTTGCTTTAATTTTGCCATTATCGTCGCTGCATCCGCACCAATCTCTGTCCAGCATCATCATATCCTGGTCACCAAGTTAATACAGCACTGACCAAAATATTATTAATGGCTATGACTGTTAACTGTAGATTGATTTATATTTATATATTCCCCAGACACAAGACACGTGTAGATTGATTTAAGGGATTCAACTTTCAGTGAAGATTTTTTATGTTTAATTCAATTTCTAATATTTAGTTGGGTTCTCAATTAGCGAGATGTATGATTTAGAAACCAGACCCTAACTAAATAATAATTGTTGGTAATGAGTTATGCTTACCTCGATTTGCTTTTGTCGGTCTACTTATTGGAGTACTTATTTTTGCGTTGTGTTGTAATCTTATGCGTGTCGAAGTATAAGCTAGTACTATTACAATTAATACTTATATTCAATTGTTTTTAATAAAACTTTACCATGCATCTTGCAAAGGAACTAGATTACCATCTTAGTATTGTTGAGTCCGATCACCAAACAGCAATTAACCTTCTCAAGAAAGGTGTATTCCCAGATCAAGAGAATATGAGAGATCCACTACTCCTACTCAAGTTCAGTACGTGGTATATCATGACCATAAAGAAAGTGGATCAAACTGTTGATAATAAGCTTGCTAAATTCAGCTTGTCCCTTTCGATGCCTTATCGTTCTTTTTTCACCCTTGATTTTATTTGCAATGCTTTATTGGCAAAATGTTCCAATGTTTCTTTCCCTCATAGATTTTGGTTGTTAATAAATCCCTTATTCCTTATTCTCTCACACACACACAAGAAAGAAAGAAAAAGCTACAATGCATGGCTTATATGTCATTTCTAATTAAGTTTACCGTTATTTTATCCTTATATATGTTCAAACACACACTTATATTAATTCTTTAATAACACACAGAAAGGAAGGATCGTGTAATGGAAAGAGCGAATTATTAATGAGGTTTGATAAAAGTTGATGGAGTCGTCTCTCTTGTAATTAGTGAAGTCTCACATAATTTGACTGGACAAATCAGCAAAAGGATCTCAAAATCTTTACCTTTTGGTTCCTCAAGTTCAAAAATAAAAATAAAAATGTGACTGTGATACCGAAAAATATTAGATACAGAAAACCCAATTAAACTATTGCGTTTTTAAATATTAAAAAATGACTTTAAAATTCATATATTCTTTCAAGTAATTTTATAATTTAAATATAAATAAAATTATTTTTTCTATATCAAAATTTCAATTGCCAATTATAAAATAAATAAGCATATATAATATTTCATAATTAACTATGCCAACAATCTATACATGTGCAGAATCACAACAAATCTTAAAAAAATGGACAGGAAATAAATGTATGTGAAATTAAAAAGTGATAATTACATGGACAAATTTAATATAATATAGATTATACCTTTTTTTATATAATTCTACTTGTTAATATTTTTTTATCCATAAAAATAAAAAAATATAGCAAAAGGATTTATAACGTACCTAATGTATAACATTACTCTGCCATTAATTAGATAATCATTTCATCATACCTTTCAGTATTTTTTTTATACTTATTTTGCGCATCATATCTTAAACTATAATTGTTTGTTTCTATAAAGAGTTTGTTTTTTTATTAAGAAATTTTAGCTCGTTGAGTAAAGTGTATAAATGATACTTTCCGATGTGTTCAATTTTCACAGATATTTTTTTTTTCATTCTTTAGGTATGAGATTTATTTTTATGTGATGTATTAAAGTACTCCCCACACATTTTATTATGAATTCAAACCCTTAAATATTAAAGTCCTTCATCCGCTGAAACAGTTGGAACTTAATTAGTATTTGACGCACTATAAACCATAAATAGTTTTGAAAACGTTAAGCATTGACTAAGGGTATTATTGAATTATTATATGAACAAAAAATTGTTTCACAAAGTCATTATAATTTCTGTATTTATATACCAAGCAGCAAAGTTCTAATGAATTAAAAATTTGCTGATATATAAAATACGACAACTTTTGGTGCATTTTATCTCTAATATAACTCCGCCAGAAAAATCCATAATCCCTTTAGCCATGCAGAATTATTGCTGAATGCTGAGTGCATGTGATGGAATTTCTTAATTAGGCAACTGGCTCATGACGATTCCCGTTTAAGCATCTAAATCTAGCCCAATTAGGTAACAAAAAATGCTTTAGATATGAGTCTATATGTCATCGATGATGAATTT
The DNA here is from genome assembly GCA_013407115.1 of Glycine latifolia. Classification (NCBI taxonomy): domain Eukaryota; kingdom Viridiplantae; phylum Streptophyta; class Magnoliopsida; order Fabales; family Fabaceae; genus Glycine; species Glycine latifolia. Next base: position 34,876,553 of record CM023948.1, read on the forward strand.
TTTGTCTACAAAGATAACAACAAATTTCACAAGGCCCAGGTGTGAGATATCGCATAGTGACAGAATCAAACAAAAGGAAGCTGATTTTACGTATCACAATTTAGGCAAACATGAGGAACATAATTAAAACCAAACTTTGCACAATGACCATTTAAAGGGCACTGGATTATGGGGCCATCCGACAGATATAATATTGGTGCCTAGTGGAAAGTTTGTCTACATCTTTCTTCTATTATGCCCTGCAATTTGGGTTTTATGGACCCCCAGTAAAACCATTCATGGTTAATTAGATAGGCCCAACTTGTAATTATTGAATTACTTCACATGCATTTTTATTTTTTTACTGTTTTCGAATAACATATTGTAATGTAACTAGTTTAAATAGAGTTAAATATGTCATTATAATATCAATAAAAAATATCATTATAAATAATAAAACCTTTTTCTAAGGTTTTAATACAATTACATTTCTAGATATTCGAATTTGAAATCTTTGACAAAATTAAAACAGTTCCCACCAATTGCTTTACACATAATTTTTTTAATGTATAAAGTTCATATAGAGGTTGGAACCTATAACTCCATGCATAGTACATCAATCGCCAACACATTCATTAGTTATCTTTATCCTCTAATAAGATAATTATGCAATGATACTCTTATATACTTAATTGTATTTACAAGATCAAAAATATTTTTAATGTATATATTTTTTCAGAGTTCTAACATATCCAAAGAAAAAACTCATTGAAGCTGGTATAGAGTACCTTCAAAAGCATTTCATCCATTTAGTGGTGAATTTAGTTTGAGCAAAATCTTTACAAGCACATCAATTGTAAGATGCGAATAGGAAAACATTGTTTTCTCAATCCTTGATATTTTCCTTGAAAAAATTGCTTTGGAAAGCGTGATTTTCCTGTTTGCAAGTAAAAGAAATCCAAGACAAATTAGGCTATCAGTAGGTGGAGTTTGCTTCCAGTTATGCTTTACAACACAAAAGGAAAGGTGGTCAAACCAGCAAAATTAACAACTGTGCTTATGGGGTGCCACATTAGTTCAGTAATTTTTTATGCAATTAGTGGAATTTTTATAACTACACTTATGATATTATAGTCAATCCCAACCTTGAATAAAAGGGGACTTTTTTTAAATAAAAAAAAAAAAAAAGAAGCTGATATGAATAAAGGAAGAGAGTTGTATTAGGCTTGAAGCAGTTAATGTAAAATTGACTGATATGGTTATATAACACATGGATCAACCTCCAATAGAGGAGGAGAGTTATAATAGGCTTCTAGCAGTTAATGTAAAACTTATCGATATAACGCATGGATCACTTGCTGGAAGATTAATTATGAAGGACATATGAAAAAGTTGTTAAAGCCAGATCTCATGATAAATGACATCTCAATCTCAAAACTTTAGTCTTTAATTGAATCCATGGTTTTAAAAAATGGTTTGTGCGATCTTAATTTTGAGTTAACATCAAGATTTTTAAATGTTTGTGATGTGACTGTGACCACATGGATCACATTTGTCTACAATTCTCTGCAGTATCAAGAAGCACAACAAATGAACCCTGTGCTAGTAAATGTAATGTTCTGTCCAAAAGGGACTACCAGTGAAGAAAAACCAAACTGAACGAAGGGCACATGCGGATCACTATGGTCCAGTATCAACAACCAAATATTCTGGTTCCTCTTCCTCATGACACTGGAAATGTTTTTTTGATATTGCAGAAGAAGGGGTTTATAAATTGCAGCGAAACCTCCTCCATTAGAGACAATCAGACAAGTACAGCAGTTTCAAGACCCCACGACACCTTCCCACCCTCTTCGTTAAGGGAACATTTCCAACATGTCCAATTCACATCCCCATTCCTTCTTTCTTTCTTTTTTTTATTCTTTACACCAGACAAGATCTTGCAAAACTTATATTCCGTCTGTTTCACATCATTTGCAATCCCAAATTCAATGTCCACACCATATACTATTATTTTATTTCGTGGCCTTCATTACACGTTCTTATAAAAGGGCATAATCTTTTTAATTTATCCTTTGCCTTTCTCCAAAAAACAAAAAACATTACAATAGTAATATAATATATTTCAATACCAACATCCATATTGACATAAATGACAGCGATTTATATTCCTAATCATGTAAATTAAATATAAAATAAATGTTATTGAAAAAAGATTATCCATCTTTAATACAGATTAGATTAGGGACGAGGTGACAGTTTCTTACCAATATCATGCTAAAAGAAAATGTTACAATCTCAATAACTTTTTGTTGTCATATAATAATATGCTTCATTAACTTTAGCAAACAAACAAAATAAATTAGCAAAAGATAAGAGCGGGGCAATGCAACAAAAAACCGTTACACGCAACGGGTAATTGCAATTCGAATCCCGAAGGAGAAAAACAATAATAGTAGTAGTAAATATTCTTAAGAGTAAAAAGAGAAATGCGTCTGTGGATGACATAACAGAGAGTCAATCGGTGCTGGTCATTTTAAGCCGTCTGATTGGAGAAGCAAGCACGCTGGGTGAAGAAGTAGGAGAAGATGACGGTGATGGTGATGGTGAGGAAACGGACGGTGATGATGAAAGGGTAGAAGTAAATGGTGGTGATAATGACACGTCAGAGATGTCTTGCTCTTCCAGCTTTCTTTTGTTGTTTATCTCCACAACACCACCATCACCACCGTTAACGTTGCCGCCACCGTTAACATAGCCATCACTTCTTCTGTCTTCTTCTCTTCTCATCTTAATAACCTCTTTCGGTGTCATGTAACCCTTTAACCGTTTTACATCAGATAATTTCACTGGCTTCACTATGAAATCCTCTGCACCTTCCTCCAAACATCTACATGTTGAAATCACAAATTTCAACATATGTTCATTAACTTAGTATTACAATATAAAAATTTAATGTAGCCATGTGTTAGAAAATAGAAATAATGAAAATACATTAATACCTGTCTATGCGCGGTAAAATGTTTTCGGAAGACATGATCACTACTGGAATTTCTCTGAACGTGGTCGATTCCTGCATCAAATTAAAACTTGTTAAGTTTTTACTTAAACATTATATTATATAAATAACGCGGAAAAATGAAGGTTTTATTTATGATTCAAATATTTAATTATTAATTAACCTTGATTTTCTTGAGCAACTCGTAACCGGTCATTTCGGGCATGCAGTAGTCTGTGATAATTAGATCTACCTTTAAATCCGGCTATATAAGTAGAAAAACAAAAACACAAAGCAGAAAAATAAGCTCTGGAAAATAAAATTTCATGAAAATTCATAAAATGGAATGAAAATTCTTGTGATACATACGACAAAACCATCAGATTCAGAGGTCCTTCTCTGCTCGTCCAGCCCCAGAAATTGCAGTGCTCTGATTCCACTGTCCACAGCAGTAACTGCAATTTTCCCATCCAAGCAAACAAAACAAAAAATCCTTAACCAAACAAATCCCAAACATTTATATAAGAGTAACAAATAAAATAAAACGAAAAAAAAAGCAACAACTCTGTGTATATCGTTTTGTTAAAGACTTAAAGCACATGTTCACTTACCTTTACAAGCTGAGATTTTAAGCAAGCGTTCAATGACCTTTCGATCGACGAGGCTGTCATCAACAGCCAAGACATGAACCTCGTGGGAATCCTCCGGTGAGACATGATCGAAGGAAACGAAGCTGTCCGTGTCCATCGAAAAAAGGGCAGAGGGAAAAAAAATGAAAGCGTAATAGAAAGAAAGAAAGAAAGAAAGAGGAAAAGAAAAGACGATTCCTTAACGTGGATGGGAAAATCTTAAATACGGTGTGATGATAAAAATGTTAATGTAATGTAGTAATGTGACATGTTATGTTGATGTTGTTGTCGTTGTTGTTCTATATCCATCTATCACCGCTCTTTTTTTATTTTATTTTATTTTTTCTTAATAATAATAAAATTAACCTAAAGAGTTTGTATAATTATGTAAGGTTTAACTGTATACATATGTGGATAAATAATATTTAATTTCCATCTATTGGGTTAGTAATAATTACTCAAATTGAACATATTCCTCTTTTCCAATCCACTAAAAAAAATATAATAAAGTCTCTTTTGGAAAAATCAAATCTTAAAATCTTCTCTTTTTATTTATGTTTTTTTTTGGAAGATGGCGCTGAGATTCTGAAATCCACTTTGGTGCGTGATCTCAACACACATTTTTCTGATCCCCTACACTATGCTACTAAGTAAGGCATTAATGACAAGTCCACGATATTTCGCGAGATTTTGGTCAATCTTCGGAGTTTGCGAACGACGTCGCAGTCATTGGTGGGGGAGTGGGCAGGGTTGACCCGAGTCAATGCCGAACCAAACCGCGCCGTCAAAATCCCGAACCGGTGACAAGAAGTCACGGAATAAAAACCGCCTTCACGACGTCGTTTTTCACCGTTCCTTGTTTGCTAATTCGTGAAAACAAGAGTACTTTGTAACTAATGCTACCAAGATTTTCTGATTTTGTGTGTATCTTTATTTTTTGAGGGGATGTAATAAATAAATTAGAGAGTATTTATGGGTGTACAGTATCTATGCTAATCTTGTTGGGAGCGATATCACACATTTGCTGCCTCGTGTGGGTTATTTTATTTCTTTTGTTTTGATTTCTATGTCCATGTCAAATTGTCCATGCGCCTTTTGTGGTAAAATGTTGCTGTTTACAATGTAGAAGATATGCAGATGTTGATGTTGGAGATTACATTTTACATTATCAAGGAAATGAAAATTTGTTTTGGTTTATATATATATATATATATATATATATATATATATATATATATATTCATTCGTTCTGATTTGAATTGATTTTTTTGTAACTCTTTGAATTTTAATTTTAAGCTTGTGTTTATTGAGGAACTGATAATTTAAAGAATTTTTATTTATGGAGAATAATTGATGAAGATTGGTCAAAGACCGGAAACAATGCCAGCTCGAAAATTAAAATGATCAGTTATATTTTATGCGTGCTAATAATTCGTTTTATTTGATTAATAATGTAGCTTGAGTATCTCTAATTCATAAACATAATATGGAAAGATCAGTGACATGTACGGTCAAAGGACATGGCATGATTTTAATTTTCAAAAAGTCGAGAAAATAACAAAGTTTAAGATAATGGAAATTCCATCTTTTCTATATGATAATCACTAATCAGTGACATGTGAATATCAATATTACCATGGAAATCAATTCGGCTTCAGGTTTACCCTTAACCAAGTAATTAATGACTTTTCTAATCAAAGAAAGGTTACCATTGTATTATTGTATTATCAATTCTTCTAATTGAATGAAACACCGACTAAAAATAAGTCAGGATCATTCAAATTACACAACTACTATAATGGATTTTTTTGGCAAATTATAGTAATTGAAACTTGAAAGCCTTGAGATTGAGGCAGTGGCAGATCAAATCAATCAGCTGGTAGGATGTGCAAATAGTTGTATTTTCCTGGAGTTGTGTGTTCCCATTGTTGATTTTTTAATAATAAAATAATATCTCGTAGTAAGAACAATAGCACTACTGCGAATCCGCCATTCAAGGCAAAGAGACAGTGAGGACCCGATTTAGCAAATAGGAAATTTCAATTTTCAACCTTGACGCGTAGAGGCAGAGGACGAAGGAGAGTGTGTCTTCTTGGTATAGGAGAGAAAGTACGTGAAAAAAAAATATAATTTATGAAATATTTTTTTTGTTTAATTTGAAAAATAGAAAAAATGAAAAAAGAAGTTGACTTTTAGAAATAAAAATTTAAATATTTTTTTTTCATTTTCTTTTCATCTAACAAAGGGATCATTACTGTGCTTCTTTCATTCATCAGGTGTCCCTATTGTCTAGTCAATAAGCTATAGTCTAACTTTTTTTTTTGTTCACCGACTCCTTTATTAACTTATTATTACCAACTCCTTGTTTGTTTGATAGGTAAAAAATTAAGAGAATGGTAGATAAAATTATGAAAATATATTTATCTTGGTAGATTAGAGAAAAAAAACCTGAATAATAAATTTATTTAAACTTAAAAAAGAATAAGTTTTTTTATATCTGTTTAATTTAGACAACCATATTAAAAAATATAAAAATGTTGATTTTATTAAAACAAACATTTATTTTAATAATAAATAAATTTAAACAAATCAGTCCAAAGTAAAATAAGCTAAGATCCACCCTTTTATACTCTATTTTAATTAAAAAAATCATCTCAATTTATTTTTATTTTATTTCACTCTATCAAACACTGCTACTTGAAGTAAGAGTAGAAATAAATTGAAAATAATGAACTTATTTTATTGTTTTTTATTTCTATATTTGATGTAAATATTTCAGTGGTGACCGAGACAACCTAATAGATTTTGTCTTAAGACTTAAAACAAATTTCGTGAGAGAATAGCACAAATATTAGGAGCCATAGAAATAAAAGTAGTTTTTTTTTTTATCTACAAAGACTTCAAATCTCATTCACCCAAAAAAAAACTTAATTACCACTTTACTATTTTAGCTAATAATAGAAAACTATATAAATGCTAATAAAATTCAGCTATCCTAGACTTTTCATAAAAAATAAAAATGAAGCTTCGTTGAAATCATGAAACATCAAATACAATTTTACTTCAGTTTTAAATTATTTTATTAAGAAAATAAAATTTTACTTATTAAGAATTGAGGTCCAGGATTCAAGATGGAAACCAATCACCGAATTTTCTAATAAACTAGCACCGACTAAAATCATGGTATGAGTTAGTTTACATGCCATTTTCTAGTATGTGATGATACTTATCAAATCCTTTTTTTTAAATATTATCAAAAAGGTCAAAATAGATTTTGAAAGAGATACAAATTTGAAGAAATCGGCCAAATTCTGAACTATTGGTGACTCCAAATCTACAATGAAATCCTGCCCTATAGGTTATTCAAACTTAGCAATCTCAACTGCCATCTACCTTACACCTTTTTTTCTTCTTGGAAAGATACACCGAAATTATTTAGATACTAGCTTAATGCACTGGACCAAGATCATCTCTCTCTCCTATTGTTATGATAGACATTAGAAATAGATATACTACAAATTAGAGCAAGTCTAACTGTGTTTTCATGGTACCCACCAAATCATAGCTACTTGGTTTAACCTTTCCAAACAAGATTTATACACATGAGCCAAAAGAACTAACATTGATGCATAGTCATAAAAATTTAATTCAATTATACTTAGGTCCACTTTGTTATTGGTCAAACACAAACAGAATCTAAGACTTCCCCAAAAAATTATGGCCCTCTCTTTTTATAATTTTATTTCCATCCATCCTTGCATAGTTGTGTGCCAGTGACTTCAACACACCGCACAGTTGAATAGGTCAAGTTTATCTGCTTTTGACCCTTGGGAACTTAATTTTGTGTGAGGGGTTTGTAGCTGAATGCCGAGGTGGGGGTTAATTGGCTAATAGGTATCAATATCATAAGCTCATTTTGTATATTATATATTTATTCATTAACTACATGGAATGCATATTATGCCCGACCAACTGAACAAACTGTTTGGATGAGATCCGATCAATATAATTCGAGGTTCAAATATTCAATAGAATCAAGGACTCTTTATACAATAATAACAAATAGCAGCTACCTTTTGTAAAGGGTTTAAAGGGGAGAGAGAAAAAGAACCCACCGAATAGTTGGTATTTTTATTTGATTGCATAAGATTTGGCATCTCTTTTTCTCAATATTGAGTGTGATTTTGGGGTATCTTTTTTATTTGCTTGTACCATGGCAATATCATAGGAACTTTGGATCTCACTTTAGCAAACAGGTAATCAAAGCACAAAGCATTTTTTTTCTTGGAACGTCAAGCAGAATAAGAAATCAAAGAAGGAAAGTTGGTACCATCCTTCATCTTTTCAAGCATTAAAGGGATACGCGACGCTGAAGGTGGAATTCAAGGATATGCTATAATATTGTAGGAATACCAATGTTTACTAGGATTATATGAATATTAATGGGTCGCCCTAATGACCTTCCGAAATGGAATGGCTAAAGTGTTGTGTTTAATAAAGCTATGATATGATGGGCAGGAACTTGTTGAAAGTTAAAATAAAGTAGAAATATATGTACGTAAAATATTTTTTCTATTAAGGAAAAGAGTTGAACCCTTTTTCGGTTTTGGTAAAAGAGAAACTTTAAAATAAAAACTTGAAATGTCAAAAGAATGCTTGATTCATTTTAAAATTTATTTGGTCTTAGAAAGACAATTAAGAATATAAATGGAGAGGACATGAAAAAGAAGTTAGAAAAAGAGAGGAATAGACGTTATTCAATAAGTTCTATATGTTTTCATTGATATATCCATAAAGATGACACATACCTTGAAATAAAGTATCACGTAATAAAAACGCATAATGTTACATATAATATATATATTATAATGAATATGCATGAGGTACAAAATTAGGGTTTAAAAAACAATAAATGTATGATGACAATAAGATTTTAGATAAATTTAAAGATCACTAAAGGTATTATGAAAGATATGTTAATAAACATAGAGATGTAAGATAAGCGTTCATTTTCTAATATCGAAAATGTTTTTTTGAAATAACATGTACTTATTTTAGAAATGTATTCCACGATTATGTATCATAGTTTTGAAAATACATTTTTAGAATAGATATATATTATTATGGAAAAACATTTCTGGAAAAGAAAAAAAGTTTCTAGGGGGTGTCTCTTTAATAAAAAAGGGTAAAATGGACAATTAAAATATAAAAAGGAAAAAGGGGAGTGTTCAGTAAAATGGGAATGTAGATAGGAATTTCCCCTAAAAAATGGCTTGCTTTATGTGGGTTATTTTTTTTAATTACATTTTTATTTTTGTGCATAGAAAGAATGATAGTGAATGGGCCGTGGTGGGCCTGGCTACCGCGCAGCACATAATAGCGTGCGGTGGTCGGAGAGAAGAACGGGATGGAGTGCGCGGCGAAGGGGAGCGGAGGACGGTGCGGCGGCGGCGCCACAAGACTCTGCGCTCGCTGCGAAGCCGTTGCCTATTGCTCTCTCTCTCACCAGGTTTTGCATCAACTGCTTTTGCTTATGCATTGTTATTAGGTTGTAATTTGCGTTACATAGCTTCATTGCTTTGCGCTTTTTTCTCTCTTAGATTGCACACTGGAATCGTCACAAACACGAGTGTGATAGGTTGCAACAGCAATTGAAAAGTGTTGAAGTTCTCAACTATTTTCCCTTCACTTTCTCTCGCGAAGCCACGTTTAAGGTGATCACTGTTCTTCTTCCTTCTTACTACTACTTTTCCAAAAAATATAAATTTATTTTTAATTTTTTATGTTTTAATCGATGCTCGTGTAATTTTAACAGGTTTGTGTGAAGCAGGAAACTAGGTGTTCTTTTTTTAGCAAGAGAGGCCTTCATCAAGTGGGAATGTGGATGCATGAATGCGATTGTGGGGCATCCTCTGCTTCATTTGATTGTTTAGGGTTTCTTCATATTTCCTTCATTTTCTGAAATTTCTGTTAATTAATTTTAAATTCATATCAGTGATGAGTACCTTTTTGAAAAATCCAGTGATTAAGCCATATGCAATACATCTAATGATTATTGTGCAGTTACAACTTACAACCTTTTCAGCTAGTTTATTAGTTTAGAGCAAACTTCAGCTTCGGAAATTTATTTTTTGCAGGTTAAACAATGGTTGGGATCTCCCAAGTAATTTATGTCCCTGTTGTGGTAACTTTATTTCTCAAGCTTCTTCTTCAACTTCCCTTCCTATTTATTATTAGATTTAGAATAAAATGCAACATATAAATGATCAGGGCCTACCTCTCCGGTATCCGATTCAGAGCAGTTGCATAGTTGGAGAGACTACTATAAGTGGAGATGCATCCCACTAGACTCGCCTGTTGCTTTGCTTCTTCAATGGGTATGATTGTGTAATTTTTTGTCATAATTAGCTCTGTGAAATTCTATAATTTTATTCGCATTTCAAGTTTTCAACTGTGTTTACTAACAATAATTTTGTTATCTCATTTCGTTTGGAAGCAACAGTGATAGAAAAGAAATCTCTGCTTTCACCTGTAAAATCTCCAGGGGAATGGATTTTTTCTCGTTAGTCATTATGATAGAAAAGAAACTGCCACTAAATTTTCTGCTTCTAACGCAAATAATAAGCATAGACACCATGTTACATATATTTGTTATTATTTTTTGGATTAAATATGTTTTTATTCCTTTAAATTTGGATAATTATTTTTTTTGTCTTGAAATAAAATATATCTTTAGTCTCTCTCATGTTTGTGTTAATGGTGTAATAATTTGTGGTGATTTTATATCGACATAAATGTTTTTTTTAATTTAATTTCTTAAAAATGATTTATGATAGTTTAAAACCACCGGAATATCTAAAAAAATCACAACAGTTCTACATCCATGTTTTTATTTTTCTTCTTTGAAATTGCCAGAATATATAAAAAAGTTCATCAAACCATACAAGTAAAATATTTTGACGGTTTAAAAAGCCACAAATCACTTTTAAAAAAAATAAATTTTGATTGTTAAAAACTACAACAAAGTATGAAACTATGAACACAATGATCAAAGAGGAACTAAAAATAGCTTTTCGGAAATTTGAGAGACTAACAAAAACAATTTTTTTGAAGGGCTAAAAAAAATTACCCAAATTTAAAGGATTAAAAACATATTTAAACCTTATTTTTTTAATTATATTATTTTTTAAGGATTAAATGATTGCCTCTGTTTCAGCCACGTACTATATATCATGCTGCTCGAGTTGTTGGAGTTACAGCCTTGAATCCTGAAATCAGTGATAAGTTGTATGTACATTACCTTGGTATATTACCTATAAATTTTCTCTAAGCATTTTAATTTCAAATTTAAAGTATTTTTCATTAGCTCTCTTTTATGCTATATGTTAGGAATGGCCTGAATTGTGTAATTAGTCTCTAAAACATTTAATCATTTTATACATATGCATATACAACGTATATGAGGTCCAAGGGATATTTATATTCTGTTACACTTTCAAAAAAGCAATTGAAAAAAAGATGCTACCAGGGCGTTTGTTACTCTCAAAGAAGCTACTCAAACAAAAAGATGCAACAATGGAGTTTGTTATTCAATTTTAGTTTTAACATTGCTTTATTTTATTTCCAAAAAAAAGCAAAAAACGTTTGCTTTACTTTAAGAAAATTGCTCAAATTTGAAAAACTTGGTTGGACTGGGGGCTTTCCCTTGAAAATTGCATTAGCTTTAAGTTGAGATGTTGCACTTTTACTTGATAAATACCCATATGTACATGATTTGTTTTAGAACTATCTTACTTTTTTCACCATAGTGTGTGTAGGTGTAGGTACAAAACTAATATTTTATTGGTGGCTTTGGGTTAAATGCTCTCAAATTAGCTATTATGGATGTTTCCAAGTTTATTTCACATTGCAGCTTTACATTAGTTCAAAAAATCAAGTGTTGTCTTATGGTATATTTTATTATGACTTATGACCATATTTGCTGCTTTTGCTTCGTTATTAGAAATAATGCATGTGTGATTTTTAATTCCACTAAAAATGTAAAAGTAAAAGTAACGAATTCACCAAGCAACTAACCTTAAACTTTGGCTTTTATTACTTTTTTCTTTTGTTTTTGTAAAAAAAGAAGATGAAATGAATTTTTCAGGTTTCTCTTTATGTTGTTAAAAGTTTATGTTTAAACTTCATCATGCTACTCAAGATTAGTTATGAAACTGTCTTTTTCTCATCTTTATCAGTTATTACCTTTTACTGATCATAAATAAAATGTTTAATTTTGAAAAATATAAATGCTTTGTTTAAAAAGGCTTGCACATGTATTTATTTACTAAATAAAATTGTATGATTACTTGCATATAACTTTGGCTTAATGAAATTTAATATGGAAGGACCTGAGAAAGAGCTGCTACAACTTGCAGTGTTTGGAGAATTACTGGCACTCTTCCCTGGTGTACGAATTCATATAGAACTTGTTGGACCTGCAATTCCTCCTCAAAGGTATGATGCATTTTCATAAGTCATTGAATTATCATCTGATACTGGTCACTGTTTGTTCTAATTACTTGTCCTTCTTGCCTCCCAAAAGCGGGGATGGTGAGAAGATTCACATTTCTAAGTATCCTTAGTGCAATGAAGACGAATGTGAATGCAAAATAGGAAGTACAAATACGTTCTTAGAAACACACTCTGGCATCACTTCCGCTTTGACATTGCAACTCTGGCAAGGATTCTATCATGACCGATATAGAGATATTGTTAAGGTATTGCGTTACAACATCTGAAAGGAATCAATATACAGATTCAAATGTTGAGTACTTGTTCCTAGGACGTTGATGTCATTTGACGTAATCTTGCTTGATTTAAATTTGTCTGTCTAATCCTCCAGAACCATAATTTTCCAATTACAGGATTCCTTTCCTCACCTAATAATTGCTCCAAATGGTGGCATTGCTGCTTATTCCAGTTGGTTACCAAGTATTGTACGTCTCTTACCTTGAGCTTATCCTATATTTAGTTTAGTTTTTTACTGCCATTTAAAAAAACGAAAACAGTAAGACACGTTGACGGCATGTTTTGTTCAATTTCTTTGTTTATCAAAATTTCAGGAGTTAATTAAAAAGATTGATGTCCCAGTTGTTTTTACTGATTATTGTGAAGAGGCTTGTCATCTTGCAGCCAATTGCATTAAGACTGTAACTGGACGTCCTCTTAAATAGCTTGTAGGCTTTATATTCGTTCTTTGCTGTCTTGTCTTGCAAAATAATTCTTTTGAAGTCAGAATAATCATTTAGTCCCATAGGTGACATTCATTTAGGAATCTATTCCTTCATGAAAGAAACCCAAGTTTTAGTCTCTACACCCTTATTAGAACACATTGGTTTCTGTTGTTACTGTGTTTCTTAAAGTTGTACTAAAGGTGTAGAGGGGGATTAAAACTTAAGTTTTTTTTTTCATATAAGAACTGATTCCTCAATGAGTGTCATTTATAAGGACCAAATGATTATTTTAAACTTTTTTTCATTAACATAATCTTTTAATCATCCATTGCACTACTATGCAGGTTCAGTTAAATCGTTTCAGGCAGCCCATGGTCGTGGAAGACAGCGTGCTGTTGCTTCCCTGCTACTCGAATTGTTATCTTTTTGGGATGTAACGAAAATACTCATAATATCTTGAGCCACTATATAATCCAGAACAACTAAGCTAATTATATCAAAAGCAAATGATTGCTTTATCAAATGACGAACATGACTCGTCTTTAATGTGGGCTTTATCCATACCACAGGGATTCTAGAAGTTGACTCTTAATTAATGAAAGTATTGAGAGCGATGGATGCAATACGTCATCTTTATCAAAATCGTCCCATAATTTTCTTTATTAAGACTGTAGTCCATTCAGCTAGATATCCTTAATCATCATGTCTTTGATAAATGAAGTGAACTCTACATTGACTGTATCAATGATTCCATAAAAGGAGAGGAAAGCTACCTTAAGCATGAATGAGCTAGCAGCATGACCCAACTCACTTTCCTTGGAATACAAATCCATTCCTTCGCTAGCAGGGCTTCGGCCCATCTCAATGGAAGAGTCTTCGGTCAGTAATCTCGTACTCTCGACCGACTCAAACCACTACGCAATCCATGTTCCGGCTCGGAGGTACGGTAAACTCGGCCAAAATATGACACCCGAAGGGAGGGCCCGACCCTCTGCTTGTCCTAGAGCTAGCCTTAGAGTCATAAGTTTATGTTAACCATACCACTAGGACAGGAAGGGTTTATCAACTACCTCATTTGCAAGGCTAAGAAGAGCAAGCAAGAATCTATTATGCCTTTCGCTCAGTTATGAGCCTATTTCTACGAGCCTTGGAAATTACTGGTTTTTCTTCGGCTCTATCAAGTTATTATTAAAGATTGGGTATATATCCAATCATTTCTTAATAAGGTTATCATAAACCAGCTCTTACAAAGCTTATGACTGCAAGAAAATCAATTGAGACCATCGTTTCACAAAGATGTTGGGAAATTCCCTAACAAAAGACCTTATTGAATTGATGTTTTCTTTATTCAAAAAGGCTTTTGGCCCTCCACTTTGTGCCTTAAGGTTGGCTTTGAGGAAGAAAAGCTGCTGTCAACTCCAAAACCTCTGGGTCGGATCCTACCCCACGTAGTCCTCACTTCAGGTCCCACATTTCTCTTCCTTTGTTTGATTTCCCTCAAATCTCTTGCTCCTTCTAGGTCAGGTTTGTATTCAAACCTTCTTTCCAAATCAGTCCTTGTTCATTTCATTCGTGGTGCTCTTGGCAGAAGCTTCCCACCTATTACCATCTTGCTTTAGATAGAGAGCTAGTTCTCATCATCCATTTATATACGTGCCACCTTGCCTAGCATCTCTTACAGTTCGTATGGCAGCATACCTTCCATTTCGAGATGCAGAGCCCAATAGCTAGGTAACTCATCATTCTAACTTAACTAAGAAAGCAGAAAATTTTTCCTTGGCTGCCTACGTACCCCTTAGGTATAAAGTCAAAAGTAGTTCTCTTATTTGCCAGGTGATTGGCTAACCGTGACCCTTCCTTAGAAGGTAAGGGAGGTATGGTTGGGAGGGATAGAGAGATCAGAAACCAAAGTAAAGGGAATAGACTCACAAACTGGATTGGACAAAGGTAGTTGGACAGCTTATCGAAGGGTTGCTTCAAAAAAAGCTTTCAAGTTAGGAATTTAAGCACGGATAGCTTTATTTGACAATTAGCTGGAAGTCGGAATGAAAGAAATAGTTGGTAAATAACAATAGCAAGCTTTGCAAATATGTTTCACTAAACCAATATAGACCTTTGTGTGTTGGGTCATTTCACGTGTTACAGTCTACGCTTAAATCATTCTAAACATTTTACTCTGCTTAATAATGCCCATGCCTCGAATATGGTAGTTTAATTGATAGTATATATTTATAGTTTTGTTACAAGGTCTTAGCTAGATGGTAGATTTGATTAGAAGTATCAAAAGATCATTCTTCTGTTGACCCGACACACAAGATTCTCAGTCAAATTTTTTGTGACAGACTTGTTATAACAGGTAAATTAAAAGTATTTAACTTTTTAAGAAATGTTACTAATATACATCTTTAAAATCTTTTATTTATTTTTATTATTGAATGGAATTTTATGATGACTTCACTTGGAAAAGGTATGCAATGTTCGAAATGAGATTTTTATTTACTTGAGACAGTGAATTGTGATGTGTTTATGCAGTCTTTCCGGGCTTTTATATATATATAATAATGTGGTGGAATTAAAGAGACATAAAATGAGACAACAATTTTAATCTATTTATAAAATAAAATGTAAAATAAATACTACATAACCATATAGACTTTTTTTTAAAAAAAAATTGGGCTCCCTCTAACTCTGAGCCCTTAGTGATTGATTGTCCCTTCTCATGTTGCTTCTTTAGTCTTATGTTTTTTTCCCTTGGAGATGATCTTCATTTCTTTCTCGCTTGTAGTAGCAATTTGACATAAGCCACATCTTCTTCACGGTTTATTTCGACAAACTCTTACTCTCATGAGTTGTAGGAGGTGTCATTGTTTTGTGCTGTATATCATAATGATCAACATTTGACTTAGATTGTAATGGGATAAACCAAAAGAGAAAATTTTTATTAAAGAAGAAAAAAATTTAAAAGGAAAGATGAAGACAAAAAGGAAGTGGAAATAAACTGACCGACATTATCATATTTTCATTTGTTATTAATCTTTTTATAAGGTTGTCTATTATCAATTTGCGAAGTAACTAGGATTGGGGCCCTCCAAATCCATTGTTATTATTAACCAATTTGTTCTTTCTTTGATTCAAAGTTGTTGAATTAACAAAATATTGTTTTCCGAACGAGAATCTTTTTATTCTTTCCTTTGGGATTTCCTGCGTTCTCTTCATCACCATTTTCCTTCTAACTTCTTCCTTTAGCTCTCGTGGTCATTCTAATGTCATCTTGCTGGCAATTATTTCTCTCCTAATTTCCTCCTTCTCTAGCTCCCGTCGTATTTGCTTGTCTCCAACTTTAGTCAGAATGCTTCCTCAGCATTGATGGGCATTGCTATTGGGAAAACTATAGGTGTAGAAACATTGTTATTTGTTAGGAAAACTATGACGCAAATGCAAACCCTACAAAATGAATAGTGAATAAAATAAACAAAACTTTTGCTTTTATAAACAACAAAACAAACAAGTATCTTGAAAAGAACATGAAGAATAATGAGTGTTACCTTGTGACGAAGTTCCAGAGATATCTGGATTCATGTAAGCAATAGTGAAAAGAGGACATGGTGTTGGTAATGAGATCCTTTGGTTTTGACCATCATGATATTTGAACTCCACGAAAAAAAGTTAAAACGTGAAACAAAGGAAAGGAGAAAGCGAGAAGAAAGAAAAGGTCTATGAAATGAGAGAAAATGTGCAATGTTAGTTTGTCTGAGAGTGATTAAATAGGTGAGGGGGGTGGGTGTTTGCAAATGTCATTGACCTCTTTTTGTGTGATGATGTATTTTTGGTCAAATATTGAAAATTTATTAAATTTATCTGTCAACACTTGAAAAGGAAAAAAGGATTTTGTTCCAATTTTGAACGAGACATGCATATTTTTTGACCTGCTGTGATTTTAGTTAGTAATTTCTCATTACTAAGTTCATCAATTACATAGGTTGACTTGAAAAAAATGAAATATAACAAAATGCTTTTTTTTTTTTACTGAAATGAATAATATGTTTATATATGTGTTTTTTTTACTGAAATAATAATATTCTTCTTAAAATTTCGCTTTCAATGAACTTACGCTTAACATATCGAAAATGGAGGATCGCGTACTTCTTTTTTTAATATGATACCGAAACATTTGATATTATTAACAAATTGAACAAGTGCATAACTCATAACTATAAATTAAAATAATTTCAATCAAATTAATATAACTAGTATTTTGAATTTTGGTTGCACTAAATAAATATTTTAAATTATAAAATTTTTTATAGTTAAAAATTATAATTTATAATTAATTTTTTTTGGAATATATAAACTATATTTTATATTTACAACTATAATTTTCATAGTAACTTTAGAAATCAAATGATAATTTAATTGAATGTCTTAAAAACAATTAAATAATCAATAATAAAATATTTTATTAGAAAGACAAGATTAGTTAACATTTTTTTCATTGTCTTTTAACTTCTTACATTTTACACAGTCAACTTATTAGCAAATTCATTATTTTTCAATTTATTAAAATATTTTATATTTATTAATCAAAGGTATTTAATGCATAATATTGAATATAAATCTTGACAAATATAAGACACTAAAAGAGAAATTTAAAATCTTAAATATTAAATGAGGATATTACTTTAATGTTCTTTTCCTTGTGTTTCATATGCAGAACAACATTAATATTTTATTATATTGGTAAGCTAGTCATTTTTTATCCGCGCAATACAAGGAATTTTTTTTTATGTTAGGCGTAGATTATAATAATGATAAATATTTAAATTATAATTTACATTTTTTTCCAGATATTTTTTAAAATGACTTTGTAGTTGAATATCATTAGTGAAAGTTAAAAAAACAATTAGTTAAATATTTAAAATTCTTACAAAAAAATTAATTTTTAAATTGACTATCTTTAATTGAGTGGAAGTATATATTTTAGTTTTCAAATTTCAAATTAACAGGTTGGCATGCGCTATTATATACTTATTTGGAACTACGGTTCTCACTCTTGAAATCATGTCCACTTGGTTAAAGACGTAATGTTTGTCAGCTGGTTCCAATTCTCAGATGCATATATTATGAATATTCCACGTTCGGTTAATTTGTACAAAAAAGGTAAAACTTAACTATTGTAGTTTCATAGTGATGCACGTCAAGATTGGTACGTGAACGCGCGGGTATAAAACACACACACACACACACACTGTGATAAAAGCTTGAACTAGAAGTTTCTACTAATTTAACGCGAAAAACTGCATCTATTATGCGTAAATCAGACTCTTGAAATTGAAACACATAAGCAAAAATAATTTCTAATCAAAATTTTATTAACCCATATATCCAACTTGACCATTTTAATATACCCCCATGTCACCATGTGATAGCTTCTTCCGAAGCATTTTTTCAATGAAGGAAGGTTCTTTGAATGAGGAAATAGATGAGAGCTGGCCGTGGGATACTTTAAGCATACTTTGTTTCAATGAAGCAAGATTGGCTCAAATGAGACGGTGACCGCTGGCGCTGCTGGATTCTTCATTTCACTCCATATCAAAGTTTTATGTTTATGCTTTCATAATATGGTCATACTATATTTTTTTTTAATTAGCAGGTAATTATATAATTTAAATTTATAGTTGATATCTAAAGTCCACTTTGACGTGACGCAAAATATAAAATTAAAAGTTCCACAAGCTCAAGGAAATGATTTGTGAAGGGCAGTTTAAAGTAGTTTAAGTGTGTTTATTTTATTTAAAATAAAATCTGTTTATTAAAGAGCTTGTATATTTGGTGAAATTGTTAAAGTAATATTTTTTTTTCTACATAAAAGAATTTTTTTAATCATAAACATAGTTTTTGAGATTATAATTATTTTTTGCCAGTTTTTTTTACAATTAATACATTAATTTATATTTTTTATAATTAAGAAAAAATTGATTCATTTTATTTTTGACACAAATGACAGGGAATAAATTCATAAACTTGACGCAGTTTTATAAGTACATGCTTCCGGCAATCAGTCTTGTTCTCTTATTTTCATTGTGTGTAAAAAAATTTAGGATCAATAACACTTAAATACTATGGGTGAGATTATTATTTGATATAGTTGATTAGGTTAGAAGATACCTGATCTAAGATCTAGAAAAAAAAATTAATTAAAAGATAAAAGAGAAAAAAATCGAAATCAAAATAAGTAAATTATCTTTATTATCATTGTTATAGATCATTCTGATTTTTTTTCTTTCTTTAATGAGTTGGATTGTAAGTGATAGTTGTAAGTTGTAACTAGTGGTGCAACTGCAATTCAACGCATCAGCGGCTGAAAGAGGAAAGCTACCACATGGCCTTCAATTAATCAATGAGTTCCATTTGAATACGTTCAAGTTAATACAGTACTACGATACAGTTAATTTTAAATATCCGTAGTGAAGTGTTTCCATTATCCGTTGCATTCCACGTGTCCGTGAGTCCCCACCCGCGCCGTAACCACCCAGATATTCCCCAGAATAATCCTTCAATTAGTAACTACTAACTACCACCACCACTTTCCGTCTTCGTCTCCGAATTCGAAATTCATGTCTCCCTTTTCCCTCCACGCGCTCCTCATCATTCTCTTCCTAGGTTCCACACACGCGCTCAAGGTCCCCTTCCGAGTCAACGATGTTCTCCCCGTTCTGCCCCACGGAATCACCTGGCCGGTTCTCAACAACCTCCACAGCGCCGTCGACTTGCTCCCTTCCTTCGTCGCCGCCGTCACTCCCGATAACGATTCCGTTCAGTGGAGAGGCGCATGCTTTTACTATAATCAAGCCTCCCTCGAGTTCACCGCCCCCGGCCACGACGACGCCGATGGCTTGGGCGGTGCTGTGCTCCATCTCCAGGTTTGACTTTAATTTCTTTGCACTGTCGTGTCAACAATTTTACAATGACTTTTACGCTAGTTATTGTATACATTTTATTTATTTATTTATGGATGAATGTTAATAGTTTGTATGTTAATTATTAATTTGTTAGTTTTTTCGTCAACGTGATTGGATTTGAACTTATGACCTTTTCCTCTTTCCCTTCTTTCTTAATTACCCACCCAACCTTATATATCTCCTTGAGATTATACTTTTTACTCATTTTGAATTAGATTCGATCATTGTGTGTAGTGATTGAACTTGTCTAGTGAAGTGACTAGGTGTATGTGTTGATTGGTTTAACTGTGGTGTTTGTGAATTGAGACCAACTCTGTGAATGGAAAATGTTACACTATGGGTCCGGATTACTTTTTTTTTTTTTTTTTTTTTTTGTTTCAAAGACTGGGAAACGTTATTTGTTCTGTTCCTTTTCCGTGGTTGACTCATTGACAGTATGATCCGTGTTTGGTTAAAGGATTTTTTTATTTTTATTTATGTTACCAGCATTCGAACCCAATCCCTTATGAAATCGTCTTTCCACAATTATCATACGGACTAAGAATGCCGGTTTTCGGTTAAACGATTTAGTATTTCTAAAATGAGTAAGGTAAAGTAAATAAACTTAGTATGTGTTTGGATATTACTTTCGTCCAACTAAACGCACGTTCAACGTTGAACCAACTCTCACATTGCTTCAATGTAAAATCGTCATTCAACTGCTAATCAAATAGGTTTCCAAACACACCGTTAGTCATTGATGACAAAAATCAATGGTTCATATTCAAACACATGTATGATTTCTTATGCCCATGCACATAACATTTATAGTTGATTTTTTATTTATTTTTTAATCAGTGACTAGTGACTGATATTAGTTACTTTATCCTCTAAAATAAATAGAGCAACTTTAGAGGGGAAACGAATTGGTAGAAAAATGTATCACTCGCAACAGAGGAGACAGAATGGTTGACAGGGTAGTAGTTAAGAATAGGATGGATTTGGATCCAATTATCAGTTGAACTGCTATTACTCTGTGCTTGTGATGAATTCTTATTAGTGTAACTGTAAATTCGGAGCAAACATTTGTTTTCTCCTCTCTCTTTCTAAGTTTGATACTTGATTGGTTGGTACTATTGGGTATTAGGTGCAGCTTTTGGTTGGATTGTTTGATGAGAAATTTAAGTATATGTGTTTGGTT
Source organism: Glycine latifolia (assembly GCA_013407115.1). Taxonomy (NCBI): domain Eukaryota; kingdom Viridiplantae; phylum Streptophyta; class Magnoliopsida; order Fabales; family Fabaceae; genus Glycine; species Glycine latifolia. The sequence goes on from CM023948.1 coordinate 34,897,513, forward strand.
GTCCCTTTCTGCTCCCCCTTTATAATGTGAATTATAATATTGGCCTTTTACAGACAGAAGCTGCACACAGTTGGACCTGCATGGATCTGTATGTATTTGCAACACCTTATAGGATTACATGGGACTACTATTTCTCTGCGCGAGAGCATACTTTGAATTTTGATTCATGGGAAGAGCCTGCAGAGTTGGAATATGTATTTTCCCTTTTCTTTTTTTGTTGTTTTCTGTTCTGTTTTAATCTTTTTTTTTTAATGTGGAGTAGCAACTACAGAAAGGTAATATTCTCACTAAATTATCAGGTAAAGCAGCATGGGGTTTCTGTGTTTCTCATGCCATCGGGGATGCTGGGAACGCTCCTTTCTCTAGTTGATGTTTTGCCCCTATTCTCGAACACTGCATGGGGTCAGAATGCCAACTTAGATTTCCTAAAGAAACACATGGGAGCTACATTTGAGAAGCGCATTCAGCCTTGGCATGCAACTGTTGATCCTGCAGATGTTCATTCTGGAGATTTTTTAGCTGTGTCAAAGATCCGTGGTAGGTGGGGAGGTTTTGAGACACTAGAAAAGTGGGTAACTGGTGCATTTGCTGGTCATACAGCAGTTTGCTTGAAGGATGAAATGGGAAATTTATGGGTTGGTGAATCTGGGCACGAGAATGAGAAGGTATAAAATGTGGAAAATATTACCTTGTCTGTGTACAGCACAACACACACACATATATTTATACATATTATAGACTTGTCAAATTTCATTTTATTGTTCATAACTTCATGTTGTCATCCTGCTGAATAATGAATTTTGTAAATGATTTGTTGTTGCCGAGGATAGTGATTAACCTCCATTATGTTTTTATTGATTATATTAACATAAAACAGGGTTATGTTATATTGATGGTATGTCTTTGTGCAGGGAGAAGAAATAATAGCGGTAATTCCCTGGCATGAATGGTGGACATTAGCTCTCAAAGATAATTCCAACCCACAGATAGCCTTGCTTCCCCTGCATCCAGAGTTGCGTGCAAGATTCAACTCCACTGCCGCATGGGAATATGCATGGAGCATGTCTGGCAAGCCATATGGTTATCATAATATGATATTCAGTTGGATTGACACAGTAGCTGACAATTATCCTCCACCTCTTGATGCTCACTTGGTATTAATCTTTTTCTTATTAGTATAACATTAACACGTGATTGGACTAGCGTTTGTGTTTAGAATATGCTGTATTATGAGGAGGCTACTAAATTATTTTACTAAGGGGGTAAGTGTCAGCTGATTTTTAAGAAGAAAAATTGAATCTTGACTGGGTTTGCACAGTCTGTGGAAGAAAATTTTAGTACTTAGGCCTTCCAGAAGCAACTTATTGTTAAGAGACACAGAATGAAATGACCATGGGATGGAAGGAGTATTTAGACTTCAAGTATTAGGTGATGTTTTTCTTGCTGCTTTGGTGGTGATATATATTTTTACCCTCTTTCTGTTACAAGAAAAGCTGTAACGCTGAACTTACCCTCCCTTTGCCCTTTGGTTCTCGAATACAAAAGAAACATCTACTTAATAGTTTTTTCCTATTAATATTGTAGGTTCTGGTTCCAAGAGCAATGAAATTCTGTTTTCGAATGGCATGTTGTGTGCAGGTAATTTCTGTCATGTCTATGTGGACAAGAATGCAGCCAGCTTATGCTGCAAACATGTGGAATGAAGCACTGAACAAGCGGTTAGGGACTGAGGTATATCTTGATGTTGGTCTACAATAGACATGCGTACATGAATATATTGTCCTATGATTTCTTTTACTTTTTATGGGTAATATTTTCACAGTCAAACCAGGAAGTGGGCATCCAATGTACTTTTCTAATGACCAAGTATTTCTGGTGCTATTCTGTACTTTTTAATATTCATGGCAAGACAAACTACAAAAGAGACAGAAATTCCATTTTACAACGCAAAATTGGTCTGAGGACTTGGTGAAAAGCTTGAATTTGTTTCAAAATGGAAGTGCTTTAGTCAAATGTGAATTTTTTTTCTTTGTTAGTCTAGCTTTTATACAATTTTCAAAGTTTTTGTATTGCTTTTATCAGGCATCATATGTTTAACGAGTTTCTCATTAGTCATTACAAAATCCATTGAATACATTTATCGGGCATATTTTGGTGTACCATGCCCTGTTGATTATTTTTTTTTTATTGAGATCTCTTTTTTTTTTTTTTTGTGCTTTCAGGATTTGGATTTGCATGACATTCTAATTGAGACTGAGAAGCGTGGGATAGCTTTTGATCAATTACTTACCATTCCTGAACAAGATGCATGGGTATACAGTGATGGGAAATCAACAACATGTGTTGCCTTTATTCTTTCAATGTATAAAGCGGCTGGAATATTCGGCCCTATTTCTAGCTCCATTCAAGTAACTGAATTTACAGTAAGCCAAGCTTCCTTAGTGCTTATAGCCAACCTCTGATCGTTATAATTGCTTTTTCTTATGTTTCTATGTTGTAATCTGCAGATTCGTGATGCATACATGCTTAGGATTTTTGAGGATAACGAAACACGTCTACCAAGTTGGTGCAACAATGAGAACGATCGGCATCCATTCTGCCAGATTCTTGGTGAATATAGGATGGAATTGCCTGGCTATAACACCTTGGATCCTTATGCCAATATGAACGAGCACTGTCCTTCCCTTCCTCCAACTTATGACAGGCCATTGAAATGTTAATCTCTTCTCCGGCATTTCCATTTTCTGATTTGCCTGTTATCCATGATCTCAAAGCACCTAATAGTTTGCTATTATGGAAGGGAGCAAGTGCACTACGGAACTTCACCTTTGCCTTGTCAAGTTGACTAAGGGACATTGTATATAACAAATTTATATTGGTGGGATGGTGTGATGTTTTATAGACTTAAATTATGTCAATTGTAGGAGGATAATTACCTATGTTTCGTGATGAACTACGTTGTTCTACTATCTCAATGCAGGAAACATGTCAGTGAAGATCATTGTAATTATGGCTTGAACTCTTGGTTCTGAATTGGAGTTTGGAGAGACCTTTTTTCTTCATTATTTGGAAATAAATTTGATTATCGCGTATGATTTGGTAAAACATACTCCTTCCGTCACTTTTTTATAAGAATTTTTTTTGAAATTTGTTGTTCATTTTTACAAGACTTTTTTTTTTTAAAAAATTATTCCTTGCATTAATTCATAAATAATAAATGTTATGAATTACCTTACCTCTTTCTCTCATGAAGATTGGAAAATGGAAAAATTTAGTTTTAAAAATTAAAATTTACTACTATTATTCTCTTTCCATGTATTAATTATTTAAAGATAAATTTGAAAAAAGTATTATAATTATAAACAATTTTAATTTTAATTTTTAAATTAATTAATTTTCTTAATAAACATAAATTAGTGAACGACGTCTTATAAAAAGGAGGGAAAGGTGTGAAATAACAAGATAATCAGGAGATTCATGAAACCTTGATGCCTTGCTGATATCACAAAGCTTTGAGAACTAAATGAATTACGTGTCTTGAAATGCTTCGAATGAAATATACAATGTTATACATGAATTACAGCGCATGCTGGCTAGGAAAGAAACATAAAACACTAAAATTTCCTCTTTTGTACGTCAAGTAGCTAGACATTATTGTAGGACGCAATAGTTGAAATTTGTAACAAATTAATTCCTAACTTTGTACATTATTTGTGCACAATTTAATGTATTAGATATATGTACTTTTCATTTTGTATTATAAGTACATGTAAGTGTAGATAAAAATACAATAAATAAATTTAATTGCTGATGAGAAAATTAATACTTAATATTCTAATACATTTATAATTAATACTTAATATTCTAATACATTTATAATTCTTATATACCAAAAAATATTTATAATTTACTAATATAGACATTATTTATTTTCCTAAGATACTACTTATTAGTCTATAAATATTTATCCGAGCACGGATAAAAAAATATTTATCTGAATTATTCATTTTGTCTATTTCTAACTTAAAACTGTACAAGCAATGCATGCTAAAATCACATGTTGGGTTTGTTTGAGAAATATTTATGTTTTTTATTCAAGATTTTAATCCCCACAAAATGTTAATTAGGGAAAACATGCGTGATTTTTCTTTTCTTTTTGTGATAAACATGCGTGAATTTATGTACATGCATGCAATTTCACTCAATGAAATTTTTTGCGTTGACATTGTGTTTGCATGCATCTCCATCCATACAACCCATTGGTACCACATCTTTGAAGGGGCGACAATTTTTTTTTAAAAGCTATGGTTAAGGGGTTTTAGTTTTTATTTTAACTTTTTTATATAATTTAATAAATTCAATTTTTAATATTTACTAGAAGTTCATTTACATTTTCTTTTTAATAAGCAGTAGGTCATTTACATAAAAGTATAGAACTAATCAGTAATCATAAATTCTTCTCATAGTTTGACCTTAAATATATTATTGACATAACTAAAACATAGTAATAATAATTATATATATTTTTATATGTATGTCTTATAAATTATTGGATACTACAATATAATTAATTAAAACTATTTACACAAACTAAAAAAGGTACTAGCTCTTTCATCTCCAACTTGTCTAAATTATTTTTGTTTTGTTATAATATATATCCTTTATATTCATAAATTAGAATAGCTATCTAACTTGTGAGAACTTGACTCTCCCGCAAGAGTTCTAATCCTCCTCCCATATGTAGATAATTTCCTTGAGTCTCAGCTAGATCATTTTCCACTTCCAATGTGTCTTTCATCCACAATCATGGTCCATGGGATGCATGGTGAAGCCCCATCTGAATTCACTCTTACCTAAACAATAATTTATTGACATTGATAACGTTGAAATAATGGGAAGGCCCCATCTTTAATTTTCATATAATTTACTCTCTTTTAATATTATGATTTTGTTATACTTAATATTAAAATTATGTCTATAAATTAAATGAATTTAACATATTATAAGATTTTGATAAGATCAAATTTAAATATAAATAAATAATATTATTAAAATTGAGACAACTGAAAATTATGATAAACCTGTCCTATAAACAGCTGGGTGTAACCCACAATTACTTTTGTATTGCACGTGTTACTATATCGGATAAAAGCAACAGTCAACCGTGAATTATAGCACATGTTATACATGAATTATATCATATCCTAAAAAAAACCATGAATTATACCATGTGTTGACTACGAAAGGAATCTGAAAACACTACAGTTTCCTGTTTTGTACGTCAAATTACTGGACAAATAAACATTACTGTAGCAAACAATTGTTGAAATTTGTAACAAATTAATCAATTCTTACTCTTGGACGTTATTTTTGCACAACTTAATTTAATGTGATAAATATCTGTATGTTTTGTTTTGTATTATACATGTTAATATCTCTAGCTAGCATAGATACGAATAAATAATTTTAATAGCCGATGAAAGAAATTAATATTTTAATACATTTACAATTCCCATGTAAAAAAATATTTATAATTTGTTATGCACGTGACTTAATCCTTTTAAAAAAATATACGTTGACGTAATATCTTTTTAGTATACTTTATTAGTCTATTACAATTTATTCGAATTATTCATTTTTTTCCATTTCTAAATTAAAATTGTAAATTTAACGTGCATGATTCATACAAAATCACACACTGGATTATGTTTGAGATAATATTATGTGATTTATTAGTATTTTTTCTACCCAGTATGTCCTGATTTTTTATCTTCATTTTTAAAATATAAAAAAGAATACGATTTAAAATAAAAAGTTCACTTCTATTATTTTACTCTAATTATTTATTTATGTTGTTATTTATGCCTTTTAAATTTTATATTTAATATAATAATATTATTACTTACTATATACTTGATATTTCTATAAAAAAAAGTTTTTAAAATATACGCAGGTTGCAGACAGATGCCATTGTTGAGTAGTAACTTCTTTTTTTTCTTTTTTTCTGTTTGACTATAGACAGATATCATATTAGATCATTTAAATTAAAAACACTAAAATGTAGATAATTACTATAACCATTTTATATTTTACCCTACTCCTATTTTTAATATGAAATATTTTTGTTTTGTTTCTAAAACATAAAAAATAATATATGATAAAATAAAATAAAAATTTAAAGCAAAATAATTTAAATCATAGTGAAATTACATTTTAAACAAAATATGGTGATACTATATGAAATTATCTCAATTTCAAATCTAAAAAATAATATTTTGGATTAAAGTCAATATAAGTAAATTATTTTGAAGATATTTTTAAATTTTTATAAAATCACTCACACAGATTCCTTTATTCATTGGTTAGACAAAATATTAAGATGGGATTATTATAGTAAGATATTTCTTTCCAAACATCTATTCATTACTCTAGTATAATTCAAACTTCAGCCATATTAACACCTTTTTGCTTATGGTTTTTTCTTATAAATACTCCCTCATTTTCCGCTAGTTCTTCACCACACACCCCATTTTATCTATCTTTTCTCTGATAAGACTCTTTCCTCTAGCTAGCTCCATATCCAAACATGACTCTCTTCAACCACCAAGGTCTCTTGGTTGCTCTTTCAATTCTACATTTTCTTGCCACCTCATTCCCTTCAGTTTCGGCTATATCATTTCCCACTCCTAATCATGGCTCATGGGATGAATTCACTACTTACACCCGTGGCCACAACTACAAAGGCTTATCCAACATCAAAAAATACTTCCACCATCTTGGCTACATCCCTAACCCTAATGCACCACCGTTGGACGACAAATTCGACGACACCCTCGTATCCGCCATCAAAACATACCAAAAGAACTACAACCTCGACATCACCGGAAAGCTCGACAACAACACTCTCCGACAACTCACGACGCCCCGATGCGGCGTTCCTGACATAATCAACACAAACACCACGACACAACACTCTCAGCTTCACACTCACACGGTCTCTCACTACTCCTTCTTCAACGGCGTGCCGCGGTGGCCGGCGGGAACAAGACAACTCACGTACGCGTTCTCCCCGGAGCGGAATCTCAACAGCGCCGCCAAAAGCTTGTTTGCAAGGGCCTTCAACAAGTGGACGCACGTGGTGAACATTGCATTCTACGAAATAACATCATCATCGTATCAAACGGCCAACATTAAGATTGCGTTCCTTAGTGGGGACCACAATGATGGGCTTCCTTTTGATGGGCCGCTTGGGGAGTGGGCCCATGCATTCGCTCCCACCAACGGGTGGTGCCACTTCGACGCCGACGAGTATTGGGTGGCGTCCGGCGACGTCACGCAATCGCCGGTGGCGCGTGCGGTTGACCTTGAATCCATTGCAGTGCACGAGATTGGGCACTTGCTAGGGTTACACCACTCGTCGGACCAGAGAGCCATCATGTATGCTTATTTACCACCTCGTACTAGGAAGGTCAATCTGGCGCAAGATGATATAAATGGGATTCGACACCTCTATGGTCTCTAGATGCTCCTCAATGAGCATGAATAAGAATATATATAACATATTGCTCATACAATATATAATATATAGCCACGCCCTAAGATGCTTGGCTGATGCATGATTATGAATAAATGAGACAAATTTACCTTTATATGATCTATATTATATATATATATATATATATAAACAGTTTAATATTTACATGATGAATAAGTAATTCCTCTTTATTGATCACTCTTGCAAGAAAATATCGTTGATATAAATTTATCTTTCTATTTAAAAGTTTAAAGCAACACTAATTATAAACCCTTCAATTATATCCTTATCTCTACTTAGTTTCTTAAATATTTTACACATTAATAAATCATAAATGAAAAAAATTAAAAGTTCGTCGCACAAAAATGTCGTATTAGAGAAATTATATATTTGCATTACATATTTATACTATTCTTAACTACAAAACCTTTTTAATTGTATTAAAAGAAAAATATATATATTTCAAGGTAAATCATATATGTCCACTATGAGCGTAAACGGGTTGCATCCAACTTGTGAGTCTGTTTAATCTAATTACATTTTGAGATTAGTTGGAGTTCTTTTTAGGGCACTGAATTAGATAACTGGTTCATGAGTTTGAGTTAAATTTAGACTACTTGATCAACTTAATCCAATTATGTGTTATATATGTGAAAGATTGTGAATATAAAAAAAAAAAATCTAAACTCTCACTTTTTTTTTTCACTCAAAACCCTAGCTAACAGTTTATTTTGGTTTTGGATTTTGACTAAATCTAATAATTGTGAATTGTAAAGTAGTTTTAATGATTTATTGAATACTGATTTTGTTCTAAAACAATGAAGCAGTGAATATTAACTCTTGACTTAAAAGAATTAAAAAGTAATGAATACTAATTAGCATTGACTTATAAGAACTAAGAATGAAACAAATACTGATTATTATTTTTGAGATTATTATTATGTTTCCTAGGACTGAGGACTACCATATACAGTGTGATGTGTCGCTTATCCTGACTCCTAACTCCTAAAGGAAACTTCTGGAATTAAAAGAAACAGTACATAGCAAAAGTCCCCAATATTAAAAGGTTAATTACTGATTGTAGTCCTTAAGCCAATCTTGTTTATGAGTCTCTCGTTCGATGATGTAGCCTGACTATCAGCCCCTTTATGTTATTTTGAGAAAGTAGTGGTTAATAACAAATGTCCCAGAAACTGGCAATCTATATTAAGATTAATATTGGCACACCATAACTGGTGATATTTAGTACGAAACTCACTAATTAATCTATACATTCATATATTGATATCATTTAATAAAATAAAGATAAATTAAGAAATATATAAAGTATATGATTTGAAGGAATACTTCAATATTTATTACAGAAAATGATATCAATTAGCAAATGCATTTGTGAGTTTCGTATGTGAATATATCTTAATCTTAACAGAAACAAGCTTACAGCATTTCATGTAAATATTAATTTGTACTATAAATAGCATCCCTCTTCGTATAAGACTTTTATCCAGCTTAAGGGTGCATAATAAATTTAGACAAACAATATATGCATAGTCTTTTGCTAACGGATTAAAACCCAATTACTGCAACATAATTATATCAGAACTTAACATTCAACAATCTTTTCTTATATATACAGAGGAGGCTCAAAGGCTACTAATTAAAAAACGACACGACTAAAACGAAAAGACACCACGTCCTGCCACAAAAGGGAGACTCGTGCAGACCAGTGGGGCAACACATTATACAATGTTGGTTCCAAATAATACTACGAGACAAATTTCGTACCAACGCATGACAAACTGTACTCAACCCATAATATTACCTAAACTAAACCGAAACCCATGATATTATTCCCAATAAGCTCATAAATCCACAATCAAGCTAAAAGTACCATATAAGCAAATCCAAGAGACAATAATGTGGTAATTAGTAGCACTCCCCAACGCCCACCGTCACAACCAGAGTTGGCGTTAGTATACTGTTCCATAATGTTGTCCTTATCAGAATCTGAGAGCTGCACCTTTAATTTCGTTGCTGTGAAGGCAATATGTAAGGGTACATAACAGAGTCCTCTTTATTAGAGTGATCAAGTCCTAGTAAATTCCCTATCTGGTGCAGCGCCCAGAATTTGGCAGCATCGAGAAGTATCTCACCTGCGGTGACATTAGAAGCAGGTTGCAATCTTACAATGCTTCCACCCAGCACCTCGTATTCGACGCCGAGGAAACTGAAGTTGTAGAGCCCAACCTTGTGTCGGCGTTATTGCAGGTTGTTTCCGTGAGATTCAACACAGTATTTGCATGTTCCCACCGGGAGAAGGCTTCTCTGAACACCTTATTCAACTCATTTTAATATTGAGAAAAACAAACCTTTCAACGAAGTGTTGTTTTAAACCAATCAAAGATGCACGTACTATTTTGTGCAAGAATTGTTTTAAGCAATGTCAATTGCCAAACATCCCGGTTAGGTTAAAATTTCTTTTCCAGTAAAATGCACATTATACTTGTGCAATTCTTTCATTGGCCTATATATGTACTTGAACTACTGCATGTGGTTGGTCACCAGCTATTGCGCATGCTTCCAGCCAATTTTCTGGTGGTGGTCGGAATGTACTTTTATTTTGAAAGTGAAATTGCAAACAATAAACGTTTAACATCATTTGCATCATTGATTGAAGTTATTCTTGCTAGAGTGCAAGCACCCTACAATAATACAATATACGCGTCAATCTCTGCTGTTTAGGGAAAGAAAATGAAGAGGGGCTGATATTTTGTTTGGTTCTCGTGCTGTTTGGTCATTGTGGCAAAATATATAGAAATAATAAATTAATTTATGTTGTTTGTAATCACGAGGTCCCATACTTTGAGTGTGTCCTTGAGTTCATTAAATTCTGATCATGGAATTTGTTGTGTAATAGGATGCATGAACAATTTCTTCTTTTTATTATGAACTGTTAGTGAATCCCATGGAGTGTTTGAAGGGATTATAGGAAGAAAGCTTTCTGGTAGGAAACCATACAACTATATAGATAGATAGTTGCTCTCAGCAGGAAAAGAGTTGTTATAATGGTTCTCTCATGGATGTAGGATACTGACATTAATATTGGCTTTCTTTTTGTATATGGGTATCCCATTTAATATATTTTCTTTTGGCTGCACTTAAAAAATATATATTTTCTTTTGGCTGATAAATAAATACATAAACGTGTCAGTATTGTTAGTTTTCCTTCCAATTACTTGTTGCTTCTTCCATGAAATTTCAATAATCAATAGTGGAAACAATAGATTGGCCATAAAGTATCAGGAGTCAATCATGTGAGAGACTTGCAACTTCCTAATAATACATTTCTTATTAAGTTCAATGTTGACCTCCCAAGTCTTCGCAAAACGTCTTCTCTACTTTTTGTTCCTTTTGTTTTCGTTTTGATAATGGTCTTCTCAATTTTTTAATCTTATCACTTGATCGTATCATTGCATTTCCACTTATGAACCATAAAAACCACTCTTGCTTTTTCATTTTGTAAGTTAGCATTGAACTTAGAAGATGGCTGAGGCTATCCTTGAAATTGTGCTTCCAAAGTTGAGCTCTCTCTCATTGGGAAAGAGCTGGGATACGGCGTCGTATCAAACAGGCTACATAAGATTGAATTCGCAAGATGATACATATATATTAGGGATTCATTACTTCTATCGCACCTAACTAGATGTTCCTCAAACAGCATGAATAACAGTAAACCGATTGATACAACAATATATATATAGTAAAGCCTTATGCATCAGTGACGCATGATAATTGTTAGATTCCATCGTCAACTTAATTGGTTGAGTTTTAGATGAATTTCTATTATTTTATCTTTTTATTTAAATATTTTAGCATACAAATTAAAATATATAATTATGATATAAAAATCCTTTTTAATTTCTCAATATAACGTTGAGTTTTTTTAATCTATTCTCCCCATATTATTCTTTTTGTACATTGCGAAAGTAACATGACATTATTCAAGAATCTAAGTAAAAAGTTTTTATTTAAAATTGTTATTAATGCTTTTTTATCATGAATTTCAATACATCCCATGGTAATTAATTTCTAAATCAGACGAAAAATTTCATGCTTCTTCTTTATATAAAGAATAAATTAAGTTTACAAATTGCTACCATTTGGCACTACCGAAATGTATCGACCAATTTATCGAGATATTAGGATCCCTTTTAAAAATTGGAAATTTTATTAAAATTAAAGAAAAAATGTCCTGGCTCATGAATGATTGCTTAAGGTATACTGTTAAATCCGAGGAAAAACCATGCCTCTTCTTTATATAAGAAATAAATTTTTCAAAGTGCTAATTTGACCATTTGGCACTAACGAAATGTATCCCGGCCCATCGAACATTCTGACTTCTAATTCCTAACGGACGTAAGCCATGAATGCTTAGTTGTAGCAAAAACCTAAAGAAAACAAATTTGAAATACTCGTCCACTTTAAATGGCGACGTGTATATATATATATATATATATTGCTTAATAAATGACGACCAGACAACGTATATGATTACCCCTAATTTAATTATATTAGCAAATGATAGGAATCACAAAAATATTAATTTATTGTAAAATGGAGTATACTTTAATTTAAATATTATTATTATAGTGTTCCAAATCAATTATTTTATATTTAATGACCAGATGTGATTGAAAAAAAAACTGTTTTATTTGTAGGAAACGAAAATGTGTATGATGTCTTGCATATATTTTTGTGGTGCACGTACATAGTTTCACGAACATTTATTTATAAGTTGTTTTTCATGTATTTACGATTATTACAATAGAGTTTAATATAGCATAAGTATTAAAAGCAATAATTTAATTTGAATATACGGTAAATGTAACAAAGTTTTATACAGTTATCAAATGATGTACATCATTTAATGACTTTCTACCTCTAATATTAATGGAATTAATTTCATTTTAAGATGAAGGATGTATGTTGTAGAGGGAACAATGGAGAATAAAATTATGGAAGAAATTTTGAATAAAATGGTTGAAAAAGAAAATAAAATCCAGAAAAATGTAAGAGTTTGAGTTTGTTTGGTGTACAATATTTAAACTTTTTTCTCGCAGTTTTCCTATAGAATTTTGCAAATATACTGTTATAATATAAGTATTTCGCGATGGTGTTAAAAAGTAGTAGCACTGGGAGATATTCTAATCTATAAGATATGATGCCAATGACATGTTGGAGTTGGGAGAGATACACCTAACAGATTATTGCACAAATTCAAAATGCAAGCAATTTCACCCGTTATACTTATTCAACTAGAGCATATATCCCTAGGGAGGATTGTCCACTACGTACCAAGCGAGAAAAGTAGTCTCAATGGATTCAAACCTACATATATGTAGAAGGTGGGAGTTCACACTTAATCCTTAATAATCTACATTGGTACATTGTTCAAAAGTTCTAAATTAATTTATGCAATTTGATTAAAAAATTCAATTTAATTGTGACATTAAACATAAAGAATAGTTAACATGTATCTTTCATGCATCTAATATATTTTTATCAATAAAATAAAATTTAAATTTATATAAAAATATCATATAAACTAATTAGTTTATGTCATCGTACATTTATCCACTATTTCAATAAACAAACTAAATACTAATAATTCAATAAGACAACTTAATTTTTTTTAGTTTTCATGTTATCGGTTAACCTTTTAGTAGCTTTTCAATTTTGTTTTGGACAAATATATTGTATAATGAATTAAAGAGGAAATTAAAATTATATAAATTACACAATTTTTTTTTTTGAAACAACATTAAAATTTCTTCCACTATAATCCCCCAACAACAACAAAGAAAAAGAGACACTTTTCCATAGATCCACTAAGCCGTGCTTGTTTATATATGAATTTTATAAATGCTTGTGTTAACCATGGTTATACCATTAAATCCAGCTGAATTAATATTTCCTATAATTCAATGGCCGTTAGTAACAGGGATTATTTGGTTGGGTTGATGGTAAAGGATTAAGGAAGAAGGATGAGAGATTGTGGGCTTTATAGACTAACAAAACATTAAATCTTCTACTAATAAAAAATTAAGATTTAACAACTAACATTTATTGATTAAAAAAAATAATTCAATGACCAAGCTACTCAATTTTTATAAACTATATATATCCTCCATTGAAAGCAATCTTACTCTAATTAAGTAGAATCACTATATGGATGACATAGTCCTTGTTGAGTATTTTACACATTTACATTCAAAAATCAATTTCTTTAACACTATAAAAAATATTAATAACACATTCTTTTACATTTTTTTTAGTTGCATGCACTCTCTACTAGTTAAAGTTTTATTGAAAATCACATTTTTTGGGTTTCAATTTATATTTATAATGATTCTTTTACAAAATTCTATAATTTTAATAAATTTTAACCAATAATAAAATATTTATTATACAAAAATGTGTTAGAAAATATGTGATCAATACTATCGATTCTAAATTATGAGTATAATATATAAACATTCATTTATTTTAAACATCTCATCGATCAACACTTCTTATTTTTTTATCTTCATCAAACATCTTCCAAATTCTTTATATATATATTATTAATTTTTTTTCTAAAATGTTACTGGTGGAAGAAGAGGAGATTCGAACCACCTCTTCTCCTACTCCCTTCAATCCTTAAATCATTTTTCATTCATCAAGTCAATATTATAATTTTAACATTTTATGTACCTCATTAGTTAATTGCCGATGGATTCTCTATTGTAACTTAACTTCTTTGTACTACGCACTCAAAGCTAATGAGTTATGTACTTCATCAGTTGATTGCCAACCAATCTCCCTATCAAATCGTCCAATCATACGCCAACTGAGCCCGTATGCATCTTCGGTAACCGACCAATAACCCTAAAGTAATAGCCGCAAGTTCCAGCATAATTGCCTAGTAACGAGAAAAATGTAATTTGTCTTCAGATTGTCGTAACGAGATTAAAGAGGCTTGTATAAAAAGGCCCATAATGAGGAGAAGACAAATTACATTTTTCTCATTTAAATATTTTTGAATTAGGTATCGTAAATTTTAAATAAGACCTGGTTAGTAGAAAATTTTCCAAATTCTAATGACGTCAAAAGATCATATTCCATCATTTCCATGACTAGCTTCTAGAACTACCATGGCCCACACCTCGCCAACTGCAGTCAAAGATTGGTCTAATGGCTGCCTGATTGGTATTGTTTTCTAATTTCTTCTATCGTTATGATTTAATATGCAAATTTATTTGATATATTTTCTTTCATTTTCTTCAAGATGAGGTATAATTGAATATTGAAAATTAAATTTAAAAAAATTGCATTAAATTATATAAAACAATTTTGAAACTTATGAAAAGAAAAGTATTCAACCAAATATTCTAGAGACTGAACTATAAGTTGAATTAAATAAAATAACTACAAAAAGGTCAATATTGAATTAAATTACACTTGGTTTAGCTCGAATATTCGAAGTAAATTACATGTAAATTCAATTATTATTTTTCTTCTGAAATAGCTAGGTTATTAGAATTTAAATATCTATTCAAATTAGAAAAGACATGTTTAAATTAACTTATTTCAAAATTAAAAGACTTTTCATATTTCAACTTTTAAAATAAATTAATTCATAAATGACATTGAAGAAAAAAACCAATATGGTGGAGGCAACAATTTCTTCTCCTCTCTTTTTATTCATCTTTATTTTCTCCTTTCGTTTTAATTAGAGAGTATTTTATACCCATACCCTTACGCCAACATTAATTAATTTGTACTATATATTCTAACTTGTTATAGGAAAAAAAATTTCCTTGACATTTGTTGGCATCCAAATTGAACCAATATATTGGAAATCTGTCAAAGTCAAACAAAAAACGTCCTCCTTGTTTTCGTTATTCAATAGTTATATAGACATATCAGACAGCACGTTATTAGTCCTTGCAACTTGCAAGTAATAAACTAGTATATATTAATCCCATTTATTTTATACTAACAACTACGACTAATTAATCTTACATTTGTTGTCCTCAACGAACACCACCAGGGCCTACGACGATGTTTCCAATGGTGGCTTCTTCCATGTGCTTACCATTCCGCGGGAATCATTCACACGACTCAGAACTTTTCAACGCATCAGAATCAAACAACTTTGGTCGGCGAATACTTCTAGATTCAGAATTTCACATCGACCATATCATCATACTATATGCATCTAATAAATGTGTCCCTCACTTCTTAAATCTTAATCCGTTCTTCGCTAATTTCTAAGATTACTTTCATTCATTCTATTTTTTCCCATTAACCTAATAAAACACGATGAGCAATTCTCAACAACGTTATCTCCTCTTCGCTTTCACAACGTTAATAGTTCTCTTCAGCTTCAACACTTCACCAGTCTCAGCTCGTTTATTCCCCAACGTGTCTTCCATCCCAAGCTGGAACTCATCCCACGCGCCACCAGGTGGCGCGTGGAATGCCTATCGCAACTTCACCGGATGCCGCCCGGGAAAAACATATAACGGACTTTCAAATCTGAAAAACTACTTTCAGTATTTTGGCTACATCTCAAAAGCGTCGTCGAAGTTATCCAACTTCACCGATGACTTCGACGACGCGCTCGAGGCCGCCGTCAAAGCCTACCAGAAGAACTTCAACCTCAACATCACGGGCGAGCTTGACGACGCTACGATGAGCCAAATCGTCAAGCCACGCTGCGGTGTGGCTGACATCATCAACGGAACCTCAACAATGAACTCCGGGAAGCCAAACACCACTGATGCACCGAAGTTCCACACGGTGGCGCATTATTCATTCTTCGACGGCCAGCCGCGGTGGCCGATGGGAACGCAAGAACTAACCTACGCCTTCGATCCGGACAACGCTCTCGACGACGTGATTAAGACCGTGTTTGGCAACGCGTTTAGCAGATGGTCTGAGGTGACCACAATTTCTTTCCGCGAAACGTCGTCGTACGCGGCTGCGGACATAAGAATAGGATTTTATGCTGGAGACCACGGGGATGGTGAGCCTTTCGACGGCGTGTTGGGGACGTTGGCGCACGCTTTCTCGCCGACGAACGGGATGTTCCATCTCGACTCGGCGGAGGACTGGGTGGCCTCCGGCGACGTGACAAAGGCGTCGCTGTCGAACGCGGTGGACCTCGAATCCGTCGCGGTGCACGAGATTGGGCACTTGCTAGGGTTAGGGCACTCTTCCGTCGAAGATGCTATTATGTACCCTACGATATCCGCGAGAGCGAGGAAGGTGGAGCTCAATGAAGATGATATTCTAGGGATTCAGGTTCTCTACGGTTCCAACCCTAACTTCACTGGAACTCCTGCTACGTCTTCGAGAGAGAGCGACACGAGCGACGGTGGTGTTAGGCACGTGGCAGTCACGTGTGGTGTGCTTTTCACCTCTCTTTTGTTCTTCTTTGTGTTTGGATTGCATTTGTGAGTTTTTGTTGGACGGGGTTTTTGGTTTTTTTGGTTGTTGGGTAGTTTTGTACAGAGAAGTGCGCATACAGACACGAACGGGTATACGGTATACGTGTATTCTTTTGTACTATGATTTGTCAGCATTAATTCTTCATTCTTTTTGTGTGATAGTTGATTAAAGAATAATGATATACTGTTCCACAAATAATTCTACAAAAGTAAATGAATCTAACATGCTGCATTTCATTTTATACCGGAAGCAAACCCTATTCTATCACCCCCTAATCTATGAATGGTTGCGAGTGTTTCTACCATTAGATTTGAATTTGTGCATTTTCGAGCTTATCCTTCTTCTGTACTAAATAACATTGTTGTTTATTCAATTCTCATTTTCTTTGTGGTCCTCTTCGGTAACCGGAAACTAATTTCTTTTTACATACCTAATTAAAAAAACATTTCTTAAAATAACGAAAGCTCTGTTAGACCTCTTCAATTCTTTACCAAAAAAATAAAATAAAAAAAGGAAACTTCCTCAATTACTTACCATAAAAATTAAACGGGACCTCTTCAATTAACAACTGTTACAATGTTAGTAGGTCAGGTTGCATTAAACCTATTGGAGGGAATGCTTTTTGATTGATCAGAAGAAAAAAAAATAGGAGAGGAGAGAAGATTGGTGCAAAGGTTGAGAGTTTAGAGAACTATAAAAGTGAATTGCAAAAACAGGATTTATGTTCTTATATAAAGTGCATTTGTGTAATAAAAATATAAAAAGAGGTATATTTAAAAATTATCGGAGATATAAATAACAATTATCATTAAAAAAATCTAAACTAACATGTGATGCATAAATCCAATTACAAACACATTTGATATTTGGACATCTAATAAAGTAATAATATATAAATCATTCTTTATTTTATTTTAAAGACTCAATTCTCACGTTTCACTTCTCTTTATCTATCACATTATAAATTCTATTATATCTATATTATATTTTTTTTCTTTTTCTCTCCTCTCTCTAGGTATTGGATAACACATTGGTGTTTATCCTTTGTAATATAAGGTCAGTGAATCTTGTTGATTGGTGAGCAATTGATCGTTCAAGTT
This sequence comes from Glycine latifolia, assembly GCA_013407115.1. Classification (NCBI taxonomy): domain Eukaryota; kingdom Viridiplantae; phylum Streptophyta; class Magnoliopsida; order Fabales; family Fabaceae; genus Glycine; species Glycine latifolia. The sequence continues at coordinate 34,915,642 of CM023948.1, forward strand.
ATCATATGACAAAAAAAAAAAGAGCAAGAGAAAAAAAAACGCTGGATTAAGCAATTGAGAAAGACACTAGATCACGGGGAATCAAGAAATATAAATCAAGAGATAAGAGAAATTTTAAAGGGCTTCGGGCCGAAACTTCATTCATGTCGCAGATCTAAAGTTGAAGAGCCTCTCCAATAGCATGATTTAAATTGACAAGCCTTCCAATGCTAACATCACTTCCTTCGCTCAGGATGCACCAACAGATTCCGAATGTCGTCAGACCACGCTCTTGGCGGAGCTATCAAGAAACTTGCTTGTTCTGTTGTGCGGGTTTGCCGCCGAAGGCGGCGTCTGCAACATTTATCCTGTGCTGGCACTGCTTCGATCTTGATGGGGCGGGGTGTAGAGATTTTGGTGAGTGAGCAAAAAAGATTCATATAGTGTGTGGGGTGAGAATAACAAAGAGTGGGTAAGAATAACAACTCTCTTTCCTGATTTCTTCTTGAATTGGGCTCATTATTATATGGTCAATGAGATATTGGGGCATTTGGAGTTGGACTCAAAACATTGGGCTGGTGCTTAGTTACAAGACTATCAGTGTACGATCTTGTGCAATTTTTTTTTTTTTGTTGAAAGAGTTTTTGTTTGAGTGTGGGAATATAATTAACGAAGAGGGGAAATAGAATAAAATAGGAAAATAAAACATGAATTGATATAATACAGAATAATAATAAAAAATCAAAATATCTTAAATCTGTATACATAATCCAAATTTATGCTACAAACGTACTAATTCTAAAATAATCCATAAAAATCATAAAATAAAATATTTCACAATTGATCAAAATAAAACAATAATTAATGAATTTTCAATAAAACAAGGGTCAACTAGCTAGGTCCGACGTTTTTCATCTTTAAAACTTAATTTTGAGAACAACTTAACATGATGATACACCCAGAACTTCTTTTATTGTCATTAACAATAATATCCTTTTTATAAACTTATTAATATTACTGATAATGATAAAATTCATAATATTATACTAAAAATAGGCTAATTATAAGGATTTGATTTTTTATCATATTTTTTAGATTCAACGTCCTTTATCTTTTAAAAAGATAATTTAGTCATTTATGTTTTAAATTTGGATCTATTTACCTGTACAATATGTAAATAACGTTCATCTCGTTTTAAGCATTTGATTATTTTGTTTAATAATTTTCTATATTATTGAACACTAATTTTATTTATTAAGAGATTAAATTATTTTCAATTATTTATTTGTATTGATGTTAGCTTTTCAATATGTGAGTGTTGACTGATTTTGATTTATATATGAAACATAAATAACTATATCAAATGCAAATATCCATATTAGTATTCATGTAAAAAAAAAATTAAAAAAAATATTCAAGCTAGGGCTCTTTCATTATGCATTTCGCCATTAGTATATATCATAAGAAATACTAAATGATACGTCTCACCAATCAGATTCGAAATGCTTCCTACATTCTCAGCCAAATGCGGGCTCCAAAACATCATATGTAAGGAGGGGGCCCTAATGTCACCTTTGAAGGCTTTGATATTTTTAAAACAAGAAATTTCTACGTTTAATTATCTCTTCAATTTCTAATGATCAGTTAATTCCAAATTCCAACTTTTCCTATGTTAAAAGAGATGAAGAGTATAATCGCAACACATCATGCACCCGCGGCAACATTATTGTCCAGTAAGTAGTTCTCCGCCGCATGAAACTGGGAGAGCCTAATTCCTTGTCGAGGAGATCATGTCATGGTCAACTCTTAGCGTGTTTGAATAGTCATTAAACTATAAGTCCAATGATAATTTTTTTATATATAATTAAAGCTAAAATAGCTTCATTAATAAGGAAATCAGGCTTGAATTGGAGTACAGATGTGCCCACTCAAAACCCAGTTCAATGTTTTGATTGGACGATGTTAAAACAAAAGTTACATAAATCCAAAGTGTAACATCAACAACAAAAGAAAAGTCCTGCACGTCCCAACAAAATGGGTCAAAATTTCTCCCATAATATTCTTAATAAAATTAATAAATTAATATTTATGAATAATTTTTTTTCTTTAAAACATACTTAATTAAGAAATATTTTCGTTAATATATAATAAAATTATTTGGAATACAAAATATATATGTTTATAAGTTGAATAAAAAATATTATTATCAAATAATTTTATTATATATTAACGAAATATTTCTTAATAAAAAGTATATTTTACAGAGGTTTTTTTTATTTGTAAATATTAGTTTGTTAATTTTGTTAAAAATATAATGAAAAAAATTTGAATCCCACGATTTTTTTTCCTTCTTCCTTCTTTCTTAAGCTTCCTTCATTTTTAATCATAGACCAATCTTATATTTTTTTTGTGTTCTAAAGACATCTTATTACCAAATTTTCCCTGATTAGATTGACTCTATAAAATGACATATTTTTTTATAAAATAATATTCTCTTTTATCTTAAATATAAACAAAATTGACTAATTTTTTACTAATTGAAAAAGTTAGTTAATAATAGTATTATTTAATTCTATTAATTAGATTTAAAAAATATTTTTCTCTAAAGTTAATTTCCTTAATTTATTGAGAATCAATATGAAGAATAAACAAATGTGATTGACAAAATGTCAATATTAAAGGATACTTTTGAGATTATATCTGTAAATAGGATAAAAGTATAACATTTTTAGACTCTATATTTTTAGCCAAACGTTATTAATGTCTAGAATTTATATTGATGAATTTAGTAAAAAGAAAAAGAAACCATGATGATTTAGTCTAGTCATTTCTAACTTAAAAAACATGATGAATTTTTAGAGAGAGAGAAAAAAAACTAAATTTACATATATTTTTTAAAATTTATAGACTAATTTCATGGATATAAAAACATATCTTTATGCATTCGAGTTCTTCCTTCTCCTTTTCCTAGTCCAGGATTCGGCTGGTGCTCGCTTTCCTAATAGACCAATATACAAGGAATTGAAGCGTGCGGGAGTTTGGGTATTATGTATGGAAAAACCTACCACAGCCGCCAATATTCTACCGACGCACCACCGGAGCAAATTAAAGGCCTGAATCTCACCAAACACTACTTGTCTGATTTTGGTTACAATATAAGCCATTGAGAACTACCAGCGATATTTGAATATGCAAGTTACCGGCTACCCAAACGACATTAGTGATCATTGATCAAATGTCGCTACTACGATGCGGTCTCCGCGACACGAATTTCGACGACGACAACGTGTCGTTCCCCCAAGCCCGGAAGCCGTGGTTCTCCAAGAGAAACCTCACCTACGGTTTTGCTCCGGAGAACGAAATGCAAGCCAACGTGACCAAGGTGTTCAGAGATTCCTTCACGCAGTGATCACTCTAACTAGACGGACTCTGTTATGTACCCTTACATATTGCCTTCACAGCAACGAAAGGTGGAGCACTCGGATTCTGATAAGTGCAGCATTTTGCTGCAGTATACTAATAACGTCAACTCTGGTTGTGACGGTGGGCGTTGGAAAGTGCTACTAATTACCGCATTGTCTCTTGGATTTGCTTATGTTGTTCTTTTGTATTAGCTAGGTTTCCTCGTACGTACGCCTCGAACATTTCTCTCTAGCTTGGTTTTGGATTTATGAGCTTCGTTGGGAATCACTTTATTTGGACCAAGATTGTTGTTAAATAGGTGTTTATATATTATTAGATATCCCTGTATCACAGTGGCCTTTAGGCCTAGCTTGTGTATTTTGAAAGAAAAGATTGTTGAATGTAAAATGCTATCTATGTTTTTACATCGTTAGTCTACAAATAATCCCCAAGATTTTACTTAAATTTAGTTAATGAATTAATAACTTATTATAGTAATTGACTATCAATATCCGTTAGCAAAAAGACCATGCATTGTTGTCTAAATTTATTCACCATCAAGTTGAATAAATAAAAAAGTGTTAAAGAAAATCTTATGTTGTGTCAATATTTATTAGGATAAATTATATTTAATTTAATTAGTACTTGAACTTTCACAAACTTTTATTTTTGTTTCTAAATTATTTTTATTCAATTCGACCGATCTTAATTTCTGAATTATTTTTTGTTAGCGATTTTAGAACAACATTAAACTATGACGTGTTAGTCATATTTTGCAGCAATTATTTATTGACTGTTATAAAACCGCCATAAATTACTTGACTTAAGTGTTTAGTAACTATTACACAAATTTTATATATACATATGCATGCATTCTTATTCTATGAATTTCAATAGTTTTTTCTTTTTCAATTTTAATATCTTTATTTTCTAAATGAGTTCCAATATTTTTAGGGGTGTATTTTATTAAGATTTTAAAAAAATTAAAAGTTTTTTTTATATAAAAAAATCTTATGATATTCAATCAAGACTCTTAAACCATAAGAATAAGTCATGTAATATTCAATTAAAATATTTGAGAATTTTTAAAGAAAACAAAAAAAATTATTGGTATTCAATTAAGATTTTTTAAAACTCATATTTTTTTTTAATTTTTGAAAATATACAAATTTTGATGAATTATCTTTTAGATGGATTTCATGGAATAAGCAGAAAATATACAACTTTTGCATACTTTCTTTCATTCCTTTTCAATTGGTCGTGAGATTTTTTTTTCTCATCAGGCATAATCCATTATCAACTACTCTCTTCGTTGAAGGCGGTGTTGACATTCATAGTTTTCTTCACAAAGAAAGCCGTTTTGAGAAATTTCCAATTGAATTAATAGACAAATATTTTCGTCTTCAATAGTTTTGAACCTATTGTTCATATCCAAGAGCAAGAACGAACACATGTTAATGCATGATAGGTGAAATATGTGAAAAATGCTATAAGAGAATATGGAGTTAGAATCAATTAATTATTAATAAAAGATTAAAAATCTATATTTATTTTACTTTTTTAATTTATTCGTACCTTATCATTTATTTGTTTTAAATCTTACGAATTCACATGTTATAAATTTAAACTTATAAAATTTTAATCACAAAATCTTTTAAAATAATTTAAAAGTAATCACGTTACTACAAAGTCTATAATGTTTTATGCCAAAATAGTATTTTATTTAGTAAATATTTCCAACAGTTTCTGTGGATTTGCGAAATTAAACCAGCTTCACTATTTGTTACCATGACGTTTTTGCACAAAAAATATGGATAAAAAATTTCGTAGACTTTCCCTTCGTAATACTTAGAATTTCTCTTATTAAAATTGATAAGAACATACGAAGAAGCCAACATGATATTTCCTCGTGATTGCACCCTGCTTCATTAACACGTAAACTCTGCACCCTGTTTAATTAAAAGTCAACTCTTTGGCTTTTGAAACTACTTTCTGCGAACACCTTCTCATGTATATCTATTAATATTTTTTAAGTTATTGATTGAGTATCCGATTTTTCTTGTGATAAAAATCCAACAGTTGTACGCTTAAATTAGTGTCATTTCAAAATATTTCCAATCTTTTAATATATATATATATATATATATATATATAGTCAAAAGAAGTGAATTCATTCGTATTTTACTAGGCATGTCTTTGTCAGCAGCACAGGGTATGTGACTATCACCAATCACCGAGTTTTTATAAATTTTGGCTTGGCTATCATGTTCTCTCAGACCAAACAATCATCACCCAAGAGACAAAACCGAACATAATCAAATATGAGATCAAGAGCACTAAGAAGCTTTCTCTTCCTTTTAACATTGTCTTCTCTATTTGTAGACGTATCTGTATCAATATCTTTTGTACCAGCCGTTGGAGTACTAATAGCCAGACAAATCCCTTTGTGGCTTAGACTTATCAGAGCAAGTAAATTTTTTTCCAGCATCTTAAATAAATTGAAGCCACTCTTCAATAAGTTCAAGGAACTAAAGCTCGGAGACATAGCCGAGGGGGTGTCTAATGTGAAAGAATATTTAGACCTCTTCGGATACTTAAACTCTACTCTACATTCAAATTTCAGTGACGATTTCACCCTCGATCTCCAATCCGCAATAATCAAGTACCAGAAAAATTTCAATCTCAACGTCACGGGGCAAATAGACAGAAAAACATATAACATCATATCACAACAACGATGCGGTGTTCCCGACATCATTAACGGCACCACCACGATGAACATGGGAAAGTCCAACACGACGCCGTTTACGCCGTGGTGGAAAGCAGGCAAGAAAGTACTGAGCTTTGCTGTTCACCCTCAGAACAACGTCCCTGACGGCGTCAAGTTGTTGTTCCGAGAAGCCTTCGACCGGTGGTCGAAGGTTACGTCGGTTAACTTCACGGAGACGGCGTCGTTTAATGAATCGGATGTTAGGATAGCTTTTGTGGAATTGGATGGAGAAGGTGGAACGGTGGGGGGTGCCGATAGAAACTATAGTTTGGGAGTTGGGAGCGTGTATTTGGACTCGGAGGAGGAGTGGGTGGTGCGTGGTGAGAGCGAGGAGGGTGACATGGACTTGGAATCTGTGGTGATGCACATGATTGGTCACGTGCTAGGGTTAGGGCATTCTTCTGTGGAAGAGGCTGTTATGTACCCGATCGTGTTGCCGGAAAAGAAGACGGAGTTGTCGTACGATGACTTGAAGAGGATTCACCAAATATATGACGTGAAATAATAAAAATTTGGTCAACTACTTCACGTAATGGTAGGGCTAGGAATTAGGAGTGATAGCGTGCGTGGCTGTTGTGTGTTGGGGTGTAAGTGAGACCTAGTTGCTTTGGCTGGTGGATTTACTTTCATGGCTTTAGTTTTTTTTTTTTTTTCTTTTGAATGAGTAGTTATCTTTTTATGTTACTTTGGAGTGTTATATCTATTTATTGGATGTGTGAAGAAATGGAGATATCACTAAAAATTAAGTGAAAAATAGAGATAAAAGGAGCTAGATTTATTTAGATTTGTGAATGATGTAATATAACTATATAAGACCCACCATTTATATGAACTAAACAAGTATTAACAAGTTTATCCAAAACAAAACAAGTACTAAAAAGAGCTAGGATGTGCATAACATAAATTAAGACCATTATGTGTGTCACGGGGACGGGGCTTTAGTATGTATTGTTCTTGTCTAGTTACGATGGATATGTACTCTAGCTTTAGAATAATAATGGTTTTTATTAAGAAATTAAAAAAGGCCTTTTCATAAAATTAGTAGATTGTTAAAAAAAAGGAATAGATGTTGGCTAAGACTGTAAGAGAATTTGTTTTTCACCTATCTGATTTGAAGTTCAAATGATTTTCATAATTATATAAATTGATTTGCAAGTAATTGAAACCAAAGTTTAAATACTAGAAAAATGATACTTTTATAACAAATTGTACAACAAAATATATAATTATAATAGACAAGAAATACATACATATAATATATATTATTACAAAAAAGTCTTTTAAAGATGTTTTTTAACACATTTCACGACGATTTTCAATCTTCTTTAAATCTATCATCGTGAAAAATTAAAATGATGACTCTTAAATCATTGTAAATGACTGTTTTCTATATTATTTTTTTAGAAATAGTCTTATAATGTATTATTTTTTATTTTAAAATTATGAGAATTTTAAGATAATTTTTATAAAAATATTGTTAAAAAATATATTTTTAAGATTATTTTCCTTTATAATCATCTTAATATCGTGCGCGATAGAATCAAGGGAGTGTATCGTGCACAATAGTATACATATATGAGAAGTGCATCACGCACAATAGTATACATATGGGTTTTTCTAAATTTTCAATCAGGGGAGTGTACCGTGCACGATAGTATACATGTGGGTTTTTCTAAATTTTCAATCCTTCATACTTATGCTAAGTCAAGCAGCAAATGAGGAAGAGTCCAGAATCCCCCTATTGTTTTAAAGCATAGTTCGACTAATTACAAATAACAAATAATTTGTGCTTTTGCAATAACAACTATCATATTTATCAAGTATAAACTTATAAGCTTGAGAAAGTCATAAATAGAAACAAAATAGAAACTTAAACATGACCACAATCAGAATCATCAATGTAGTTCATGTTCATAGTTGAACCACAATTAAAGGCCAATAAAATTTAGTAGAATAAACACCATATTTGCTAGATTTTAAAATACGAATTGGGTTCGTATATTTCTAAGCACAAACAAACTAGTACAAATCCAGGTTAAATTGCATCAATTAAGTTTTCTAAAAGACTGTTAGACAATGCACATAATCATTATTGGCCTAGGGTTATAATTATACAATAAATATGAACCTAGTAGCTAACTTTAATAAAATGACACTCTTCTTAAATTTGCATTCTACAATTGATGAAATCAACATACATGTATAATGAAGATTATTTTAAACTTCATTAAGAGATGAGGAAATCATAAATTCACTTGGCAGATGAAACTGCTAATGTAAGCAGATCTGCAAAAATGAAATGAAAGCTTGAGAGTTTGAATATTACTTTGGTTGAAGAAGGAGGAACACGTGCCGAAAGGGATTTGTCAACATGCTTAAGGAGGAGAAGGAATAAGAGGGATGCAGAAAAGTATGATTTCGTCTTAATATGGATATAATTTCTTGGTTCCGGAGAAATTGAGTATAAGTAGAAGAGTTGATGATAGAGGCCTGATCCAAACACCTCTAATTGGGCCTAAGTTGTTATTTTTCTTTACTGGGTTAATTGTTACTTTCCTAGATTGGCCCAGCTATGTGGACATCCCTTGGTAGTCCACTCCTGCTAGGTCTTATCTTTGTATTTAAATGTCACTGTTGTTATGAATCATTAAAAATATGATTTTGTTATCTTTTATCTTCTTAGCTTTAATGGTAGTTTTAGAGTAACTTAACTTTTAACACTCTAACAATTGAGAAATAGTAATATATAGAGGAAGATGAGGGTTAACTTGCGAACAATATATATAATTCCAAGAGGGAGGAAGGGTTCGGGTGGGCTGAGTATGTGTTAACTTCCTGGTTTTATAGAATTAATCTAATATTTAAGATACAATAAAGTATAATCAGCATTTGTGATATAAACCTAGTTGGAATCACTTATGTTTTGGTCATGCAGTAGCCTACCTTTAGGCCTTCTAATAAAATGGTAAATATTATTTTATCTATAACACATTCATTGTTGGAGGTAGACATATTTTTACCATAATTTCTTTAAAAAAATAAATCACTCAATAAGTGAAAATACTCAACCTCATTATATTTAGCGCTCAATAAAAAATTTCCTCACAAGTCCGTAAGAATCAACAAGGAAGAACTTGTAAAAAAAATAGAGAGATTAACAGTGAAGAAAATAACCATTAAAATTCATGAAATGAGAATGCCTAGGTATAAGCTTACAACTAATCTAAATGAATCTTCTAAACAACCTAATCTTCTATCATTTTTATTTGAAATTTAAATTAATTAACTACTAAAATAAAACATAAAAGATAAAATCTGCAACAATAATAAAACTCTATCTAAAACTTATTCTAAATTCAAAAATTCAAGTAAGGCAAATCTCATATCTTTGACAAGACAAAAAAAATTGCAGGTGAAGAAAAATTGAATAAAAAAAATAAAAACAAAAAAGAATCACCAATTCGAAACAAATACTACTAGCACACCACTACTGACCCCCATACCAATCACGTGCATGAACTTTTATCAAGTTGTCCCCACAAACAACTGCAAGTGGCAAATGACTCCAAGCCCAAAACGCACCGAGCAACACAAAACCAGTCCCTCACTAGCTATATATGCAGTTTACAAAAAGAGCACCACAGTTTACGGTCACCCACAGATCATCAACAAATGGATGAAAAGTATAATAGTATATTTATGAATCACGATTAAAATAACTTTCTATCGATTAATTAATTTTAAAAGCTTTCATAGTTTTAATTTCCAAATGCTATTACTTTTATTTTAATTATACTTGTATTATATTACAAATCTAATCATGAATAAATTACGGTTAATGTACCTCCTGTCTCCTGAATATATTTTGTAAAAATAGACAAACTTTCTCTATTTCTTTTTTAAAAAATCAAGGTTGCCAAGCCATTGATCAAAGCAAGGGTGACCCAAGGTGAGAACTAAAATAAATTTTAATTTTTTTATTTTAAATGAAAAATAATATGTTGTATTTTTTTAATAAATATGGTCTTTTTTATTTTATAAAAACTAATAAAAATATTTTTTTTGGGAGAACTAAAATTTAAATTTTAGTTGTTTAATTGTTGTATTAGCTCTCATTCAAAGGAGTAAAAGAATGAACTTGTCCCCTATAACCACCCCACACAACGTAGTCAAATTTCTAAATCAAATGGTCTTTATAAAACTCCACCAGCTGCTGGAAAAGACACCGATAACACTGTTGTTCCAGGTACACCAAAGCACTCTCCATGCGCAAAGTGAAACTAGATGGTATTTGCTGAAAGTGATCCCGTGGAAAATTTGGCAGAACAGAGAGGGTATTCAGCCAAATTATAGAAGCCACTGATGAATCAGTGAGTAGAATATGCTTCTTCTCTGAAGATTAATTATACCTAGTGGGACACTTGTTAATGATGAATTGAAGACCCTTCAAACCGTGTGTGCTACTTTAATTAGGCGTGGGATGTCAATTGTTTCCACACTAGGGACAAAACTTCATCAAACTCATGAACTTACTCAGTCCCTTCCAGCGTGGAATTCGCAACAACGACCCTCAGTCATCTTCCTCTATATATTACTCCTCAGCTCTTATATTTAGACGCACACAATTATACAGCTCTAGAGAATCAAGAGAATTAATTATACCCATTAAGATGAAACCCTACCTACGTGCAATATTCCTATTATTCCTTATCCTTCTCGACCAATCCCTTTCCGCGAGTGCTGGTATTATTGGAGGGTTCAAACCAACAAAGTTGCTGGGCGGGGATAAAAATAAAATTGCGGAGAGGTTCAAGAAATGGGTGGACTTCATGGGGGAGATCTGGGACGCTTATCAAAAAATGTCCCCTCCGCCACCGCCAAACGTACCACCGGAGAAAAGGAATATTAAAGGCCTGTCTGTCGTCAAAGAATACTTATCTGACTACGGCTACATTGAATCCTCTGGGCCATTCAACAATTCTTTCGACCAGGAAACATTTTCAGCCATTAAGACCTACCAGCAATTTTCCAATCTTCAAGTTACCGGCGGCCCGAACAAACAGCTTCTTCAGCAAATGTCGTCCCTACGATGCGGTGTCCCCGACGTTAACTTCGACTACAACATCACCGATGACAACATGTCGTATCCCAAAGCCGGACACCGGTGGTTCCCCAACAGAAACCTCACATACGGTTTTCTTCCCGAAAACCGAATCCCAGACAACATGACTAAGGTGTTCAGAGATTCCTTTGCGAGGTGGGCCCAGGCCTCGGGGGCTTTGAATCTCACGGAGACAACCTACGACAACGCGGACATCCAGGTAGGGTTCTACAACTTTACTAACTTGGGCATTGAAATGGAGGTGTATGGTGGCAGCCTTATATTTTTGCAACCGGATTCTAGTAAGAAAGGGGTGGTACTTCTCGACGGTACCATGGACTGGTTGCTTCCAAGTGAAAACGCCAGCCTGTCGAAAGAGAATGGAGTTTTGGACTTGGAGAGTGCGGCGATGCACCAGATAGGGCATCTACTTGGACTTGATCACTCTCACAAAGAGGACTCTGTTATGTATCCTTATATATTGCCATCACAGCAACGAAAGGTGCAGCTCTCCAATTCTGACAAGGGCAACATTCACAATCAGTCTGCTATGGTCGACTCTGCAAGCCACGGTCGGCGTTTGGATGTGCTTTTAGTTACCACTTTCTCTCTTGGATTTGCTTACGTACTGCTCCTTTTGTATTAGTCACTCCACCTTGATTGCTCAATGTTGTATGTGTTCCCTAACCCGTGGTGACTTTTCGGTTTGTTCGTGTGGCTGTTTCTTATTGGTCTTTGGACCTCCGGTATTAAATAAAAGATCATTTGAGCATTTCCTTTTTTTAATTTTAACAAAATATATAAATGAATTAATGATGATATAAAATTGTTAACAAATGCAACACATCTAGGATCAGAAGATCTTGTCTGCGTCGCCCACTGATGACGAGCGCACAACACCCCTCTCCATAGCAGATTGATCTGCGGCCAAGCACAAATCAATGCCTTTGATCTCACCGCATTTTGCCGCACTCGCTGGGATTGCGGTGTTGTGTTTTTTCTTTTGTATTTCTGTGTGAATCATTTGAGCGGTGCTGGGAAAGAAAAGAAAAGGAGAAAAAACTCCGGCGATGGCCCACTGTTTGTCTGCGGTGGAGAGAGAAGTGTTGCGCGGAAGAAAAGAAGAGGGGCAAACAAGGAAAGACAGGAAGAAAGGAAAAAAAAAAATCGAACCATCAGATCGATTAAAACCAGTAGTAATGCCATCAGTATCAACTTGGTCAGCAAAAAATAATTAAGTTGCAACTTGCAAGGGATGCATGCATGACCCACTTACAGCTTAATTATTGTCTCCGACAAAAAAAAATGTTTGATACACATCCAAAATCCTATTTAACATTTAGATCGAGAAAAAAAATGAAAAATATATAAAAGGATAGAATTTATGATATAATAAAAAGATAAATAAAAAAATAAAAAGTATGGATATAATATTTAAAATAAAAAATATTCGTATATTATTTTTCATGCATGCAAAATGAGAACTCAAGAAAACCCCAGACTACCATGTGCTTGTGAATTTCACCAATCCCGATACCAAGCCATTAATATAAGCCTGAAAGGAAACATCGAATTACAAGTTGAATCTTAATGTATGCAGCCACTCACTGCATACAAGAAGATACAATAGCAACAAGGACGATTCCAACTTCTCTACTCGCGTAATAGCTTTGTAGCTTCCCCTGCATGACCCATGCACTAGTTCTAATCCTAAGTATGATACAATTGCACGTAGGAATATTCACCAGTTGGTAAGAGTCAAATTTAAGGTAAAATATCAGTTATATTAGATTGATTTGATTCAAATTTTGATTTTTTATTATCAATTCAAATAAATTAAAATCAGATTAGTTTAGCTGAGTCAACGAATTATAATAAAATAAATAAATTGTAATTTTTTAAAGATTTTTTTTATATTTACTGTCTATTTGATATAAATATTTAATTTTATATTAATGCAAGGTAAACATTTTTTTTAATAACGTACTATTATTTTATTTTATTTAAAATATTCAATTTTCTATACTATTAATTTATTTTATTTAAAATGTTTAATTTTCTATAGTTATCACTTTACATATATCATTAATTCTTTATATTAAATATAATAAAAAATTACATAATAAACATGACCGAATTAAGACATTTGATAACATTGGATAATATATAAGAAACTTCAAATAAATGAAAAAACAAAGAAAATATTGAAACAAAATTTAAGCTCTAAGTTTAAAATATTTTTATATATTTACAAATCTAATTATGTCTAAAGTAAATATATATGTATAAACATGAACAATTTTAAGGAAGAGGGGGTTCGGACCCTTGCTTGCCTCCTCTAGATTCATTCCCGATTCCTTAGATGATGTGTCAAGTCTCTAACACCTTTCTATTGTTTGAAGACCCTATTTCCACCATCCGTTTTCTTAGGAAGAGGGGAATTCTCATGTTGACGACGAGCATATGTTGTTGGCTATAGACAATGACAAACATGTAGGGATGGATATACAGACCTGAGTCTGCAGGCTGGCCCGTTTAGCTCGTAGACCGAGCGAATAACGAGCTTATTTTTTGTAAGCCCCGCATAACCATTGTGTTGGTCTGTGAAACCCACAAACTCGGCGGGCTTAATTCACGGGTTCGCATAACCAAAGTTGCCATTAGTATACTGTTGCAGAATGTTGTCCTTATCAGAAACCGAAAGCTCCACCTTTCGTTCCTGTGATGGCAATATATAAGGGTACCGTAGAGGCAGGTGACGTTGTAGTAGAAATTCATGTCGGGGACAGCAACACATCGTGGTAGCACCAACTGATGAGGTGTCTCGTTATTTAGGTCACCGGTAGGTTGCAAATTGAAATATTGCCGGTAGGTCTCTTAATAGCTAGCTGGAATCGCTTCTGTTTTCGTCATGCTGTAGCATACCTTTAGGCCTTCTAATAAAATGGTAAATATTATTTTATCTATAATACATTCATTGTTGGAGGTAGATATATTATTACCATAATTTCTTCAAAAAATAAATCACTCAACCTCGTTATATTTAGCGCTCAATAAAAAATTTCCTCACAAGTCCGTAAGAATCAAGCTCTAGATACGTACGGTTGGAAATATTTTATAAAATATAAAAATAGGAAGAACTTGTAATAAAAAAACATAGAGAGATTAACAATGAAGAAAGTAACCATTAAAATTCATGAAATGAGAATGCTTACAACTAATCTGAATGAATCTGCTAAACAAAGTAATCTTATATCATTTTTATTTGAAATTTAAATTAATTAACTACTAAAATAAAACAAAATATAAAATCTGCAATATTAATAAAACTCTATCTAAAACTTATTCTAAATTCAAAATTCAAGTAAGGCAAATCTCATATCTTTGGCAAGACAAAGAAAAATTGTAGGTGAAGAAAAATTGAATTAAAAAAAAACAAAAAAGACAAAAAAGAATCACCAATTCGAAACAGTCCCCACGAACAACTGCATGTGGCAAATGCCTGCAAGCCCAAAACGTAGCGAGCAACACAAAACCAGTCCCCCACTAGCTATATATGCAGTTTACAAAAAGAGACACCACAGTTTACGGTCACCCACAGATCATCAACAAATGGATGAAAAGTATAATAGTATATTTATGAATCACAATTAAAATATCTTTCTATCAATTAATTAATTTTAAAAGCTTTCATAGTTTTAATTTCCAAATGCTATTACTTTTATTTTAATTATACTTGTATTATATTACAAATATATTAATGAATAAATTACTGTTAATACCCCTCCTGAATATGTTTTGTAAAAATACACAAACCTTTTCTATTTTCTTTTTAGAATCAAGGTTGCCAAGCCATTGTTCAAAGCAAGGGTGACCCAGTAGTAGGTGAGAACTAAAATAAATTTTAAATTTTTTATTTTAAATGAAAATTAATATGTTGTATTTTTTTAATAAATATGTCTTTTTTATTTTATAAAAACTAATAAAAAAATATTTTTTTTCCGGAGAACTAAATTATAAATTTTATTTTTTTATTGCTGTATTAGTTCTCATCTATCTATATAACGGTTGTGCTGGGACAGGTGTTACAGTCTCTTGAACAAAATTCAAACCTGCTAATTGACCTCCTTATTTATGAGATTTTAAGAAAAAATTGAAACTTGCTAATTGCACCTCGTTATTTATGAGTATACTTCAAGCATTCCTTTTGAATCTTAAATTTCAATCTTTCCTTTTAAATATTAAATACCTATTATATCATTTCTTTCATCTCTCTCACATATTCTCTCTTTAACACATGCAATAATATTACCTTGTATATAGGATATTGTAATAGTCAATTACAAAAATATAAAATTTTAATATTATTTTAATCTTTCATTCGAGAGAGATCCTAAACTTAAACTACCAGTAATGTAAAAGTTGGTCGTGGGAGGAAGAAAAATTTAGACTTTCTAATTGTACCCCCTTTTTGATAAGTACACTTTAATCTTTCCTTTTAAATCTTAAATACCTATTATATTGTTTCTTTCATATTTCTCACACGTTCTCTCTTTAATACATAGGTAGCAGTATTATTTGTGTACGCATGATATTATACTAGCCATTTACAAAATTTCAATATTATTTTTATCTTTCCTTTCGAAGAGACTTTAAACCATCAGAGATATAGTAATTGTTTGTTGGTGCATCTTGCATTTGCAGGCATTTGATGCATCTTTCATCTTTCTCACACCTTTCTTATTGTTTCATGTATTTCATATTTGTTTTTAATTTTCCTCATTTTTTTAATGGATTTCTTGATATTTTTTATTTGAGAATTTGACAAATCAAAAGGGTTTTATTCAACAACAAGAAGCCGTGGGCATGTGTTGATTTTTATCCATCTTTTTTTTTTCTTTTCATTTTCACTTTTGTGATTCTAATGTCAAAGTTTGTTGATGTTTTTAATTTTATTAGTAAGTAGTTGTGGGTAACTACAGTGGTTGTGTTGGGACAAGCATCACACTTGAAGTAAAAAAAATTGATACTTGCTAATTGCACCCATTTTTTGATAAGTATCTCAATAAAAAATTGAAACTTGCTAATCCTTTTAAATCTTAAATACTTATTATATATTTTCTTTCATCTCTCTCGCACATTCTCTCTTTAATAGATAGACAGCAATATTACCTTTGTACATAGGGTATCATACTAGCTAGTTACAAAAGTATAAAATTTCAATATTATTTTCATCTTTTCTTCCAGAGAGACTTTAAACCACCGGTGATATAGTAATTGTTTGTTGGTGCATCTTGCATTAGCAAAAAATTGAGACTTTCTAATTACACCCCCTTTTTGATAGGTACTTTCCAATATTTTTTTTTTAAATCTTAAATTACCATATTTCCTTTCAAATCTTAAATACCCATTATACCATTTCTTTCATATCTCTCATACATTCTTATTTAATGTGTAGGCAGCGATATTACATGTGAATGCATGGTATCGTACTAGTTAGTTACAAAAATATAAAATTTCAATATTATTTTTTATCTTTCATTCCAAAGAGAGTCTAAACCACCAGAGATATAGTAATTATTTGTTGGTGCAAAAGCGATGGGTATGTGTTAATTCTCATCCATATTTTTTTTCTTTTCATTTTCACTTTTGTGATTCTAATGTCAAAGTTTGTTGATGTTTTTAATTTTAGTAGTAAGTAGTTGTAGGTAAGTGTAGTCATTGTGCTGGGACAAGTGTCACACCCTTAATAAAAAAATTTGAAACTTGCTAAATGCACCCCTTTTTTTATAAGTATCTCAGTAAAAAAATTGAAACTTGCTAATTGCACTTCTTTTTTATAAGTATACTGCAATCTTTCCTTTTAAATCTTAAAGAAGGTTGGACTAGCACACGTGTCATCTTCTCAAATAACTCAATTTTGCAGACTACATTTCTAATACAACACAGTTCTTTGCTTCGTAGCTTTTCTGCCTATTCCTTATCCAAATTTGTGACCATTGATTTTTTTTACATCAGTGTTATCCAATGACTCAAATCAAAACTTCTGAGAGAAGCTTCTCTCCTCACGATCTGATATCCTTTGTGTTGTGAGAAAAAATCTATGCTCCATCCATAACCTTCTTTTCTTCTCTTCCTTTTTCTTTCATCACATTTCTAAACTACTCAACATGTCTCTGCCTGCAAAAAAATTATGTCTCAGTTCTCTCTCTTTTTTTTCTTCGCATCTTCTTTGATTTATGGGTTTCTGCAAGTTGAATGTCAATAATTAATCATATTTTTGCATTTAGGGATCAAACCTCGGCTACCGATAGCTTGTCTTCTTGACCTCTCTGACGGAAAACACAAACTTGGTAAGAAAGTTCTTTTTTTAACAGATTATTTTGAAACATTGGTAAATTTTCTTCTTATAATTGATAAAATATTGTTTGGGTGTTTTGCATTTTAGGGAAATTTCCAATGCTTATGCATGTAAGTCTGATGATAAGTATTGACTTTTTATTGTAGAGTTAATAGGATTGTGTCTATAATCTTCTTATTTTAGAGTTAATTTATTAATTTCTTAACTCTGAAAAACACAAACTTAATCATTTGTTAATTTAATCATTCAGTATAGTTCTATGTTGTATATTTGGCATTAAGCAATTGAATATATTTTTAGGAATTACATGTATTTTAGAATCGTTATAGAACAACAGGACCTAAAAGCCTAAAACCAAAAGGTTATAGTATCCATCATCGCATAGTTCAAAGATTTTGTAGCATCTTTGTTATCTTCTAATTAACCCTTATGACTACAATTGGATTGAATATAACTCAAGCTTCAGTTTCATTCCTATATTGTTTATTACCTACAAACGTTACATGACGATATCAGCCTACTATTGGGTGCCTTAATAAGTTTATTATTTCTTTCTTAGAAGGCTAAGTGAAAGTTTAGTGCATTTCCAAGTGTTTGACCTTTTAAGTAATCCACTAAATCATGTAATATTAATTAAACTTTGAAAGATGAAGATATGAAAGAATTAACATTTTCCATATATGAATAATACAGTGATTGATTACAACTATTACTTTGATCCAATTATAATTAAATGTATATAATTATATTATACATTTAATTTTGTAGCTTATCCATGGGTACTCGGTACTAGTTCAAAGGAGTAAAAGAATGAATTTGCGCCCCAGAACCACCCACACAGCGTAGTCAGTTTTCTATATCAAATGATCTCTATAAAACTCCACCATCTGCTGGAAAAGATACCGATACCTGTAGTTCCAGGTACACCAAAGCACTCTCCATGTGCGAAGTGAAACTAGATGGCATTTGCTGAAAGTGATTCCGTGGAAAATTTGGCCGAACAGAGAGGGTATTCAGCCAAATTATAGAAAGCCCTCTCCATGCTTATTCTTTGAATATTAATTGTACCTAGTGGGCCAAATAAGTTTTTGTTTGAGTATGCTTCTTGTAAATTTATATATTTTAAGATAATTATTTTTGTTTGGATGAAAAAAATAATTAACTTTTACGTAAGAAAAAAGCTTTTTACAAATTTGAGCTGTTGTCCAAATTATATAACAACTTTTTTATCCTACAAAAAGCGTATCTCTAAAAATCATCTTCCCCAAAAGAAGTATTAACTTTACTTTTTGTACTCTTTAGTCTAGCCAACCATTCATCTGATGACTTCCTATTCCCTCTGTCACATGTCCACACCTTCCAGTGATTGATTTAGGAACATTTAGGATGCACAAGATAGGTGAAATTCTAGGATTGTGACACTTGTCTATGGAAGAAGCAGTTAGGTACCCTTCATATTGCCCTCACAGCCAAGAAATATACAGGAGCAGCTCCGAAATGATGATATAAAGAGGACACAAGTCACACACAACAACTCTAAGACACTGAGTGTCACCATCCTAGTTAGGCTTTGGTTGGGGCCTCCTAAACGTTGCCTAACTTGAGTTGTTTTCATGGTTCTGGTGTACTATATGTCTAGGTAATCGTGTTCCACATTCTTTTTTTCCTGTCATGCCAAGATGCTAAGTCATCTATTGTAGATTCTAATATTTCTCCGCGTGGTTTTTCTTTTTAATATTGACAAAGGTTAACAATTAATATATTATGTTAATGGAGAAATTCGAACGGATGATTTTTTTATCACTCCAACTTTTGTGCACTACCAAACCACCTTATAACTCCCACTATTTCTCAGCGGCCGGTCGGCATATCACAACTTGTTTCGCTCCTAATATAATTATACGTATGATCAAATTTACCAATTAAGTGAAACTCAAAGTGAAGTCACATCCCAAATAAAATATCTGTATGTTTGATTCTCCTGGAAGTGTGACAACCAAGTAATTTGGGGTAAAATTGAGATTGTTTGCAACACTTCTCCATCTTGTTTGTTGGACGATATTCGCGAAGAGCTCCAACTGTGTGGGTTGACTGCTAATTGCTGCTAATTTAGGATCTTGGCAGTTGTAGACGATATGCATGCATGAGGTGTTGCTGCCTTGTGTTTCTTGTACGACTATTTCAGCGATACCAACATGCATGGTTGTTGCTAGTTTGGAGGTACAAAATATACATTAATTATGTTGTTATAAAATTTTAGATTTTAGTTATACGATAAATATTTACGTTAATATTGTGTTTTAGGCATATGTGAGCACTTTTCGATTGCCAATCGTGAGGCAATCATTACATACATTCAAATAGAGCCTTGCTCTTGTAGATGGAGGCTTATGAGGTAACAATATAACCACGTGGGATATCCTAAATGATTTACGGCAAAATCAAGATCTAGATGCTGTTTGATGATCATATAAAGGTGCAATATGTTTGATGATCACAACATATCATGCTTCACTGGCTTCGTTCAATTTGGCAATCAATTTTGTGCCCATCTACTCGTTTCATCACGAAAGAAGACAGCTATACCTTATTTTATTTATTTAAGTTACCTAAAATAATATTTCTTTGAAAAGACATGCAACAACATCACAACAGAGGAGAAGGTTACATAAAATAAGATGAAATTAAATAAAATTTGATAAAATGTATTGTATCTCCTTTTTTTTTTATAAAAAATCTTTGACTTTTTCTTTTCTTTAATATTGCATTGGATATAATAGATCAGAATTTTCTAATTATTTATAAAATAGATTCATTTTATATAATAAATTTGTCCATATTTTTAAAAATTGAATTATTTTTATGCATTTCTTTTAAAGTATCTATTTCATTTTGTAATTCATGTCATTAAAGTCTTTGTATCAAGTTGATTTGGTAACATTTTCTTTAATTAGTTACCCAGTTAAGATATTTATATTATTATTCAAATTTATTTAATAAATATTAAATATAATAGTATATGTATAAATCACAATTAAAATAATTTTCTATCCAATGAATTAATTTTAAAAGTTTTCATAATTTAAATTTCAAATTCTATTAATTTTATTTTAAAATAATTAATGAGTAAAATACATTACAACTCCTTAAATTTTGTAAAATTACACAATTATTTTGTTTTAACATTTTCACTTTTTTAGCAACCTCCTTAATCTATAGGTGAACATAGTGTAATATTTTTAAAACAATTAAGGAGATTTAGTTAATGAATATGGAGTGTTGGTAATATTTTTTAAATAATTAACACAATTAGTATAGGAGTAAAAAAATAATAGAAGGAGTGTGGGAATTTTACAAAACTTCCGGATGATAAGTGTGTACTCGGAAAAATTAATCTTCTACCAGTTGAATAAACCTATTTTTTTATCATGTATCTTTTTAAATTCTATATGTGTACATAAAATAAGGCTATTACAGACTGATTCAATTTGAAATATATTTTTTTGGGTACAAGATTTGACATATATATTTTAATTAATCACTATATGAATATTTTTAACGATATATATGCGACTGTTAATACAACCTTACACTTTTTAATTATTCTATAATATGATCTACTTACTGACTTGATTTTAAACCATCTGTCAGACGTAGAATAAGAGTTCGGACTCATCTCGAGTAAATTATCTTATTGTCTTTTACCGTTTTTTTTAGAGATCATCTGTCTTTTACCTTATTCGGAGTAATGTGGTTCATAATTGAGCATATTCATTTGAAATTCGAAAGGCTGTACTGTTGTACTTTATTCTAGTATTTTAACAATTACTTGTTAAGAAAAAATAATTAATTGAGCATATCGATCCATTGAAACTTGAAACCTTTTACCCTCATGAATATGATTACATGAGCCCTATACAATATTGTAAAGTCATTTACCTTATTGTATTAACTACTAATTGTCCTACGCGTTGCCATTAATTGCCGGCCACTTTTTTTATCAGCCAAAGAATTTTAATTTGAGAATGATTACAAAGTACCCAATCCTTTTACCAATTGCAGTCTAATATCCGAATATTTTTGCAGACTACAACTGTGAATTTAAAACACGTTCCCTCTTACATCGATGATCGAACACTCCTTTAATTTCTAGTTTACCCAACTTCAACTTATATAAGTTGATACAATCCAATCATATGAGATCATTGATTTTCTTTTTTAAAGGCAAAATGAATGAATTTATTAAAAGCAACCTCAGTTTTAGCAAAAGTAGTGCAAAAACCAAGCCAATTACAAATATCAAATTACAAAATCTGCAGCTTAACAAAAGGGTAAAGAATAGTAGTATACAAACAATACATAAGCAATTACAAATATATTCAAACACTGCAGGCAGCACATGAAGCTTCCTTTTTTAGCATGATACTGAACATATATGAGATCATTGATTAAACCAAGGGCTTACAAATATCAAATATACATAATAAAGCACTACATAATTAAACATACCCTGCCAAAGTAACAGACCCTAAACCAATATATTTAATGTCCTTTATACCAAATCAACCCCCCCTTCAATTGTTGAAGAAGTTAGCACATACTATAAGAATTTCGCTAGTTAGCGAGAGAAAATTCCCTCAATAATCCGTCTCAAATCCATCAATAATCATTGATTTAACATTCGCTATTTCCTCACAAATATTTTAATTTGCAATTCCTTTGCAAAATTGATAACCGAAAGAATACAATTGCCTTGCTAATTTGTGACGCATATTCCACTTTTATCCGTCGCAATATTTCTATCACAAATCTCTTGGTTTCCCCTCAAATACTTTCGCCACAAAACCGTCGCCATTTTCTTGCAATCCTTTTTTTGCAAATCTTTCACTATTCCCTCGCAATTTTGTCATTTTTTCCTCTCAATGCTTCCTTACTAAATCTGATGTTATTCCCTCATTGTATTTGAATAAATAATAAATAAACATGCCTACAATTACCAACTCTCATGTATAGTAAATTTTGCACAAAAACTGTCATTTTTATTAAAATAATGCATGCACACAAACTCTCAAGTATAATAATGATGATTAATGATATACAATACAAACTTGGCAAAAGAATCCAAATAATACATTTTTAATAAAAAATTACCAATTTAGGACTGTTTTGAAACATATTACACATTTGGGGTTGTTAGCTGTTGGTCACGTCCAAAATTGGGCATGACCAGTCACGCCCAGATTCAGGTGTGACCAAGGGGGGGGGGGTCACGCCCAATTTTGGGCGCGTTCCACCAGAGGATGTCACGTGTCATGCACAGATGGAGCGATGCATATATAAACTTCGGACGGTCATAACTTTTGACTGGGATGTCTGATTGAGGTGAAATCGGTGGTCACGCTCTCGTAATTGAGAGGAGAAGCCCCATGCAAGTTCCGAAAGAGGACTTGGTCAAAAAAATTTTCCAAAAGAGGCCTCTAAGTGCTTCAAAATTGCGATTTAATCTTCGAACCTCCAAAAAATTTCTTGTTTTCTAATTTTTTATTTATTCAATTAGTGAATTGCATGCTATTTTTTATTTTTTTTAGTTACTTCTCTTAATTTCGAGCGTTTTGACATAAAATACGCCTCTATCGGATATTTCTATCAAAATTTATGACTGTTCAAAATTATATGTATCATCAAATTTAAAGTCTAACAATTACTAAACGCACCCCAGTTTTTGATAAGTGTACTCATAAAATTGAAAATGACTAATTACACTCCATTTTTATTAAGTATAGTTCAATCTTTTCTTTTAAATCCTAAAATTTAAATGATAATATTTTTAAAATAAACCCCAAATTATTTGATTAAGTATTTTAGTAATTTATATTATAATTACTTTGAATTACATTTAATATTTTAATTAATATTTTAATCTAAAATTGTTAGCAACTGATATAGAAACTAAAATTGGCGTGATTTATTTTTTTTTAAGTAAAATATCATTTAATATTATTAATTGTTATTTTTATCTAATTTTAAAGTATTTTTAGACTGATCTTCATCATTGTTTTATTTAAAATATATCATACGCATTTTGGATAATTAAGCTTGAGCCCCAAGTTATAAAATTGAAAATTTGAATTAAATAAAATATTATACTAAAAAATATAAAAAATCCAAAAAATATTAATCAAAATCATATAAAAATTTAGAAATTATATTAAATAAAATAATATATTAAAAATTAGAAATACCAAAACTTTTGAGTGTATTAAATAAAATCATATAAAATTAAAAAAATATACTAAATAAAACAATATTAAAAAATAAAAAAGATCATATCTATGGTGAAGATCGGTCTAAAAATACTTTAAAATTAGATAAAAATAACAATTAATAATATTAAATGATATTTTACGTAAAAAAATTAAATCACGCCAATTTTAGTTGTTATATCAGTCGCTAACAGTTTTTATGACGAAATTTATTGTTGCAAAAAAATACAATATTTCGTCGCAAAAACTGTTAGTGACCGATTTAGAGACAGATTTAGTCACACCCAAATTTGTGCGTGACCAACAGTCCCAGATGTGTAATATGTTTCAAAACAGCCCCAAATTGATAATTTTTTATTAAAAGTGTATTATTTGGGTTCTTTTACCTAAGCAAAACCATTGCCACACCAATTGCATAGTTGCCACCATGATCCACATCAACATCAACATACATACATTCCACCTAACCTAACAGTGAGTAAAATAGAACAACATGAGAGTGAAGATTTGAAGAAGACCTTTAGACAAGTCTTTCGAAGGCGACGAAGAAGGCAATGACATGGTGATCTTGAAAGCAATAGTCGAGAAGAGGAGCTTGCGAGGTAAAGACTCTGATTCACGAAATTGAGAAAGCAAAGTGAGAGATAAAGAGTAGAGAAACACTTCCAAAATTAGGGAAAACAAAAACCTACCTATTCAGGGTGCGTGCTGTGGGTTTAGAATGTGGAAGAAGGATTCTCAATTTTTTTATTTTAATTCTACTTAGATAAAGTTTCTATAATAAAAAAATTAAAAGAGGAAAAATTTCCCTCCAAATCTAAATATGTATATATTATGTATATACATCTTAACAAAATGTTGCAGCTTATTTAAAATTTTAATTAACGGTTCCAAATTAAAATTTAATTTATATTGAGTGATTGGGTAGTATTTAGTATTAAAAAGATAAACACAAAAATTGGTTACCTAATATCATATACTAATTTAAATTTAAATTTCCATTTTATTTAATTTATTACTTATTATTTTGATTTTAGTGGTTGATTCCAATTTTCATAATCAATATTATGATTTTTCACCCAAAAATTCAAAAAAATATATCCAATTAAATAATACATTTGAAAAAACATATTTACATGAATTATACAAAAGATTGTGTAAGGTGAGAAATCAATTTTCCCAAATAAATTTCTCATTTGCTTAATTTTATTTTTTGTAACACATACTTTAGAAATTGGCTATTGTGTGTTTATTTTTTGCCTACTTTAGAAACCGATTCCTGGAGCGGATTTCTAAAGTAGGTATTTTTAACAAACTCAGTTTAGAAATGAATTAAGTTTTTTTTTTTTTTAAAAATTGTTTTTCTATTATCTTTCTTACAATTATTTTATAAAAAAATTCACTATTTTTTCATTTTAATTTTTATTTTACTAATTTATTTATATTAAATTTATAAAAATATAATTTATCCATAATATTATTTACGAAAAATGCGTATGTTAAATACTCAATATAAATATAATTTAGTTAAATATTTATAAAATATAACTTACGTAGAATAGTATTTAAGAAAATTGCATATATTTAAATACTCAATATAAATATAATTTAGTTAAATATTTATAAAAATGCATATCTTATCTAGAATAGCATTTAAGAAAAATACATATATTTAAATACTAAACATTAATATAATTTAGTTAAAAAAATTATTAAAAAATGTATATATTTAAGTTATCTAATTCTTTCTCTTAAACAAATTAAATAAATAAAACATGTTTAATTTAACTTGTTGGTTGCATATGTTCTTTTTTAAATTTCAAATATGTATATTAATAACCAAATAAAATAATAATACAAAGGAATTTTTTGTATGTTAGGGTGAGTTGTTGTCCAATCTTTTTTATTTTAAAAACGTAAAAATATTTGAATACTAAATATTTATATTTTTAACACGATTTTTAAATCAACTTTATTCCATTTTAGTAAAATATTTTAAAATAAAATATATGAAAGAGATGTGTTCAACAGAATGTGTTCATAATAGTTTACCTTGTTATTTTATATCCTTAATTAGAATTTAAAATAAATAATCATAATTTACTTTATATTTAATTATGTATAAAAAGATTGTGTGTGTTATATTTTATATTTAATTAATTATATAAAAATATTTTGTTAATGTAATATGCATATTATAAATTCTTTTATCCATATTCATATTATAACTCAATCACATTATTTTATATAGAATGAATATAACAATGAAATTAACATTTTTAATTCACAAATCTTACACTTTTTTCCTTAAAGAAACTTGGTGAAGGTTTAACTTGTACTTTTATTTTTATCGATCTTTTGTCCCTAAATACATCTATGATATTAAAATTAAGTGAACTTAAAAATAATAAAAAGACCCAGATAAAATAAACAAAAAGAGAACTAATTAAATTTCATATATAATGAATAATTACAATATAATAAAATAAAAAGTGGCTTAGTGAAAATAATTAGGGTTATTTAGTGAAAAAAAAAGTAATTTGAATTATCCAAGGTAATAAAATAATAATGTAGTATTAAGAAAACAGTATGAAAATTATACAAAATTTCATTTAATAACTTATGAGAATTTTTTCTCTATAACATCATATAGATATTTAAAAAGGAAAAAGATAATTTAAAAAACCAAAACAAAAAACAAAAGAAAAAAACTCAATTTGTTTTCTAAATTGAAATTTTTTTATAAAAAATACTTTAGAAATCAATTTCTCAGAATCGATTTCGAAAGTAGGAAAAAAATCACTTTAGAATTTAGTTGAAATCGGTTCATGGGAAATCGATTTCTAAGGTGCATTTTTTTGAAAAAATAAAATAGTGCAAGTGAGAAATAGGTTTTGGAGATTCGATTTCTCACTTTATACAATGTTTTTAATCATCCATATAAATATTTTTTCACATGTATTATTTGGGTAATCTTTTTTTGAATTTTTGGGTTAAAGTTCATTATATTGAGATATGCAATGGAATAAGTCCCTTGCTAAATAATTTACTATAATTGCAAGGGAATGCTTGGGTTGTCTTCAACAAGTCGTCGCTAATTTATGAGCTATAGGGAGGGAAATTATTCTGTCACAAATTTGTTGCAAGTTTGCTAGGGATTAGTGACAAAATATCTTCCTCACTAATATCCGTCTCTAATTAGCGAATTTATTGTATTGACAAATCACCTATAGATGATATATTAAAGATTGATATATTGTCGTATATAATTCCAATATGAACAAGAAGATAAATATTTAAACAAATATATAATTGATTTATTAGAAGTAAATATTGAGCATAATAACACATAATGTGAAGTTCTTAAAAATATTTATGTTATGGGATAGTATGAAAAAAATATTAATGAAAAATTTAGAGATATAATGATAAAAATATATATAATTAGATATGACAATTTAAAATTTCCAAGATACATTTTTATTCATTTTTTTTATGAAAGAATATTGTCAAATAGAGAAAAATATGATATAAAATGCCTAATATAGAAAAGAAGAATTTTAATCAATATTCTTAGAGTATTGATTAAAAAACTTAAAATAAAAATATTTTTATTGTAAAATAGAAAATTATGTTGTTCATGGTATTTTTATTTTCTTCTATACTTTTTACTATAAATAATTTTTTTTATTCTTTAACCAATATCCTTATAAAATACTGGATTTAAGACCTTATAGAAAAACATATATTTTATTTATCGTTATCAAATAAGATTGACCCCATATAAAACCTTCGATTAGGAGTTAGGACTTGATTTTACTATTCTTTAAGTAACCCCTCTCCAACAGCATCCTCTATATTTATTTCTCAACTCTTCTACTTGGACTCAATTGTTTTTCTCGGGGACCAAGAAATTATACCCATTTCCATTAAGATGAAAGCATACCTTTGTGCATTCCTATTCCTTCTCCTTGTCCAAAAATCCCTTTCGGCTAGTGTCCTTCCTTCAACAATGGACAATATCCAACATAAGTTCTCTCCCACACAGCCAAACGAGCCACCGCCGAAAATCAAAGGCTTATCTCTCGTGAAAGAGTATTATTCTGACTTCGGCTTCCTTCAATCCTCTGGTCCATTCAACGATTATATGGACGAGGAAACAATAACCGCTACCAAGACCTACCAGCAATATTTCAATCTGCAAGTTACCGGCTACCTAAACGACGAGACGATTCAGCAAATCTCGCTGCCGCGATGCGGCGTCCCCGACATGAATTTCGACTACGGCTTCACCGACAACGCATCGTGGCCGAAAGCCGGGAACCGGTGGTTCCCGGAGAGAAACCACCTCACCTACGGTTTTGATCCGGCAAGCGATATCCAACCCAACATGATAAAGGTTTTCAGAGATGCCTTCGAGAGGTGGGCGCAGGCCACCTCAGGGGTTTTGAGGCTCACGGTGACAACCTACGACAAAGCCGACATCAAGGTAGGGTTCAGAATATTCAACAATAATTGGGACCTGGTGTTTAGCCTAAGCTTTATCATACTGCAACTTGGCTCTAATGTCACGACAGGGGACATACGCCTCAACAGTGCCAAGTTATGGTCGCTGCCGAGTGAAAACGAGAGTCAGCTGTCGTGGGAGGACGGAGTTTTGGACTTGGAGAGTGCGGCGATGCATCAGATAGGGCATCTTCTAGGGCTTGACCACTCTAACAAAGAGGATTCTGTTATGTACCCTTACATATTGCCTTCACAGCAACGAAAGGTGGAGCTCTCGGTTTCTGATATGGAAAACATTCAGCGTCACTACACTAACGGCAACTCTGGCCACAGTGGGCGTTGGGGAGTGCTTTTAATCACTACCTTGTCTCTTGGTATTTGGGTTTATGAGCTTATCGGGAACAATTTTATGACTGTTGACTTGAATATAATGCATGTGTTGTTCCCCCAACCGTGATTTAATTACTTATTGCATTAGCAAAAGATTATCCATTGTTGTATACATTTAATTATGGACCATTAAGCTGGTATAACTTTTCAAGTCTTGTTAACATAAGAAATTAAAATGGTGTGTGAATATTTACTACAGATTCTGGGCTATATGTAATTTGTGATTAACCACTAGTTTCACACATAACATAAAAGAAAGTACTCTTGGAGCCAGAACAAATTAAATCTTACTATAAACTTCCTTTTTTATATTTTTAATTTAGGATAAAAATATTTTTAGTCCATCTGAAATATGTGAAATTTAAAATTAGTCTCTCTAATTGTTTTTGTCAATCACTCTAAAATTTTAACATGGTTACTTCATTTAGCATGTTAATTTGTTAGTAAACAATGTATCTAACACCATATGATGGATTACCAATTTTTCATTTTCTGTCAGTTCACCCTGTGACATTTTTTCACTTTCTCTGGCCATTCTTAGGGATTCTTGGAGCATCTTTCACCTCTTGATCATGGAGCGCTTGATCCCTTGGATTTTTTGGAGGTTTAAAATGCCATGGGCTAGGATTTTTGAAGATCAAGGTTATTGTCACCTAATCACGTGGTTTTCTTTTCTATTCTACCATCTTAAAATGCTTTTATGCTTGTATTTATTGATCTTAGTTTGGGGTTTGAATTTCTTTTTATCATGATCATCTAAGCTTATATTATGAGGGATCTTGTGACTTGAATATTATGAATTTTTCTAATAATGTGTTGTGTATATTTGTCTTATTGTACTTAATTTTAAATTTGGGAATTGACTTTAAATTTATACTATAGTGTTAATTAATAAACTAATTAGTAACCATCTGTTGTTGGACAAGGCTTTCCGTTTAATGCTCGGCCCTCTTTTCTAGGTGTGGTGAAAAAGGAAAGTTGACTTTGGGCCCATTTCCTGAGGGGCAAGTTTTGGCTCAATCACGTTTAGGGAACAAAAATCTCTAAACCTAATTCCTCTCTATAAATACAGCATTTACAGATGGAGGCAAACCAAGTCCAGACCTTGAGACCACAGTGAAGAGAGAGTCTTCTGTGAGTGTTTCTCCGGCAAGAGGCTGTAGAGAGTGAGTGTCTCCAAGAGTGAACAACCCTTGTAGAGAGTGTGAGTTCCCTCCATTATTGGTGAGGTTGAACGTTACTTCTGCGAAAGGCCGTGGAGTGTTTGTAATCATTATTGTTATAGTGGATCGTTTCTGGACAAGGTCTCGTGGGTTTTCCAGTTTCTGGTTTTCTCCCACGTAAAGCCATTGTTGTGTTTTTATCTCTCTTGCTCTTTCTCATTTTGTTTTTCACGTTTCCGCATTCTACTGTTTGATTGAGGGTTGAGTTTGAGACTCCCCATTTGTTGTTTGTTGGTAGAAGAGGTGACGTACACCACCCATTCCCAACAGAGTGGTATCAGAGCCCCAGGTTCGACGGGTTCTGAGAAGAGAAAGGAGACAGGATGGAGACCAGTGGTAGCATCACCCATGACGGGGATATGTTTAAGTTGACCGCAGACAACTTTACCTACTGGAGGCCGATGATGGAAGATCATCTGTATTGCAAGGATTTGCACAAGCCCATTGTCCTTGATGAGAGACCGGCAGGGAAGTCGGACAAGGAGTGGGAGATCCTGAGTTTGAAGGCGGTGGCCACGATCAGGAAATATATTGACAAGTCTTTATTCGAGCACGTGTCCGAGTTCACTAATGCATATGAATTGTGGCACAAGTTAGAGTCCATGATTCAAAAGAAGACTCCTAGGAACAAGGCACACCTCGTCCACCGGCTAGTGAAGCTAGAGTACCGGGATGGGATAAGCATGATCGAGCACCTCAACACATACAAAGGTATTGTGAACTAGTTGTCCAATGCCGAGATGAAAATTGACAACGAGATGCAAGCTTTGTTGTTGCTGAGTTCATTGCCAGAAAGCTGGGATACTCTGGTGGTGACGTTGAGCAACTCGGTTCCTGAAGGGAAACTGGAGATGGATGTCGTAACCAACAGCCTCCTGAATGAAGAAGCCAGGAGAAGAGAGCGGGGTGCAACCAGCACGTTTGATGCCAATGTAGCTGAGAGGAGCAAGTTCGACTACCGAGCTCGAGGAAAGAGCCGAGGTCGTGAAAGGCGAGATCGAGCCCAAGATCGATCAAGACCGAAGAGTGAACTGAAGTGCTTCTACTGCGGGAAGCCCGGACACAAGAAGTCTGACTGCTGGATTCTGCAAAAGGATGAGCAGAATGGGTCTGTGAAGTCAGACCGGAGTTCACAGAAGAAAAGTACCACGATGGTAGTTACCAGTGCCAATGCCGAGGTATTCCTCCTGAGAGGATAATTCTATGAATGTTGCCTTCGATGATTGTACCTGGATAGTTGATTCAGGCGCTTCTTTCCATATGACCCCTCACAGAAGGTTTTTCTCCTCCTACCGGAGTGGAGATTTTGGAGCTGTGAAGATGGGGAATCAGGTAACCAGCAAGATTGTTGGTATCGGCGATGTGACCCTGATCGCGGAAGTAGGGTGCTGGATCGTTCTGAAGGACGTGAGGCACGTACCTGACATGTGGCTAAATCTAATCTCGGTAGGGAAGTTAGATGATGTCGGGCTTGTAAACAGCTTTGAGGGTCGTAGGTGGAAGCTGGCTAAAAGAAATTTGGTGATGGCCAGAGGAAAGAAGGAAGGCTCCTTGTATGTGATGCAAGGAAAGATGTGTGGCGGGGAAGCCAACACGGTTTTTAATGGTTCAAGTCTGGAGCTGTGGCACAAGCGTCTCGGCCACATGAGCGAGAAGGGACTTGAGATTTTGGAGAAGAAAGAGCTATTGACCGGGTTGAAGGGTCAAGTGCTGGAGAGTTGCTCGCACTGCTTAGCTGGGAAGCAGCACCGGGTCTCATTTGTGAGACCGGATCAACCCAGGAGACGAAGGCACATACTTGACCTCGTTCATACTGACGTCTGCTCCATGTCGGAGAGATCGCTTGGAGGCGCGCAGTATTTTGTCTCTTTCATTGATGACCACTCCCGCAAAGTGTGGGTCTACCTTTTGAAGACTAAGGACCAGGTTCTCCAATCATTCAAGGAATTCCATGTTATGGTGGAAAGGGAGACCGGGAAGAAATTGAAGGTGGTCAGATCAGATAATGGTGGTGAGTACAGGGGTCCCTTTGAAGCTTACTGTAGAGAAGCCGACGCAGGGTTGTCGAAAGGATATTAGGGAGAGGCAGTGAGAACCGCGGTCGATCTGATAAATCTCTCACCATCTCGACCGCTGAAGGGAGAGATTCCAGAAGAAATCTAGATGGGTCGAAAGGCGACCTATGATCACCTGAGGGTGTTTGGATGTCGAGCCTTCGTGCATGTCCCTAAAGATGAAAGGGCGAAGCTGGATACTAAGACGAAGGAGTGCATATACCTCGTTCGCCGAAAACCGAGTTTGGCTTTAGATTGTGGGATCCAATCAATAAGAGGATTATGAGAAGCCGAGATGTAGTCTTCCATGAGGATGAGACCATCCATGACATCTCGAAGCCCCAAGTCCGGGTTACTGTCCGAAGTGAAGAACCCGTCCCTCAAGTGCATACTGAAGCAGGGGGAGAAGCCAATGAAGAAATCGCTGAGGCGATGTTGAAGATGATGACCAGCAAGATGCCGATGATACCGGGATCCAGGATGAAAGTGAAGAATCGGGTTCTGAGGAGGAAGAAGAAGAACAGTCGAGATACCCCACAAGAGAAAGAAGACCTTCTACAAGATATCCACCTGATGAGTATACCATAATTGCTGAGGAGGGCGAACCCCAGAGTTATGAGGAGGCGGTGGAGAGTCCAGACCATAGAGAATGGGAGAAGGCCATGCAGGATGAGATGAGATCTTTGCATGAGAATCAGACGTATGAGCTGACCGAGCTACCCAAAGGGAGGCGAGCTCTAAAGAACAAGTAGGTGTATAAGATCAAACAGGAGGAGAACAGCAAGAGGCCGAGATTCAAAGCCCGGATTGTAGTGAAAGGCTGCAACCAGAAAAACGGGATAGACTTTGATAAGATATTCTCTCCTGTGGTGAAAATGACCTCGGTCCGGACTGTTTTAGCAATGACAGCTATTATGGATCTGGAGGTAGAACAGATGGATGTAAAGACGGCATTTCTTCACGGTGAGATGGAGGAAGAAATCTTCATGGAGCAACCTGAAGGGTTTGAAGCTCCGGGAAGTAAAGGCATGGTGTGCCGACTGAAGAAGAGTCTCTATGGCTTGAAGCAAGCACCTCACCAGTGGTACAAGAAGTTTGATTCCTTCATGACCGACCACAGGTTCATGAAGACGAAGGTCGACCACTGTGTTTTTGTGAAGAGGTATGAGACTGGTGATTTCTTGATCTTGCTACTATACGTGGATGACATGCTGATAGTAGGGCAAGACAAGGTGAAGATTTCCGCCCTAAAGGAGGCGTTGAGATCGTCCTTTGTGATGAAGGACCTCGGTCCAGCAAAGCAGATCCTTGGGATAAAGATTATCCGGGATAGGAAGAAGAAGCTACTGTGGCTAAGTCAGGAGAAAAATGTTGAGAAGATCTTGAAGAGATTCAACATGGACAAAGCCAAAACAGTGAGCACCCCCTTGGCCGGACATATGAAGCTGAATGATAAGCAATGTCCGAGGTCAGATGAAGACCGAGAGGAGATGGAGAAGATCTCGTACCAGTCTGCAGTCGGAAGCTTGATGTATGCAATGGTTTGCACCCGACCCGACCTGGCATATGCAGTTGGTGTGGTAAGCCGGTATGTTTCGAACCCTGGCAGAGAGCACTGGGAAGTAGTGAAGTGGATCTTCAGATACCTCTGAGGTACGACCAAGTTGTGTCTTCAATTTGGAGAAGGCGAGGCCGGGTTGCAAGGCTACTCGGATGCTGACTTAGGGGGAGATTCCGACTCGAGGAAGTCGACGACGGGATACTTGATGACCCTGGCTGGAGGGGCAATCTCGTGGCAGTCAAGACTGCAGAAGTGTGTGACACTATCGACTACTGAGGTCGAGTACATAGCCGCTACCGAGGCGTGCAAAGAGTTGTTGTGGATGAAGTGTTTTCTCCAGGAGCTCGGCCATAATCAGGACAAGTACGAGCTGAAGTGTGACAACCAGAGCGCCATTCATCTAGCAAGGAATTCGACGTATCACTCTCGCACCAAGCACATTGACGTGAGGTATCACTGGATACGAGATGCGGTAGAAGCTGAAAAGCTCACACTTGGGAAAGTGCACACAAGTCAGAATTGGTCTGACATGATGACGAAGCCGGTGCTAGCAATGAAGTTTGAAGATTGCTGTGAAGGAGCCGGGCTTGTGAACTCAGCATGATGAAGTCGAGGTTTGGAGGCCGGGTTGTGAAGTGAAGACTCCGGACCTCAGTGGAAGACCGGATTATGTCGGGTTGCCAATTTCGTCGCATTGAAACGGAAGGGGGAGATTTGTTGGACAAGGCTTTCCGTTTAATGCTTGGCCCTCTTTCCTAGGTGTGGTGAAAAAGGAAAGTTGACTTTGGGCCTATTTCCCGAGGGGGCAAGTTTTGGCCCAATCACGTTTAGGGAACAGAAATCCCTAAACCTAATTCCTCTCTATAAATACAGCATTTACAAATGGAGGAGGCAAACCAAGTCCAGACCTTGAGACCACAGTGAAGAGAGAGTCTCCTGTGAGTGTTTCTCCGGCAAGAGGCTATAGAGAGTGAGTGTCTCCAAGAGTGAACAACCCTTGTAGAGAGTGTGAGTTCCCTCCATTGTTGGTGAGGTTGAACGTTACTACGGCGAAAGGTCGTGGAGTGTTTGTAACCATTATTATTATAGTGGATCGTTTCTGGACAAGGTCCCGTGGGTTTTCCAATTTCTAGTTTTCTCCCACGTAAAATCATTGTTGTGTTTTTATCTCTCTTGCTCTTTCTCATTTTGTTTTTCACGTTTCCACATTCTAGTATTTGATTGAATGTTGAGTTTGAGCTCCCCATTTGTTGTTTGTTGGTAGAAGAGGTGACGCGCACCACCCTCCCCAACACCATCCATAGAGACGTTCCCAAATGTTCCGCTCAATTAATTATACTTTTAGTTGTTTTTATCCAGTGAAGTTCGAATAATTAAGACGAAAAAACTAGCAAACGAAATATTAAATGGCCACAAACATAGGGGACAGTGCTTTGGACACAATGGGCTTGCTTATGGGTTTTAGTAGGGACCGTATGGTACTGTATAACATTTTGAGCAAATGCCTGTTGTGCCTTAAGTCATACCTTTTTTTTAATCCTTCAGTTTATTATATTAGAAAAAATAGACTTTAACTAATATAGAGTTTACCAAAGACATAAATAAAATTTTAATAAAAATTATTTTTCTTCAAAAATCAAATTCAAACTATTTAATTTTAAATTCATTATATTAATTACTGTATTTCATCACTTGATTTTATGTTCTTATCAATAATGAAGTTTGCTCATGTATTAAAAAAAAGGCCCCGAAAATAAAGAAGGCCCAAAAGGGAAAGGGCCTCAATAAATGAAGATAGAAAGAAAAAAATTGTGAGTCCAGACAAGCAAACCTTCGGACAATGTCACTTTATCAATCCATAATAGGACGATTGCTCGAAAGGATAAATATATTTAGATGCCCAAATACTATTATATACCTATAAAAAAAAAGCGTGAAGTCTATAGTTATACTAAATATATGATGTGATTTGAGAAGGAAAAAAGAATGAGAGATGTTAAAATCTATTTAAAATAATGGAGTATTCAAAAACAACATGTAGCTTGATCGATTTTCTCTTTGAAGATGATGAGATTCACTTTATGATCCTTGTATTTATTATAAAATTTAATCCATTAATCACGTTTGAACCAATAAGTTACATATTAGTTCGAATGAAACTAGATTTAGTATTTTACATTTATTTTTTCATGTATATTTTGTTTAATTTATTAAAAAGTTCTAGAGTTCCAAGTATATTAATTTTATGACTTACTCAAAATAGTTTTAAATTTAAAAAATAACCATTTTTTAAAATAAAAATGTATAAAAAATTAGGGGTGGCAAAAGAAAAAGTTCCAGCATAGTAAAAAAAATAAAAAATGGTTTTCTCACGATGCATAAGAAAAAGTTCCTTATGCATTTTCTTATGATCGATTAGTTGGTGCAAACAAAAATGAAATAAATGCTCCGCAAAAAAATCAATCATTTTTTCTTCATGTATTTTTTAAAATTTCTTTAAAATTTCTAGCATAGTTCCTTGTATATTAATTTTAATTATGATTAAAATAGTTTAAGTATAAAAACAACTATTTATGTTTAAAAAATATCTTTAAAATAATAAAACAAATAATAATTTGTTTAAAGTGAATAAAAAACAAAGTTATAAAAAATAATTGACAAATATTTTTGTGGATAAATGAGAGAGGGTATTTTGAAATAATTACAAAATATTTAATTTTTAAAATACTTTAATGGATTAATTGGATATTCATCCATAAAAATTCTAATTAATGAATTTTATTAAATTGATCATGAACACATTAAATTTGTTTTATGAATTTTGAATGGATCGATATTCATAAATGAAATTGTGGTATTTTTGCTCATTATATCTAGTTCATCTCTCTTATAGGAAGGTAAAAAGTTATGCTTTGTTTGACATATTTTTTTGGGATGTTGTGGTATGGTCTACTTTGATTATGCATAACAAAATTGTGTTTCAAGGAGTTTTCTTTTGATTTTAATGGTGTTTTGGACTTGATAAAAAAGGTTGATTTTGTTGACATGGTATGAGACTAAGATGAGCAATACTCAGTGTTCTTTTTTAATTGGTGTATTGATAATGTAATTTATATTTATTTGTTCCTTTGGTTTTGCATTGTAATACATATGTATTAGGATTGGAATACCCATTGTACTTTTTTTAAAAAAAAAATAAAATAAAATAAAGCTTTGCTTTTAAAAAAATGTTAATCACACTCTCTTTTTAATATATTCTCGTATACAAGCTGAAAAAAATTAACAATTTTGATAGAATTCCTTTTCTTTTAATGACTCTCTCTCTCTATCTATATTGATTGAGAAATGAAATCTATCCAAATTGATGATATTTTATAAATTTTAACCAATGGTAGATAGAGTATTAGAAAAAGAGTGTAAAAAAATTTGCTAACATTCCTTAAAAAAATAAGATCGTATGAGTTTATTAGGTAGAAGCACTTTGGATATTTATTGCCAATCCGACTTTAATTGTTTTTTATTTATTCTTTACTACGGTATGTTTGGATCAACTGAAAAAATTAGGTTATTTTAATATTTGATTATATGAATAACAATTATTGGTATAATCCATTATAATCCGAATAAGTTTTTGTTCGAGTATGTTTCTTGTAAATTATACATTTTAAGATAATTATTTTTGTTTGGATGAAAAAAATAATTAACTTTTACGTAAGAAAAAAAAAAACTTTTTTACAAATTTGAGCTGTTGTCCAAAATTATATAACATACAACTTTTTTATCCCAAAAAAACCTATCTCTGAAAATCGTCTTTCCCTCTGATGACTTCCTATTCCCTTTGTCACCGGTCCAAACCTTCCAGTGATTGATTTAGGAACATTTAGGATGCAGCAGATAGGTGATATTCTAGGATTGTGCCACTTGTCTATGGAAGAAGCAGTTAAGTACCCTTTTATATTGCCCTCACAGCCAACGAATATACAGGTGCAGCTCCGAAATGATGATATAAAGAGGACACAAGTCACACACAATAACTTTAAGACACTGAGTGTCACCATCCTAGTTAGGCTTTGGTAGGGGCCTCCTAAACGTTGCCTAACTTGAGTTGTTTTCATGGTTCTGGTGTACTATATGTCTAGGTAATCGTGTT
Source organism: Glycine latifolia (assembly GCA_013407115.1). Classification (NCBI taxonomy): domain Eukaryota; kingdom Viridiplantae; phylum Streptophyta; class Magnoliopsida; order Fabales; family Fabaceae; genus Glycine; species Glycine latifolia. Next base: position 34,953,402 of record CM023948.1, read on the forward strand.
CCACATTCTTTTTTCCTGTTCTGGCAAGATGCTAAGTCATCTATTGTAGATTCTACTATTTCTCCGCGTGGTTTTTCTTTTTAATATTGACAAAGATTAACAATTAATATATTATGTTAATGGAGAAATTCGAACGGATGATTTTTTTATCACTCCAACTCTTGTGCACTACCAAACCACTTTATAACTCCCACTATTTCTCAGCGGTCTTCATATCACAACTTGTTTCGCTCCTAACATAATTATACGTAAGATCAAATTTACCAATTAAGTGAAACTCATACAGTGAAGTCACATCCCAAATAAAATATCTGTATGTTTGATTCTCCTGGAAATGAGACAACCAAGTAATTTTACGGCTGGTTTAGATACATAAATACTTATTTGATTAGCGTGTTTCGTGATATTAACTTAACATACTGAAACAGATTATGCTTTTCTGTGTAACCTTTGAAAATAAGATAAAAAGAGTATATGTAAGACATTCGTCATTTTCATAACTAAATCCAAATAAATCTGTAGAAATTTCCTTAATCACAATAATATCCCCATAAGTGGCTAGGAGCTTTTTCAGACTAGCTATAAAATAGACAAGCATAACAACATTGGCATTGACTAAACTAAAACAACTGCTGAATATCAGGATTGACGAATCTATAAATGCCTCTTTTCTGAAAGTTCATTAGCTTTGTCTTTCCTCATGTTTGCAGGCTTCTGTTGCGAATTTGGATGAAGCCCCGGGGTGGGAAGAATAGAATAAACGAAATGAATTGTTTTTCGCAACAGTAGTGAAAATTTTAACCTAAACTTTTTGGAGCAAAAGATTTATGTGTGTTTCAATACTTAGGAAGTTCAAAATATTATAACGCATTTAGATAAGTAACTTGAAATCCCACAAATGATATAGGCCACTTTTTTACCATGTAGGGATCCTCTCACTCACTCTATAGGTTTACGGTTGGCTTGGATCTTGTTCAGTGCTTCCCTCAAAATTAATATTACATCTCTCTTTACTTACTGCATAGATGACATTTTTCAGGTAAAAATCAAAATAAATGGGTCTGATTATATGGCATGATGTGATATGTTTTGATTGATGAAACTGAGGTTATCTATAGGAGTGAGGGCTAAGACATAATTGGTGTTTTAAGATTTATTAAAATGAGGTTTGATCTTGATTTTCTTCTAAATTTAATAGTTATTCTATTTTCAAAATGGTGCACTAGACCATTTCACTGTGTTATGCAGTGCTGACAGTCTCCTACTTTGGGTCAAAGTATTCTTAATAATTTTTAATTTATTTTATATCGTCGCACTTCCAAAATAGTTAACTTAAAATCAAGTTTCTGAGATGAATCATATAAGATTATAGACAATTTATATGATTTTTTTTAACCAAGTACAGATAGAAAAAGAAAATAAAATGAGTTAAAGAGGTAAATATAATTAAATATTTTTTTAGTTAAAATGATTTTATATACCTCAATTTTTTAGAATGTTTTTTTTATCTAACTTCTTCGTTAATTAAAATATATAAATTTATTTTAACTTATGCAAGGAAATCAAGCATAAAAAAACTTATGCAATTAATTGATTCAATTTACATCTTTTGATTAATTGATTTTATTTTCTTATCCTACAAATACTTTGTCTAATTTATCCAAACTAAATATACAAGACCAATGAATTCACTAAATGAATTTGAGCTTCAAACACTTCATTTTTCTTTCCCCTTTTGGGGGAAATGAAATTAATGACAGTATTGCTACATAGATAGTTTACAGAAATAATCCTCTCTTTTTTTAGAACAATTAACAATCCTCTTTCTCTACAGATAAAATACCAAAACTTGTACAAGGTTAAATAAGAAGCAAAATAAAAGGCTATCTAAACAAAAAAACAAACAATTGTAACCAATAATATTCTTTTGAAATAAGTATACTCAAATTAAAAGAAGTTCTAAAACCAAATTATCTCTACATACAATGAGTTTCATATATATTCTGGGGGGCAAACGAATCCATTGAAAAGAGTCGTCAGTGATCATAAGAATTAATAATTGCAAAACTCATTCTGGAGAAAATTTAGATTAATTTATATTCCATTTTATCCTTATAATGTCTATCTAGAAAGGAGACTTGTGTTACAAATCTATCATTTTCAATACGCATGGTAGTAAAAATATGCCACTTTGATATTACCAGCTCGAGGACTGATAAGATGTTTGAGATCTACAATAACATTCTGGATTTACTAGCTAGAGAATTGCCTAGGACAATCAAGAGAACTCCTCATGCTGTCTATCATCATTCAATATATGCCATATTTTAATATTTAAAACCAGAGTTTGATTAGTTCTAACGGCCTGCTGTTCTCTCAAACACTCAGGAGCACATCTCTCATCCGTCTCATCCCTATTAGGATTGACTTCAGGTGTTTTAATTTAACCGAAAATTAAACTTCCATAAAACAGTAAAATTGAAAAAGGAAGTCAGAAAATTGAAAACTTCTACTCATCATGTGGTTGTCTAAAATCACAGTTAACACACTAAATATAAGGATGATTGAATTGATACAAAGATGGACACTTTATTTTATTTTCAAGATGCCCTAGAACCAAATACCAGGGAGAGAAATTTAAAAGTAAAATCATTACAAATTCACTCTTTAATAATTAATTTTACAACTTTACTAAAACAACCAAACCCTAAGTTCAGATTAAAATACCATGTAGAGAAACTTAAAATCATTACAAATCCCCTATCCTACCCAATTAATTTGCACCTTTACTAAAACAGCCATACCCTAAATTCAAATTAAAAGACAATGGAAAGAAACTTGAATTAAAATCATTACAAATTTCCCTCCTACCTTATTTATTTGCATCTTTACTAATACAGCTAAATTTATATCTCACCTCCCAACAGATTACTTAGAAGAATTACCTAGTCTCAGTTCTAGATCGATATTATCATCAACCCCTACTACTGGTGCTTGTACAACAGGGATAAGCATACCTGGTGGCTCCGCCACAGGTAGCCGTGATGACTCAGGTGCTGTCCATAACCGAGTTGCACCACCGAAAACAGAGGTTGGTGCTGCTCCATGATCAACCACAAGAGGTGTAACCGATTGGAATATTTGGTTGCTTTGATTTAGACACATATATTCAAATTGGGCAAACCTAGCCATTTGTCTTTCTCTCCTATGCGCATTTTGGTGTCCCCCCAGAGCTTGCAAATTCTGAAACTCGCGATGGCAGAAAGGACACTCGATTTTCTTAAACCAGCCATCAACGCGAGCCTCGTCACTGCTCATAGCCGTCAAAGGGGAACCAAATACCTTCAACACTGAAGGAGAAGAAGGAGAAGAAGAGGAAGAAGAAGAAGAAGAAGAAGAAGAAGAAGAAGAAGAAGAAGTAGAAGAGGAAGGTTTCTTCTCTGAGGATAAGCCCATATTTGGTACTATATGTTTCTATTTCTAACATGAGGAGTATGTGTTCAATTCTCTTGTACTGCATATATGATGGCATTTAAAGAGAGGAAACAGTGATGATTGGTACCGTAAAGCATTAGTCTTCAACCACACAAAACTTGAAAAATCTCCAACTGTGGATTGTGGAAGTTTCAAGTTGCAACACTATCTCGACGTATGGTGACACGAAGTGGTTTCATGCTTGTCCATTGTTCAAATGTTGGACAGATAGACCTAAATTCCAGGGCACGCAAGACTATATAACTAGAAGTCTAAAAGCTGTCTTTTCTTGGGTGGTCTAACTAGTGATCTCAAGTAGAAATGGAGTTAATAAATAATCTCATCTTTAAGTGACCCAATCAAATTAAAATAATTATATTACTTGGACTCACTTTTTAGGATTTTTTAATACAGAAATCCTTGACTAATTATATACTCTTCTGATTTTTTACTAATTACATATTTTTCCAATTGATGGGTTGAATTGCTGCTGAATGTTAAAAAACTGCTGATTCTGCATTTGTAATTTCACTTTCAGGTTTTCGATCTCAAAATTCTCCTCATTCTTGCTTTAAGAAATGGTCATATGTCATCATTACATCCTGATTCTTATTTTAAAAAAAATAAGGCATTTTTTTATAGTTTGTGAGTTATTTTGTGTTGAAAACAACACTAGGGATCACAACCGATTGCTTCTTAAATAGTGTTTTGATATTATCTTAAAGGACTTATTTGAGGTATCGAATGCAAGTTCCTCAGGATACAATAGGAATTCCTCATTTATCCCAAACACTTGAGAAGATCCAAAGCTATCCCAAGTAATGTGTAACTTTGTCTTTTGTAATTCTCATCAAACAACAACATTTTGTATTAGCTCTATTATGAATTTAGTTTCTAGCTAGATGCAACTTATACGATTAGGTGTTGATTACAACTTAACATTTTCATTTATTTAGAAATGGATGTTCTAGAATGTTGCAAACAAGATCTTATATAAACAAGGAATAATAACTGACTTCAACAAACCAGTAACTGAAATGGTAACAGTGGTAATGAATCGCCAGAAATGAATGTAGAAAGGGGGGAACTTCTTGCTGCCATTGGTTTGGTAACAGGAAAAAGGAAATGAAATTAAAATTAAGGGTTTAGGGCATTAAGTGAAACAGTGTTTTGATATATGAATAAATCTCCACCAATAATTTCAATCCAATAGTGCAGATGGGTTGAATTGGACACTCTCCAACTCTTCTCAATTCCATAAACAAAAAATCCCAATTTAAAATTAGTAAAAAATAATAAAAGGAATATAATTACTTATAATTTTGTGTATAAAAAAATATAAACAAGTAAATCCAACTTTTATATAATACACTTGTTGCAATTTTATTAGACAATGAAATTGTTTAATCCTGTTTTTAGTTGAGATTATTTAAACAAAGCCTTTTTGTTATCATTATGGTATATATATTGCTAGTTCAGAATATACAAGATTATATATATATATATATATATATAAAGGTCGTTTCAATGCTGAAACTGAGAAAGGGGCGGGGACTGATATATCAGTTTCATTATTTAAAGAGTTTGATACATGACATAGAAGATGGACACATAACAGCTATATGACATTAAGAGAGAAATACATTAAATATAATAAATGATATGATATAATAAAAAGTGAAAGATAAAAAAAAAATAGTGTTAATCAATTGAGTGTTTGATCAACATAGAGTATTAATATACCATCACTCATGACATTTCTCTTCATATACCATCTTGATCTTAAATCCGACATAATTTACTTACCTAAGAATGAGGGTGGCAGTGTGGATACATAATTGTAAGGTATTGGGCCAATTTAGAATCGACCTAATACTAATCAAAGGATACATAATCCCTCAAAAAGTACAAAGAGATTGATGTTTGTTTAATCGAAAGGTACACCTCAAATTTTACAAAAATTAAAAGAATTGTGAATGTTCAAGATAGATAAAATTCGGTGTACATGCATGTTTATACCTTATAATGTACTTTTATATTATCTCTGATTCTTATTATAAAAATTAAGTGATATTGTAAAATACACTTTCACTTATTTCTTATAATAAGAATTCGAGGTGGTACTTAACATCTTTGAGAACTTTTCTAGATTATAACATGTACAATATTTCCTTTGTCAAAGTGGTTTGTTCACAAATTTTATGCTTCTTAACTAATTTTCTTCTTAGCAAATTTTATAATCATTACAAGCTTTAAAAAATATATATTGTAATTAGATTTTCATAAAAACTTAACAGCTGACATGAGGATGAGTTAGGTATAGATGAGAATTGCAACAACGAATATTCTTAAATGTAAAAGTAGTGCTGTACCTCCCTTCAAATTCGGGATTCTTCCTATATATGGGTGCAAACCTTGCAAATTTATCAACTTGGGATCCGGTGTTGGAAAAGGCTCCTCAAATGTAAAACAAACACTTGTCTTCGGAGCTTGGATCCTACTCACTAAATCAGTCTAATCAATGTAAACAAAAAAATTAAAATAAAAAAACCAGTCTTATCATTTTGCTCAATCATATCTTCCCTCCTCTATCTTATGCGCCTACATTGGATCTCACCACTACTCTCACAATAATTGTTCAGGAAAAAAATGTAGTTTAGAGTTAAAATATATTAAAAGCACTAAACTCCATGTTGGAAAAGTGGATTTGGAAATAAAAGTAGAGAATATTTATGTTCAGGGTTAATATAAATCACTAGAACTTGGAAAATGATCATGGTGGAGATATTAATTTATGTTTCGTTGACAAGGAGAAATATATCTATGTTTAATTGTGTAGGTAGTAGAGAGGGTGGGTTTATCTCCTTTTGGTAATTGGGTGCTATGTTGTCATGTAATTGTAAGGTTTGTCATTATTGCCTAATTTCTTGAATAAGTAAAGCAACATGCAAGACATAAGTACTCTAATATCATAGGTAAGTCGTTATCAGTCCTTCGAATAAATTTTGGGGAAAAAAAATTGGTGAAGAAATAATATTCTAAATTATTTTCACTAGTTGGAGTACAAGGGGTTTTGTGCAGCTTATCTTTGATGACATATAGACACCTTTATAGATCAAACATTTGATATCTATTATTTTTTTTAATCTTTCTTTTATTCTTACATCGTATTACCTATGATATGTATAACTCTTTCTTTTCTGTTTAGGTTTTGAAAGAGTTTGGTTTCCACCAAACGATCCTCAAATATAAATTGACATAATATGATTTTTTTTATAGTAAAACAAACTCAGAAAAAAAGTGTTTAAAATATGGATTTTCATATCGCTAAGTTCTTCCCTTTAGGAGATAATTTTAATAGCTAAGTATCTGGTTAAGAAGTCTTTTATTGACAAAGACATTTTTCTTTTCATTAAAAAGAAATAGAATCTTATCGTAGCTTTTTCGGCAAAAACTTGATAGTCAACAAAGAAAAGAGACCTTCATAGATGATTTGCAATTTTGCCATGATTCACCTATATAGTAGATTAGAGAAAGTGAGTAATACTTTTTTTTAACAAACATTTTAATTAAGTAGAATGGGAAAGTCTTCAAATATTGTTGGATAAGACGCCTATAAGATGTTAAAATTGCCAGCAAAAACCATTTCTACAGACACTTAAACCCAGGGAAAGTGAGTAATATGACAACAATAATATTGGCTATATATATATCAGATCAAATATCTGAGGAGATATCGTCGTACAATTGAGTGAGACAGAATTATTGATGATTATTCTGCTTTTTAAACATTTCAATCTTTCCTCTTCCGTACATTAAACACAGTGTTCATTCAAAAATCACTTCATATAACACTCAGAATGTGTACCAAAAATAGAACTAATAGTTTATTATAATTTATTATTTATACTATTTTTTATAACATTATTTTTCTTTTTATCTCTTCATCGCATCCACTATTTTATCACACACTTCTCTCAAATTTTTCTTATTGTAAAAAATTGTTTAAGTACAATTTTTTATAATTTATTATTTTACCCTAGAAAAGATTTATTAATATTAGTTTAGCCTCTAAATTAGATGACAAAAGGCACGTTAAATTCTGCCAAACAGAAATTGAAGAAACATAAAGCAAGTTTATATAGAGAGAGGAGGGACATATATATATTAAGTAGTCATGTGTAATTTTAACCATATCTTTGAATAATTTTCGACTAAATCATTGGAGTGAAAGTTAATCACACGGAAAAGTATGAATACTAATCAGAAATTTGTTTAATACATTATTGATATACATTAAAATCAATATAATACTACTTTCGACTTTTGAAATATCAACATCAACAACATTAACAGCACTTTTAATTTAAGTTAATTGTGATTTGTAATAGATAAACTCAATGATAGATCGAAAATAAGACAAGGTTTATCACATAAAAATAACTTGTTTTTTACGGTTAGTTTGTAATTCCTGACGTTAACCCTCCTCATTTATCCTGAATTAGGACAAACCACGCTTACAAACACACATAGGCGGAGTTTGACTTTTGAAATATATAAAAATAAATTTTATCATACTTGATATATATAATTTAGACTTAAATAAATGTATTTTAAGTCCTATAAATATGGCTCTATTCAATTTTAGTTTTTGCAACAACAAAAAATGCTAATTTATCCCTAACATTTTCTTATGGTTGATGCGTAAATATATATTCATTAAGGACAAATATATCATATAAGAAAGTTATATTGGATCTAAGTATGGTTAAATTTTTACTCATTACAACTATTAAACTTCAAGGAGATAAATATTAACAATGGAAAGTAATTTTTTTAGAATTTCATTAGAATATAATAAAGAAAGAAGTTCAAACTAAAAAGTGTAAAATTATTAAAAAGGTAGGGATTAAAAAAAGATAAATGGACCTAATCCATTAAATTATACTTATATTTATTATTTTGATATTCAAATTAGCTAAAGATGAAATTCGAATAATGGTTCTTTTATATTTCTTTTTAATATCTTTTTTATTTAGACTCTCTAACAATCGGTTGATATATTCAAATAACTCTTCTTTTTGTGAAGTTCTTATAAAAAAAAATTATGTCCTTTCTTTACTCAGAAGGACCTTATTCTTATTTTTTATTCTTAGAGAGTAAATTGATCTCTCCTTATATCTATTAACAAATTTAAAATAAATAAGCATATGATATTTTTTCACTTTATGTTAATTATTATATATATATATATATATATATATATATATATATATTATTTTTGAAATATAACCTATAATCTTTATAAATACATTAAAATTGGAAGAAATGGAGAATAAAAGTATTACATTAGCAAAAGCATTACAAAGAAATGTATCTAAACTAAAAGGTACAAATAAGAAACATAATAAGGTGCAATACAATTTTGAGGGTATAAGTGTGAGGATAAATGACAGAAAAATATAACTAAAACTTCAAAATTGATTTTGAACTAAGCAAAAACAACTCCCCATTGCTTTAACCCCACCCTTAATTGAAAGTTATTTCATTTTAGTAACAAACATTTATCCTAAGTTTGATTAAATTCATCATGATTTCACACCACCAAACCAAACATGCACCTTCGTTCCGAGGAGGATTGACTATACTTTTTCATGCAAAATACAAAACTTTTCGAACTTGGTCACCGGTCCACACCTTCCTGATCAAGGGACATTGGGGCGATGCACAGAGGCCATCTTCAAGGATTGGACCACTTGTCTATGGAAGAAACGGTTAAGTACCATTTCATATTGTCCCTCACAGCCAAAAGGAATAAGTGCAGATCCTAAATGATGATATAAAAAGGACTTAAGTCACACAACAACTCTAACACACTGGTGTCACCATCCTAGTTGGCTTTGGTTGGGGCCTCCTAAACGTTGTGTACCTTGGGTTTGTTTCCGTGGTTCTGTGTTGTACTATAAACATAGGAAATCGTGTTACACTATCTTTGTTCTGAGAATGGTGCTGAGTCATCTAGTAGATAGATTCTATATATTATTTCTCAACGGTGTGCGAATCCACAACTTGTTTCTCCTAGCATAATTGTATATGATCAAGTTTATCAATTAAGTGAATAAGTGAAAGTGTGAAACTCAAAAAGTGAAGACACATCCCAAATAAAATATCTGTATGTTAGATTCTCCTGGAAATGCTAACAATGCAACCAAGTAATTTTAAGGCTGATTTAGATAAATAACTTAGTTCAATACTTATTTAATTAGCATATTCCGTGATAATTAACTTAGTTACTGAAACAAATTAAAAAGAAATTATTCTATTATGCGTTATCTTTGTAGCCCATTCAAATAAGATATAAAAAAGTATATATATGTCATAAGTCATTTTCATAATTAAGTTTAAATAATTTTTGGAAAACTATGCATGGACAAGAAGAGACTGATAAATATGTGTTTCTATAAAGATAAAAGAAATAGAAGAATAGATCTAATGATATAATGCATGGACAAGAAGAGACTGATAAATAAAAATAAAGAGTGTCAACAAGTGTATATACTGTACAATTGCCAATATATATCATTACTCTAAATCTTTAGAAATCTCCTGAGACCTTAATTAATCGTAATATCAGCTCTATAAGTGCTTAGAAACTTTCTCAAACTAGTATAATATAAAATAGACAGGCATAACAACATTAGCATATTGACTAAAACAACTGCAGAATATCAGGACTGAATCTGAAGATGTCTCTTTTCTGACAGTTCATTACTCTTCATGTTTGCAGGCTTCTGTTGTGATGAAGGCCCCAGGGGGCCGTGAAAATTTGAACCAAAATTTTTGGAGCAAAAGATATATGTTGTATTTCAATACTTAAGAAGTTCAAAATATTATAATTTGGATAGATAGGTAACTTGAAATTCCACAAATGATATATATATATAGGTCACTTTTTTATTATGCAGGGATCCGCTCACAGCTCACTCACTCTATCTGGCCAAGGTTTATGGCTGACTTGGAATTGGATCTTGTTCAAGTGCCTCTCTCAAATATTACATCTCTTTACCTACAGCATGCATAAGACGTACTTTTTCCCAGCAAGAAATTAAACAAAAACAAATGAATTTGTTTAGGGAGAATAATTCAAATTCGTAATTTCAAATATCTAGGATGTTGACTTGTAGATGAGACACCACCCTAAGTGAGATGGGGATCATCATTAGAGAAAATTTTCTTAAGTTTGTCTAAAAAACTTGTAAAAGGTTTATCAAGTTTGTCCAGAAAATTTAAGTTTGTCTAGAAAACTTGTTGAAAAGGTTTCTCAAGTTTGTTTTAGAGATTTGTTTTATCTTTTATGAGAATGGTAACACTATTGTGATTAAGAACATTTAATTTAACTTTTACATTTTCAAGAAGATTTTCGATGAACACAATGATTTCCTACTGATTCAACTTGAGTTTCATCAAACTTTAATAATTGTTTGACTAATCACCAAGTTGCACAATCATTAATTCAAATATGATCCTAAAATTTGGATTTTGAACCTAATTTAATCTCATATTTAAAAATATCAAAAGCACAATTTAACATTATTTAATACCTCTTACTTACCTATGTACATGGAAACATCTCATTGCTTATTCATTATTAAATTAGATTATAAATTTTATGGACAAATTTTGAAAAGTTCTACTTGTGTTCTTGTTTAACATCACGGTTAACACACGCAAAAACAAGGATGATTGAGCTGATCATACAAAGATACGTGCACTTTACTTTTATTTTCAAGATGCCCTACAACCATATACCATGGAGAGAAGTTAAAATTAAAATCATTACAAGTCCCCTCCCCTATCCAATATTATTAATTTGAACCTTTAGTTAAACAACCAAAACCTAAATTAAAATTAAAATACCATGAAGAGAAATTAAAATTAAAAGCATTACACATCCCCTCTCCTACTCAATTAATTTGCACCTTTACCAAAACAGCCAAGCCCTAAATTTACATCTCACATCCCTGATTCCTTATTAGAAGAAATACCTAGTCTCAGTTCTAGATCGATATTATTATCATCAACCCCTACTATAGGTACTTGTACAACTGGGGGAACGTTACGTTGGTGGCGCGTACCTGCTGGTGACTCCGCCAAAGGTAGCCTTAGTGACGACTCAGGTGGTGGCTGTGCTGTCCAGATCCGAGTTGTTGATGCTCCATGAGCAACCACAAGAGGTGTAGCCGATTGGAATATTTTGTTTCTTTGATGTAGATGCATATACTCAAATTGAGCTAACCTAGCCATTTGTCTTTCTCTAATATGTGCATTTTGGTGTCCCCCCAACGCTTGCATATTCTGAAATTTGCGATCGCAATATGGACATTCGATTTTCTTACCCCGGTCATCGTCATGATCCTTGTCACTGCTCTTAACCGACAAAGGGAAACCGAATAGCTTCAACACCGAATTTGGAGAAGCAGAAGAATAAGAGGAAGGTTTGTTCTCTGATGGTGAGTTCATATGTGTATATGACATCGGGAATATGTGTTCAATTCTCTTGTAGTGCATATAAAGAGAGGAAAAATTGATGACTGGTAAAAGCATTTGTCTTTAACCACACAAAAACATGGATAATCTCCGACTGTGGAAGTTGCAAGTTGCAATAATATGTCAGGGTATGGTGACACACGAAGTGGTTTCATGCTTGTCCATTGTTCAAATGTCGGACAGGTCGACGTCTACCTAAATCCCATGTCACAAAAGACTTTAACTCTGAAAAAACCTAGAAGTCTAAAAAGCTGTCTTTGTTGTTATCGTTATGGCATATATTGCTAGTAGAAAATATACAATCTGAGATATATATGTATATTCGTAGAAAATACAAAAGGTTGTTTCAAGTTTCATCAAAAAGGACAAGGATTAATGAGGAGGGAGAGTTTAATATATAGCATATGAATTTCCTTATTTATAGAGAAATGTTTAAAGAGTAATTAATGTATGATATTTGTGCTTGTTATGTTCGGTCTAAACTCTCTTTCTATTGGAAAAAGCTGTGACCTGTTTGTCATCACTTATTTGATACACTGTGGTGTGATCTACTTTTGATTATATTAATATTGTGTTTCAAGCTAGCCTTTGATTTCAATGATTTTTTGACTTGATAAAGGTTAGATATCGTGAACTTGATTTAAGGGCCTAGATGGATATATAGTAATCATCAATGTTCTTTTTTCTATGGGTATATTGATCCTTTTTTTTTTTTTGTGAATAGAGTATATTCATCCTGTTATGTATTCCTTTTTATCCCTTTAAGATGGGTTTTGTAAGACTTTTGCATGTAGGTTATAGTACCATTGTAATATCTTAAGAAAATTTCGTTTATTAAAAAGGTAATATTTTTTCTGGTACGTACCCAAACAGTATATAGATATGTGTGCTATTTATACATAGTGCACATATTCTATTTATGCTTCTTATTATCTCTCTTTATTCATTTTTTTACTTTATATCACTTATTATATTTATCTTTTTTTTTTCTATTTCTTTCTCTCTTCGAATTGAGGTGTTTATAGAATATTTTTCTTATTTAAACATAAAAAAGTTGATATAGCATATTACATTATATAATTATTTTTATCTCCCACTTATTTATCTTTTTCAATTGATATATACAAATATCATAGAAATATTTCTAAAATTGAAAGAGAAAATTTTTATTATTCTCATTTTGTTTACAAATTTCATGTCAAAGGTTACAAGGTAGACTCTCCTGAAGGGAGCCTAAATCTGGTCTTTGTATTTTATAGTGAGTTTTGTTCTGTTTTAAGTTGCCACTTTTGTTGCATGGTTTGGAGAGGGTCGTATATATTTTTATTTGCTGATCTTGGAGGATATCTATATCAGATTTCTTGCTGGCCGTTAGCATTCCATATGCCAAGGTACAGCTTGAGTTTTTTGTGAAACTCACTTTGCTTTTTTTTTTTCTCTAAAAAAATAAAAGTTGGGTCATAAATATAAAGGAGGTGATCGTCTTCCACATTTAGTAAGCCGATGGCGCCTCAATTATGGGTGAAACTTGTTTAATTAATATTTAGGTCCTATTTAGATATTAAAAAATCATAAATATTTATAAGAGAAAAAATTAAGAAGGTAAAATAATATGTCTCCAAATTAAAATTAACTTGTGCATTTCAATTTTTAGAAAAATTATTTTTTTATAAAAGTAATTTTAACTTAGAAAAAAAACTCAATCATCTTTTTTTTTTCTCCTATAAATATTTATATAATTTTTTTATCCAAAAAATACTTTAAACCATCAAATATATGATGAAACTATATGAATATTTATGTTATGTCTTAAAAGTAGCTAACATGACATCAATCATCCTTGGTCAAGAATCGTTTTTAACTCTTGCTCGTACTAAAAGATAAAAACTTAGCTTCATCATTAAGGAAAGCTTCCTTCCAAATTCACCCTTTCCAAAAGGTTAAATATATCTTTTGGTTCTTATAAAATGGTCATATTTTAATTTTGATATATGTATAAAAAAATTTCTTTGGTTTTTCATATATATCTTCCTAAAATTTAAATTTGATATTTTTGGTTCTTACTATTATAGGACATAGGATGTCGGTTAATTACTTATGTGTTCAATAGAAAGTAATGTAACCATTATAATGCATTTGTGGTGGCATGTTAACATGTAGTCCCTAAAATTCTTTTTGAGGCCCAAGATAAATGCATTTTATCTAACGTAAAAATGAATGCTAGAAATTAAAAAATAATTATTTCAATTTTTGAAAGAAAAGAAATCAAAGAAATTCACTTGTAATCTATATGTTTCACGGTTCATGAGAAGAATAAGGAAGAAAGAAGGCCATGGAATGTGGAATCTAAGTCCACTTCATTTGACATCTACAGTTAAGCTGCAAATTACGAAACCAAAGGTGAAATCCCTTACAAAGCAAAAGGCCAAATTTGAAGTGACAACAATACAACATTGTCATCCCTCGAGACATGCATATGTAGTTGGACGACGAAGTTGGATTCCTAAAGATTAATTGTACACTGGAATTGAAAAAGAAAATTATAGCCAAATAATATAGCGATTTTCAAAGAACTACCGCCGTCTTTTTGTGAGAGAGAAAAGATAGTAATTTATTTATTTATTTGTAGAGATCGACCACAAATATATAGACAACAGAGAATACAAATGTGAATATCTCCTCCATCCCCATAATATATAGCATGTTGAGCCCCACTAAATTATTCCCTAGAGCCAAAGTAAAATCGAATATTGCTGTCAATAATTCAAGTTGTACGAACCAAAATTGTATTGTTCACTGTGTGAATAAGTCATTCCAACAAAAAGACAAGCCTACCAATATATTGGCCATTGTTTATCAAGTCTATTAATAAATCATTCATCCTTGTGTGGAGCAAGGAGAGAGCAGCGAACACTATGGCCACCATCAACAAGCCTAAGGATGTCTAAGTCTAGCTGGACTTGCTTTATATAATCATTGCCAAGTCTAGTGTGTAATTAATTAGTTTGTTATGGGCTTTTTTTTAGGTCTAATTTGACCTTTATATATATATATATATATATATATATATATATATATATATATATATATATATATATATTCCATATAATTAAGTTTAATTTGAGATGTTGGTTTATTTAAACACCTATTACTTTAAATATATTGGTGAACTTATCCTTAAATAAACCAATAAACTTGCAGATTAACGTGTTCATTGAAAAGATCAATAGATTTAAAAACTAACTGCATACCACTGAACTTGTCAATAAACTTATGAACCTATAACATTAAAAAAGTTTTAAGAGAACATTAAAAACAGTTGAAACTACAAAAACATATTATATTTTATGGCCGTTAAAATTAGTTCAAACAAGTCAATGTTATTAAATAATTTAATATTATTTTTTTAGAGCAAAAAATGTTATAAATTACTAGTATTTCAAAAATAAAGAATGGTAAATAAAAATACATGAATAATATATTACTCCGTGAGTAAGATATATTGTCCCGGACTCTGACACTAGGTCGTACGATATGCTCTTATCAGGACAATATGGGGCTCCATGACTCCATCAGTGTTTGCGCCATATATCATGATGAATTTTCTTCTTTGTATTTCTTGGATCTATCGAAAATTCAACAAACTCTCAGGACCAGTTCTTTTAAAGCATTTTGGTTGAATTATAGAGCTATGGCACTAGGGTCTAGCACTACTCATCCATGGTACGTAGTACAAAACAGTGTTAACACTAAGGAGGAGGAAATGTCACCACTCAACAAAAAAAACAAAAAACAAGAAAATGTGGACGGGATTCATTCCTTTCCTACCAGAGGCCAACAAAGTATAAGTTTTGGCAGTTTATGTGCCTTTCCACGACCAAGTCCAATGCCAATTTTGTAAAGTGACATGCTCATCATGTTTGGGTGAAAGCTAATATGAAGTCCCATTTTTGGGCTGCACCGGTGAAACAATAAAAATAATCGGTTATAATAAGTTTTTTACTGGAAGAAAAAAATAAAAAATTTAATAAATTTATCATTTTCTCTCTCCTCCCGTTGTGCTTCTTCCCCGACACGGGCCTCCATCTCAGCTTCACCAGCACCAGTTTACATGGAGAATCGATATTCCCATTGCTCCATGAAGAACAAGAAGTTACCTTCCAACTTATTGTGCATTTTGTAATGTCTGGACAGTAAAAGGAGATAAAACGGTTTGGAAAAAACAAGAGATCAAAACCAAATTGGTTTATCGGTACTTCCAACAATGCAGCACTGAGAGAAGATCCAACAAAAACAAAAACTGCAAAAAGTGAATGACATCAGCGGTGCTTGCAGTTGTAACTTGTAAGCTTCACCAAGCAGTGACTGAATATAAGATGAAGCTACGGCGGAAAACACCACTGCCGCCGTCCCCACCGGAGCCCTGACTCTAACTGGTCCGCCATCCAGGCCGCCGTCAATCTCTCCTCCGACGAGCGCCTCCACCTCCGCCACCTCAAGCTCCTCCGCCACCTCGGCTCCGGCAACCTCGGCCGCGTCTCTCCCACGCGCAGACCGAGGCAGAGATACTCCATTACCAATTTGTCGACATCGCAGATGTGAAATCGATGAACCAGTCGTTGCAGCGCGGTTGTGGAACCAATTTGTCAATGCCGCAAAGGTGAAATCGATGAACCAGTCGTTGCGGCGCGGTCGTGGAAGCTTTGGAGGGGGCGATCGTCGATTGCAGCGGCACCGTCGGCGGAGATACTCCATTTTGTTTGCATTTTTTTTCCAGAAAAAATGAAAAAAAAAATACCGACTGATTCGTTTGCCTTTCTTAAATCTCAACCATTAAATATTTTATTAATATATCCTACGGTTATTTTTATTGCTTCACCGGTGCAGCCCAAAAATGGGACTTCATATTAGCTTTCACCATCATGTTTGTATACTAGGTCGTTCCTGAACATAGTCTAAACCTGCGATGACCTGAACCCATCGCTAATAAAAGCAATCGAAAAAAATTATAACTGTATAATAATTTTTTAATTCATTATTTATCTTTTGAAAAGTTTATTTTAATAATTTATTTTTTAAAATTAATTCGAAATATTCCTTCCTTCATCTAAAATTGATGCTATTAATAAAATAAAAATATATTAACAATTAAAACTCATCATAAAATATAATTTTTTTCTTCATCTCTCTTCTCCTTCCTCTTCTCTCTCTTCAAACCTCAAGCCTAATAGACAAGGATAACCATACAAATTATAATAAATGTTATGCCAGATTCTGCTAAGCAAATGAATAATGTATTGAATCTATAGATATTAATTAAATTTGATAATTCAAAAATAAGATTGGATGTTTTATGTCAAAATACAATTTCTCAAAATTTAGATGACATGTAACATTTGGTGGTTTGTAATAATTTGGTTCAATTACAAACCAAATTTAAATATTAATATATTTATTTACTATTAAAAAATATAACTCAATTAAATAGTATAAATATTCAAATCAAACATTCTAACATCTTTTATAACTCAAGTTTTTATAAATGTTTTTCTCATATTTTAAACCATTTTTTATTATTTAAAAAGTATTCAAAAATATGTTTGTAAATTTAATTTATTCTAAAATATTCAAAAATAAAATGTGTTTAGTAAATTTAATCAATTTTTTAGATATTAATTTTTTATGTTTAAATTTATAATATGAAAATTTTTAATATATTTTCATATATACATTTTTAATAATTAATTTTCTGATAATTTTTTGAATATATTTATTAATATAAAAATTTATTTATTTGAAAAATATATTATAATTAATTAACAAAAAAATGATTAGTATTACAAAAATTTTCTGTTATTAGTCAATTATAAGCAATTCAATAATTAAATATTCAAATCAATTATATGTGACTAAGATTGTCAATCTTTTCGTTTTGATTATTTATTTATTAATTATTTTAATTTATTTTATTTTTTATTTTAAATTCCAAATGTATTCTTTATCTATCCATTTATATGTTATGTTTCCTTTCCTCTTTCTATTGTCTAACTTTTGTTGTCTTTTCTTTTGTTTTATCTCTTTTATTTTGTATTTTTTTACATTACTCTCTATTGGATAAAATCGACGCAACGATCGTACCCTCAAATAAACTCAAATGTGGGTTATCGACAACCCTCAATCAAAATGCGGAAACGTAATAAAAAATAAAAGGAGCAAGAGAGACAATCACACAACAATCTGTTTTACGTGAGAAAATCTTCGTGGATCTGGAAAGGAAAAACTCACAAGGACACTGCTCCAGATCAAATATCCACTATAACTAAGAATGGTTACAATGAATCAAACACACCAAGTTGGTGGTACACTCAACCTCTCAAACAATAGTAGTAATCAAACGCTCAAAGTGTTTCACTCTAAGCTTTCAAATATGCAGGCATGCAGACTTGCTCAACAATGACACTGAAGACTGTCACTTGATGTTCTTAAATATGCGGAGTCTCTCACTCAACGCTCAATCTTCCTCGACGTTTGTGTCGTTCGCACTCTCACGTCTTTGTCTTTTCAACTAACCTAATTTTATCCTCAACTAATGTATATATAATGGTAAATTAGATCTAGGATAAAAACCTCTTAAATGGGCTTGAACCAGCACTGAAGAAGTCTAACACTCTCTAATATTTTTTTTTAGTTTCACATGGTGTGACAAAGAGTGTTCTCCTCAAATAACAACGTTAAAATTGACCTCTTTTATTGTTTTTTTAATATGGTGACATAATGCAATGGGTGTCAATGTATGGAATAAAAGTAGTAATTATAGTTATAAATGACTGATTGATATATATATATATATATATATATATATATATATATATAATTCTAGTGTAAATATAAAACTTCAAAATTATATATTTTTTAGTATAAATATATGCTTTAAAAGTATTTATTTTAGTATAACAATATTTTTAAATTTATTTAATTTAATTTAATTTATTTTGTTGTTTTAATTTTTTTTTAATGGATACATATATGAATATATTTACAAGCATACTCACACTGATACACATGTACTCATACAGATATGCACAAACACATATATATATATATAATAAAAAATATATTAAAATTTTTAATTATATACAAATTTATAAATTGTAAAACTAACACCCATACAGATCACGGATTATTACACTAATATAAAAGAAAGGAGAGATTGTAATGTTTAAATATGCAGTATAATTATCAATAATTATTTATCAATTGTACGACGGAATTAATCTCCTAAGATATTGAATTTGATATATGTCCACTTATTATGACTTAACTTTCTTGTATCTACTCCATAGGTGAATAATGAAATCATCTTTCAGCGTCTCTTTCTTTGTTGACTATCAGGTTGTTTGTTGAAAAAAGCTGTCATAGGATTTTGTTTATAGTGAAAGCATAAATAGCTTTGTCAATATATAGCCTTTCAAATGATGTCCTAAAGGATGATCTTAGTGATATATTTTTAACACTTTTCTGAGTTATTTTTACCACACAAAAAAATCATATAATTACCGAAACATCAAATGTCTTTCATCAACTCGGAAAAAAAAACTACATAAAAAACTCCAAGTGTGAACCATAAAAATAATTTAAAATTCAAAAATCAACACCAATATATTTCAAATTTAAATTCGATGGATTGATCGTGATTAAATTACCTATACTATTAGAGTTCTTATATCCTGCTTATTGCTTTCGTTATTCAAGAAAATAGGCAATAATGACAAACCTTGCATGACAACAGACCACAGACAACTCAATTAATAAGACAGTTCTGTATGACAAGCAGTTTCCAACCAAGGAGAGAGTGTGGCACGAATTATGTTTCTGAGCATTATATTGACTGTGGGTGTATTTGATTTAGAGAATAGAAATAGAAAAAATAAAAATAAAAGATAATTTTTTTTATTTAAAATAGAAGGTAAAAGATATGAGTTTAAAAAAAATACAAAATTTCTTTTCAATATTATTTATCTTCTTCATTCCAAACACATCCTAATTGTGATTAGTGATGACTGTTATGCAAAATCAAATCCCTTCCATAGAATTTTTTTTATAGAAATTCTTTTCATTGACTGATTTTTAGTATAAAGAGATCTAATTTAGTTGAGTAAGATGTATGATTATTATAAATTTATTAATATTTTATTTAATTCCCACGTATAAATAAAAATAATGTATAGTTAATGCTACTCCAAATTACACAATTTCTCCTGTATCTTACCTTGACAAGTCCATATTTTGCTTATAAATTAAATTAAATTGCACATAGCGATCAAATATGTTTAGGTCGTTAAAATGACATAAAATTAATTGCCACATAGCGATTAAATATATGTTTTGCCTTAGCCTCTGCATAAAAGCTATTAATGCTAGTTATATTTTATGAACATAATTAAATAGTCCATATTTTTCCTATAAATTAAATTAAATTGCACATAGCGATCAAATATATTTAGGTCGTTAAAATGACATAAAATTAATTGCCAAATAGCAATTAAATATATGTTTTGCCTTAGCCTCTGCATAAAAGCCATTAATGGTAGTTATGTTTTATGAACATATTTTAATATTATCAAATATTCTCTAACATAGTTGAATTGACAATAAAGTAAATTTCCACTAATTTAAAATAGATCATCAATGAAAATGGAATCTAAGAGAAAGGTTTATTTTTTAAAGTTAAACTTAGTAATGCGTGCAGGTAAGAGAGGAAATGCAAAAACTGCAATTTGTCATTATACCCACTTCTCTAAATTTAAGCTAAAAACTATACTGTAAATAACCCAACCTTTATCATTTTAATTTGTTAAGCTAGAGCAATCCTAATCAGATATTAAAAATTCATATCGAGTCATAAATTTGGTTATACTTTTAACCTAGATTAATCTGGTTGGATTTGTGATTGAACCAATGATCAGCCAATCTAGATTGGATCACTTATCTTTTTCTTTTCTTTTCTTTTTTTCTAATTATAGTTGAAATGACGTGATTTCAATTTGAACTCATTTTAATTTTCAAAATCCTATCGACCTATCATTCTTCCTCTTGTAGTCTCACTCAGTCACTCTACGTCATTGCTTCGCTCGCCAACCTCTCATTTCTTCCTCTAATCGTGGCGTCATGTTGTCCCCACCTTGTTATACTCACTCAGTTCATCTGCAATATTGTCCAGAATCGCATATAAGTCCAAATAAATTTATTTTTTCTTTTTCATTTTTTATTTTAATTTTTGTGTGTGTTTTATGTTAAATTAATCTTTTCATTCGTTGTTGAATATTTTTTGTGGTCGCTTTTGCATTTTTGTTGAGTTAAATTGATTTTGAAATGATCGCAATTATGGTTAAGTTGCAAGTAAAATTGTGGTCCTTGATCATTTTTTAAACCTATGGATATTGATATATATTATCGTTTATGTCTTTGATGTTAAATGTTAGAAATAATAGTCATTTTTTAACTTGTGTTATTTATATTTTTTAAGACTTTTAAATTTAATGTATAAGGAGAAAAAAATTAAAAGTATAATTTTTTATTACAAATCAAGTCATACGGATTAATTAATAATCCACTAATTCGATCACAAATCCTTTAACCCATTGTCATGACAGGATGAATCACGCGGTCAGATTTTTAAAACTATGATCCTAGTGTTAAAAGTTAAACTAGGCATAAAGAAATCCATAACCACAGCATCAGCCCACCTCACCTTGGAGGTTGAGTTTTGACACGTGAGTGAGTTCAAGAGGGCTAGAGCCCGAAACAAGAAATTAAATTAAAGGATTGCATACTTTGCAGGGCGCTGCTATTGTCATTACAAACTTTGCTAAGCACTATCAGCCATAGCAAAATGACCATCCTACCCTTCTGAGCACACTCAACCTTCTCTCTTTCTCTTTCATTCATCCATCATGACATCCCCACAATTTTCCTTTCTCTCTCACTATTTTCTCTTCTCCTTTATTTCGTTGGACATATCTAAGACTTGGTAAGTTTATTTTTATTCATGATTCTTTGACAAAATATACAATAGAATCACATTTTTATTGTGTAGGAGGGAGTAAAAAAAATACAACAAAAACATAATTTTATTGTGTATTTTACTAATAGAATCATATTTTTATTATGTAATTTTATTTTGCACTCTCTTTTACACAATGAAAACATAATTTTGTTTCATTAAATTTTATGAAAAATTATAATTAACTTAGATATAAGTTATCATTTTTAATTTAAAAAAATAATTATGATACAAATTAATATCATAAATTAATTTGATTGTTATTAATAAATATAATTCATATAATTTATTTATTTATTTTTATAAATGATAACTTTTATCCAATTAAATCTATTTTAATTGAAAAAAGATATTGATTATTATTAAAAAATGGTAAATTATATCACAATTAATTTGATTGTTTTAAAAAAGGTAAGTTGTATTTATAATTGATTAAAAATTTCATAAAATATATAATAGAATCATGTTTTCTTTGTGTATTTTTTTATATCACTTTTACACAATAAAAATATGCTTTTGTTGTGTATTTTGTCAACAAATCATATTTCAGTGAAAAGGATATTTTTTGAAGAAGAAGAAATATTTAAAACCCATGTGGGTATGCCAATAGTAGCTGCCTACTTTGCATGGAATTGGAACCTGATGTATAGTTGGGTCATTTGATTGGGTTCCCCTTTCTCTTCAGCTTTTGTTATTTACACCTCCCATATTTGCATGGAATTTGAACCTGATGTATAGTTTCAGGTGTTGCATGTATTTCTGGAAGAGAGTTACGTGAGAGGCAGAAAGAGATGAGTGGAGTGTATTTAAGGGTAGTTTAGAGAAGAAAATGAAAAGGGGTGTATTAGGCAAACAGAGGAGATGTAATTAAATAGCATAAACCTTTTTTTTTATCTATAGCTTTCATTATCCTATTGTAGATGTCGTAAAGTGTTGATACTTTTTCTATAAATAAATAACTCCTTAAATAAAAGTCTTCTTTCAAAGTTTTTTTAAAAATATTTTTCAATTTTTTTTGTCTAAATGAATAAATTTATTGACTAGTCCTTATTTTTTGCTATTATTTTTAAGTTTTCCAGTTTTATTATTATTTTTTAATTTAATTATTCATCTATATCGATCATTAGCTTCGTCTATCCAAATATAGTTTGATAATTGATGCATTTGTTATAGTTGTTACTTGTTTAAGTCTTCAAATACGAGAAATAATTATGTGATCTTGAACTATCACCTTTCCATGATTTTAACTACTAATATCTATGGCAGGTATTTATATTTTTTTAATTTGTGAAATATAATTAATAGCATTTGATTATGTGTCACGTAAAAATTGGTGTCAATCATAAACTAAGTAGTGCCCTATTGCAAGTAACAATCTAATAATTTGTGTTGGATCAAAGCCTTTAATTAAGTAATAGACAACTTACTTGCATGTTTGTCAAAAGAAAGGAAATTTTTAATTTGTTGCTAATTAAAACAATACATTTATGGACAACATAAGAAATTCCAGCAGTGCTTTCCATAACTATCCTAAGGAAATCATAGATATTAGATCAGTAGTACTGAATATATAATGTTCGGTTGGCTAGAAGTATGCACATATGATATATCCACTACTAGAAAACCGGTTTTTGAAGACGGTTAAAATAGGCATTTTAAGACGGTT
>CM023948.1:34997151-35105552 GCA_013407115.1 Glycine latifolia
CAACCGTCTTCGATTCTGCGTCTTCGAAGGCTCCTTTTGTAGTAGTGATCACAGTCTACGATTCATGTAATACGTACACGGTATAACAAATATCCACATTGTCTACTTTAAAGTTTGTGCAAGTGGTGGAGCCTGAATCATACGCGACTACGCGTCCTAGAATATGGGTCCCCAACCAAATATAGATTTAGAGAGAACCAATATAAAAACATTGGAAATGATCATGGACCATATAGTAGCCTTTATATCCATACATGATTGGTTTTTAGCAGCTACCATATTGCGTGTCACCAAGACCATAAATTACTACCTAAAAAGAAAGAAAGGGGGATAGAAAAGTGGGGAAATTACCCAACTTGCATCGAAACCTCTTTCGTGGAATCATCTCGATTGATCTTTGATCTCATGAAAATTAAATCAGCTAGTGGCACCGCAAAGCCACACAGTACCCGGATCATCAATCTTGTGTACTGGAAAGATTAATTTCCCCAACGGCTGTTACTTCCTGCACCTCCAAGTTGCTTTCTGTACCCTTTTCAGAATGTTTTTTTACCTTCCGGATTGGTCATTCCGAAAGCCAAAAAGGGGTACATTCCGTAATGTAATTTTCCATTCTGGAAGCCATAAAAGAAGTGTTGGAAGCAAATTGGGAGATGCAGGAAACAATAGTCTACCCTAACTTGCTACCTGGGGCAAGCAATGTGGAAGAATTGGTCCATGAATTCCCCATAAATTTTGGAAAAAAATTCACATAGGGAAATGGAATAGGGATATCCCTAGCTGTTCATATGGTTCACACAGTCCACTTTGCCATAGTATTAACTAACTTGTTGACTACGTTTTTTTCCACTATTTGATTTGACTTTCTTTTCTTCTTGATTACATGGTCGAGGAATCTAAACAGCCACTTGCACACATGTTTCCTGCTGAAATTGGTTGGAAGAAGACTAAAATCAAATACTCCTACTCCAGTGCAAGAGAAATAATAATTCATCAAAGTCTTAATGATGGACATCGATCCCTTTGAATTTAATGAAGTTACGTCTCTTTATCACAACCTCTAACCTTCGAATTAAATGGCCCATTGGCCATTAAATACTTTTTAATCCAAATTTTCAACTAAGTATATAATAAAAAAGTATGTCATGTCTTAACAACTTTCTATTCCTTACTTAATAATGGGATAAAGAGTCTTTGATACTTTGCATTAAACTGTATTTATACTATTAATATGGTGTGATATAATTAATAGATAAAATTATCTTTTAAGTATGTGATTATGAGTTTGATCTTTAATTTGTGTGTACGGAAAAATATATATTAGGAGAGATAAACTATTTAAATAATGAATCTCAGCTCGAGGATTAATCTTTTGCTTTCAACATAGAAATACAATGAGTCACATAAAAAGGATTGTGTTTATACTTATATAATTAAAAAAACACTTATTTTAAGTAGATGATATATATGATCTAAACAAATGGTAGAACATATAATTAAAATGTAAGGAATCAAAAGATAGAAATATGTGGGGAAAAAGCAATCCATCAAACTCAATGGTAAGAAAAAAAGTTTGACAAATTTAAATATAAATAAATTTTAACCATTTTTACTCTATTTAATTATATTATTTCAAAATATCCTTCAATTAATAAATTAATAGAAATTCTAATTGCAATTACTCTTTTTTGGTGGGGTTCTCCTTTTCCAAATACGTTTTTTCATTTATGAGATTTGAACTCAAAATTTTACTTGAGAAAATCGAATCCATTAATATTATGACTAATGATTTGTTGACAACTTAATTTAATTTCTTATAAATTGATATGAAATTAGTTATTTTTACTTATATTTGACTTCCAAAATAATATTTCATTAGAGTGTGAAAATGTGACAATTAAGTTTATTTTTACAGAAATTAATAATCAACAAAATTAATAAACACTTTATCTTTATATAAAATTATTCTTATAGTTAGACCGTACCTTAGAAGAAGGAGATTATAGTTAGACCGTACCTTCGTAATTGCCCTATCTGATCTTCTGGTGATGGTCTATCGTATCACAAATCTCACTTTACTATTCCGAGATTCCCATGCATGTCTTGCATACAGGTATCGTTGCTTAACATGTAAGGATTTGATGACGTACGTGGTGTGGGTTCCTGGTGATCATAAAGCATTGAATTGGTTGTCAATCGAAGTGTAACAGTTAGATGTGTCTAGAAAGTAAATCTGAGTGTATCGGTCGACATACGATTGGCCAAAGTGTGTGAACCAAGAGGTCCCCGACCAAGAAGGCCAAAAACATACACAGTCTCATAATTTCGAGTAAGTAAATATAAAAAGATTAAAGTGTGAGTCTGATTGTCCAACATATCAATGTGGGGGTGAAGGAGTTAAAAAATAAAATAAAAAATATTTAGTATGAAGAGGACAATATAAAGTCTCTACTGGGACACCTTTGTCATGCCTAATTGCAAATCTCTAACATGCTCCGTTCCCAGATTTAAATTGCCAACGTGTCTCTATAAAACCATCACTCCTTATACAATATATTAGTTTATTAAATTTTATGATAATTATTTTAAAAATTATATGAATAAAATGTTTATTGATTGAGAGTTTAATTTTTTTCACTAAAAGAGTTTAGGAATTATTTTTTTAAATAAGAACTAATTATATCAAAACAAATATTTTCTATAAAGAAAATTAAGTTATAGCCTAGCTTGGACCAAGCAAGTAGTTAAATATTTTTTTAAAAATTGTGAAGGGGACAATGGGGCGACAAATTGGTCCTCAGTTATGCCTAATTGCAAACTACTACACCGTTTCCCACCTTTAAAATTGATAACACGAACATGTCTATAAAACCCACTTCACCTTAAAACACCCACAAAAACAAGAGCCAAAAGCCAACACACCAAAAACTTAAACGAAAAAAAATGGGACTTCTTCAACGTCCGTTGTGTTGCCCCTCACAACAAGACCAACAACAACAACCACCACAATCCCATGATCACCTTCATTCCGAATCATCAACCTCATCCTCCATCTCTTCACAACCAAGCCTCCCTTCCGTCCCCTCCCTCACCCCACAACAACTGCACCACCCCGAAGAACAACCGCAAACCACCCACCACAAACTTGTAACTACCGTCAAGGGCCACACCTCCACGATCTTCTCCCTCGCCCTGCACGGCAAGTCCCTCTACAGCGCCTCCTCAAGCGGCGAAATAAGAGCATGCAGCAGAGATCCTACATCGACCAGCGATATGACCAAATTAAAATATATAAGTGGAGAACAATCCCTACCTAATACCACTATTGTTGTGAACAGCAACGCGGCAATCAAGTCCCTCATCGTATCACACGACAAGCTATTCTCGGCTCACCAAGACCACAAAATCCGCGTCTGGAAAACAACCGACCAACCCGGTAATAATAATAACAACAACCCAAACTACTACAAATGCGTCGCCACGCTTCCCACCCTGCACGACCGGTTCTCCAGACTCTTCTCCTCCAAGAACTACGTCGAGATTCGCCGCCACAAGAAGCACACGTGGGTGCATCACGTGGACACCGTCTCCGCCCTCGCACTTTCCCAAGACGGGTCTCTTCTCTACTCTGCGTCGTGGGACAGAACATTCAAAATCTGGCGAACCTCGGATTTCAAGTGTCTGGAGTCAGTTAAAAACGCGCACGAGGATGCAATTAATTCCTTAATTTTGTCTAATAACGGTATTGTCTATACAGGTTCTGGGGATACAAAAATAAAGATGTGGAAGAAGTTAGAAGGAGATAAAAATCATTCTCTAATAGGAACATTAAAGAAGCATAAATCTGCTGTTAACGCTCTTGCTCTTAAATGTGATGGGTCAGTGTTGTATTCAGGTGCCTGTGATAGGTCAATTTTAGTGTGGGAGAGTGATGAAGATAATAACAATAACATGGTGGTGGTGGGTGCTTTAAGGGGGCACACGAAAGCGATACTGTGTTTGGTGGTGGTGTCTGATTTGGTGTGTAGCGGATCTGCTGATAACAGTGTTAGGATATGGAGGAGAAGCGTTGAGAATGAGAAGAAGAGTTACTATTCGTGTTTGGCGGTGCTGGAAGGTCATCGACGACCCGTGAAGTGTTTGGCTATGGCTGTTGACTCCAACAGTGGTGGTGGTTGTGGTCCTCGTGAGGATGATGATAGTAGGTCTTATCTGGTTTACAGTGCAGGTTTGGATTGTGACATTAAAGTCTGGCAAATACGCGTTCCCTTGTGATTCTTTTGTTACTACTATTTTTTACTTCCTTCATTGGATTTGTACATATGATGAGATTTTTATTTTTTTTTCTTTATTTTGATGTGTAAGTTGACTTTTTGTTTCGGTGTAGTGGTATTTTGACTACTTTGACGAAAAAAATATAGAAGATATGGAGATGGATTCATACCACTATGTTTGATGGTTTTTTTACGACATACGTACTTGGATTATTAGCTTTAGATAATTTGGTTTTGTGGGTGAGAGTCCCTATAGTTTTTTCTTTATCAGTGAAAATTAAATACGATATTAAAAAGTTTATCATACTCATTTATTCTATTCCATTAACTAATCTAAATTTTTTAGGTTAATATTTAGTTTGAGAAAAAATAGTTATCCCAAAATAACTTTTGAGCATATAGTATAAAATTCTCGATTGCCTATAACAAAATTATACACTATCTCAACTTTTTTATGTCAAAATAATTTTGTAGTATATATATAATATCATATTGGTGGCGCTTAGTTTCAAGATATATTTTTTATTTTCATTTTTTGTTTTCATTTCTTGAAAATAATTTTTATTTTCATATTTTCAAGATTTAGAAAATGTGTTTATTTTGACTTCTTATTTTTTATTTTCTGAAAATAAAAACATTAAAATGTGTTTCGTTTAATCAATTTTTATTTATAACGAACACATTATTATTATTTTAAATTAAAATAAACGAATAAATAAAATAATATATTAATGATATTAAATTCATTGTATTGTCCATTTATAAATACAAATGTGAAAGATATATATATATATATATATATATATAATATTTATATATTTTAATTAACACCATGATAACAAAATAATAAATGTAAACTAATTATAACCCTGCAAATTAAACTAATATGTTTTTATATCAAAGCATATAGCACTTACACAACAAACTGTCTCGCATTTAGAGGACTTCACCGGAAGAAAAAAAAAATATATCGCATGAAGAGGGCCAGAAAGCGTGAATTTCAAATGTTAGACGTTGATGTCGTAATTTTTTGTTTTGAGGAAACGGGAATCGAACCTGGTCACTACCGTGGGAGATTCCTATCTTACCTATACATCAGAGGCTCTTGGCCGCGTGTTGATAGCAGTAGTGTTATGAATGAAAAAGAAGGAAGCGGAGGTTTTCATCATAATTACAGTTTTGCCACCCCATTGTCATCATTTTCATTCTCCAAAGTTTAACAAAGAAACACTGAAAACAACTTTTGGGCGTTTTCAAAATTGGGCTTTAATTTAAAAATGTTTTCAATGGAAACATTCTCTAAATTTGAAACAAACATACTTTTAATCTTTTTTTTTTTATTTTTATTGAAAATGAAAACAAAAAATATCAAACCTAGTGTCATCTTACTTTTGTAAATTTTCTACAAATTTCCTTATTTCTTGAGATATGCTATTCTCCGTTATTCTTTTGACTAGAAAAGGAGACAAAAACATGACGTTTGGGAGGTTAGGAAAACAGAATGGTTTACTTGTCCTTTCTTGTTGAACGGGAGACTTCAAAGTGCAAGTTGCATTATCTAGAAACTAATGACTAACTTTTTCTTTCAAAATTCTCGTGGAATGAAATGAATACAGAGGAATTTAATACCAAAAATAGCTTCAAAAGTAAGAAAACCTTAACGTGTAAAATATTTTTTTGGACCACAAATAATGGAATCTAAAAAATTTCTGCTTTCATATATACCTAACGTCAGGAAATGGACTTATCCAAGACGTTCCATACTTCCACTGCCTTACCCCCTTCTTTGATTTTGTTTTTGTGTAGGCTGTAGCGCACTACTAAAAGCTCTCAATTCTCATATCTCGTTCACAACTATTTATATCTGCATGATTTTGCCCACATGTACATTTTTTTGTTAAAGAAAAATCTCCTACTTTGCTCAATTTTCATAGTTAATATACAAATTGCTAATTCATCTTCGGAACTTGCTGCTTGTTTACTATTATGCATGAATCGGTTCGGTAACGTGGGACCAGGATGCAATTTTATTATTCCAAGAGGAATAAAACTAATGCAGAATATAATCAATTGGGTAATTTAATTAATTTGTTCCGGAGGATACTACCCCCACCCCCATATAACCAGGATCTGGTTGGATAAAGAGGATTCACCTCACCCCCACCATTTAGAGATGAACCTTATATATATACACGGCTTAACATTTTTATTTGGTAGAATTTTATTTCACGTTACCTTTAATTTATAGGATAAGTATAACCAAATAATGATATAATAATTAAATTATTGTCTAGATTGCCTCTCATAAAAATAAAAATAAAGGAGGAATTTTATATAATTATTTAACTAAAAATTTGATTTTCTTATTTTTATTGTGATTGTCATGAAATAAATAACATAAAATAAATTGTAATAAAAATTAAATGATAATAAAATAATTAAGTAAAAATAAAAATACTAGATTTGGATTGTGATGTGTTGGAGTACAAGTATGAATTAAAATCCCACATCGGATAGAAATAGAAAAGTTAAACACCATATAAGTGAGGAGAAGAACCATAAACCTGAGTCTTAAGGTTTTGGGTTAAGGTGTGGCGTCTAATTTACTTATATGGTTACTCATGTGTAAATCTCCTTGATATTTATCCCCATCGATTTCCCAACAAGTGTTGAAGAATTGTTCAGGACGTCACAAAATATATATATAAATTCACTAAATTTAACATTTATCACATAACACTCTAAATTCCAGGAAAGACTATTGTGAAAATAATATAAAGATAAAATAAAAGTAAATAAACTTTATATATGTTTAACAATAGAATGAGTGAACGTTTTAATAAATGCCAAACGTGTCATAGATTTTTAGAATTTATCATTTAAAATGCTTAACTATAAAAATGTATAATTTAATTAAGATTAATAATAAATTATCATCTAAAAAAGGGTAAAATATTTGATAATTAAGAGAGAATGATAAAATAATTTTTTGAATCCATAAAAAAATCTTCATTTTAAGTACTACCATTAATTTATTTTAAAAAACGAACTAATGATGAATAAAAAAAATATAATCTTACTTATATTTGTGGTCTTAACCTGGAGAAGAAGACTCCTAATAATCTAATATATTCATTGTGTGATAAGTTCTTTTACGAAAATATGTAAGATTATATATTTTTGTTTTTTACATAACAAAATAAAACAACCCAAGTTATTCCATTAAATTTAAAATGTATTTTAAACATTTAAAAATACAATTAATCATCCTATGTAATTAGACATATGTAATATTTTTTGTTAATACTAGTATTTAAATATAATAAAAATGTTTCAAGTAGGTCCATCCGATCATATACACTCCGACAGCAGCCAACGCGAGCCAACTACATGGCATGATGGCGGCAAAGAATGCATCATTAGTAATTAGTCATTACAGTTGTTACCAACCTGTGAAACAAAGCTGGCAATGATGCAGTAAAATCAATCTTTCAACAAGGTTTTTTTAATGACAGGAACATACTAAACAATCTAAGCTATTTGTAAAACTCTATCATTTCAGCAATAAAAGTTTTGGCACTCGTACGCACTTGATGATATTGTTGAATCTGATGTGTCTTAGGTTGACTTTAATCAAGCTTTAAGTATAATTTTGATTAAAGAATGATCTTCGATTATCAAGGTCTATCTCCTGCATAGATGGTATGGTATTCTTTCCTAGTGTGGCTGATATATAACTGAAAGATATTATTGAGTAATTGTAAAAGGCAGTCTAATTCTTGAGTTAGTGGTAATTTTAATAGTGATAAACCTAGTATTTGAAACTTTTGATGTTAGTTGTATATATAGAATATTGAGATGAGTTGAATTATGTGTCCAGAATGCAAGCCTCCAAAAAATAATTTTAGTTTATTCCATAAGTAAACATTACCAATTTGTTTTGAGTTGATTTAGATGCTCTTCTATATATCCTAAGTTGTTGTTATTATAGCATTCTTGTTTTATGATATTGATGTTGACTTCGGTCAATACTTGGCAACTAGGCCAACTCCCCATTTGAATCGAGGTTCTGAATTAGGCAAACTGAACCCCTTTAATTTGATCCCTCAGCATGTACTTACTTTCACAGCCACATGAGAGTCCATCAAGTATTTTATGTTTAGGTAATAATTAAGAATATGTATTATAAAGTATCACCATGGTTGATACAAGTGGTAGTGATTTGTATCTTTTAACTAAATGATTTAGAATTTTATTTCTAGTTATTAATCCTTAGATATGAAATAAATCGTATTTTGAGGAGAATATTCATCTTATATGCATTCATGATCCTCTAATAAGTCACTCTTCTTTGATTGATTGGTCAAAATAAAATAAAGAATTAGAATGAGGAATAACTCTTTTAAATTACTCTTGTTGGCATAACATGCAAGCATGCACACACACAAATGAATAGAATTGTTAAAATGGACCATCAAATGAAGAAAATGAGGTAATTGAATTCTGCACCTTCCTTATTGCATCTTGCACCTCCCCCTTTTTTTAAAAAATCTCAACCTACCCCTTTTATCTTCTTCACCTGTTTCCCTTCTTCCTCTTCTTTCTCTTGCAACCAATGTAATTCCAAACCCTCCCTTTTCCCGTTCTTCTCCAACTTAACTATTCTTCTTGATTTAACTCAATTATTCTTAGGGGTGTTCACGGGTACGGGTCATCCGTGAACCCGAACTGATCCGAACTGTTTGGGTTGGGTCATTTATATATTTGGATCAAAACTGAACCGATCCGATCAAAACCGATCATGTACGGGTTGGGTCACGGGTTTAGATTTATAAATCAGTTGACCCGTTGACCCGATCCGTGAACCGTAATAATAATATAAATTTTATTATATATATATATATATGTATATTAAATTAAATTAAAAATTAAAAAATTCTTTCTTCCCATAATGATGACATAGTGATACAAAGGATGACAACAAATATGCAGTTAAAATTTAACAAATATTGAGAAAGTGGTGAAATTAACTACCTTTTGTTTATTGCTATTTTCCTTTATCCTTATTATAAATGTGAGTACATTCAATTTTGTTTTAATCGTACGTATGATATTGAGAAGAGCATGGACATGATAAAAATATTGAAAGACCTCATTCAGAAACTGATTCAACAATATGTACTAGAATATCTCATTTCTCATTCTAGTAGCAATTCAGCTAATTCTAGTACATTGGCTTCAAACATGGTCTCACAACATAATGATGTCAAAGGTGATAAGGATGATGATTGGGATGATGAATTTAGAATGAAAATCAAGAAAAAACAGGGTGAGGTGCACAAAAATGAGTTAGATAGGTATTTGGAGGATGATGTTGAAGATGACTATCCTGAGTTTGACATTTTGAATTGGTGGAAATTGAAGACATCCAAATATTATATTCTTTTCTGTATGGCTAGAGATATATTGGTCATTTCTGTATCTATTGTATCATCTGAGTTTGCATTTAGTACAGGGGGTAAAATTCTGGATTCATTTCGTAGTTCCTTAAGTCCTATTACCGTTGAAGCTCTCATTTGTGTCCAAAATTGGCTTAGATCTACTAAGCAAAATGTTAATGACTTGCAAGTTGAAATAAATGAAGCGGAAAAGATTGAATCAGGTGTGTAATCCCTTATTTCATTTTTTATTTGTATAAAATATCAATTAATTTTTGTGCTAATGGGGATGTGTTTAAATTTTTAGAGTTATTTGGTTTGGCTTTAAATACTGTTAATATTGGGTCTCCAAGTGTTGAAACTATAAGTGCTGGAACTTCTTAATGTATTACTTTCAGGTATATTGTTATTTGTTTCACTTTTTTTTTCATATTTTGTTTACCGTGTTTATAATATTAATGAATCATATTTTATTCATTTGTTTGTTTCAGCAAATCTGGTTACAATAAATTTGGTTATAGCAAAGCTTAGTTTGTAAGAAATAGTTGTGATTCAGACTATTATAGTAAATCTTGTTTAAGAATCTTTTGTTTTAATTTATAGTAGTATAAGTCTATTTTAGAATATTATCTTGATGATATTAAATGAATCAATTTTACTACTTTCATAAATTTGATAATATTGTGTTAATTGTATTGAATATTTGAAAGAATCATGATATAAAATAGTAGTTCAAAGAAAAAAAATTAAATGGGTAACCCGTTAAACCGAACCGAACCGATTATGAACGGGTTGGGTTGGGTTGGGTTTCAAAATTTTTTTCCTAAAAACCGAACCGAACCGATCAAATTTGATTGAGTTGGGTCCTAAATTTGGTCAAAATCGATCCGAACCGACCCGCGAACACCCCTAATTATTCTTCTCGTTGCCATCGAAGGTCCACAACAAATCCAAATTGATGCTGCAAAAATCCCTTTCCTCCTTCTACTCTCCACTCCACATGTATGTTTTATCACATTTATATTTTGAGTTTTGGATCTATTTTTGGAAGAGGCATTCTAGAAGGGTGTAAATACTCTTATGGAATGACCTTTCTGAAAGAAAAAGTTTTATAGAACACATTTTTCGTAAGTAAAAATAGTATGCACTTTTGGAAAGACTATTCTGAATTGCAATGTTTTGCTTTCGGAATAGTCATTCCATAAGGCAAAATAGTATTTTTTGAAACACCCTTTTCAGAAAATACAAAATATACTTCTAGAAAGACTACTGTGGATTACAATTGTTGCTTCTAGAATGGGATATCCGTAAGCACAATAATGATTTTCACAACCCCCTTTTCGAAATATACAAAATACATTTCCAGAAAGGTTGCTTCGGATTTTAAAAAAAATACTTCCAGAATCGTCTTTCCATAATCAAAAATGCTTCTAGAACAACCATTCTAGAAGCATTTTTGCTTACAGATAGACCATTATGAAATTTTTTTTACAGTTAATTAAATTTGATTTTGATTAATTTGTTATTTTATAGTTTTATTTTGTATGAAAAAGGATCAGGAGCACAAGAATGAAGAAGGGGTGCGGGGAAGCCGTCACAAGAGGGAGGGTGTCATCGCAGTGGGTGTGCCATCAAGGAAGGGATATCGTCACAGGGAGTGTTAGGGTTGAGAGAATGGAGAAGGGAGGTGTAAAGGTTGGGAGATCAAAGGTGAAATTTTTATTAAGGATATTATTGTATTTTCACTAAATAATGGGGGATGCAGGATTCAAGTCTTGAAAATGAGCTAGCCTGAATTTCTCACGGGTAATGTTTTTCTCTACCTAACCTAACCTATTAATTTGTTGGGTCAAGCCAAATTGATCAATTTATTTATTTTTGCTTTAATTTATATTAATTTAAAAGTAAAAAAATGAAAAAAATATCAAACCTATTAAGCCTAGTAGTGTTCAAGTTAGGAATTTACAAGACCAGTCTCACGCATTTAACCCACACCAAGCAAAGCTAAATTGACATTCTTTTTAGGCCATCATTTTTATATTTTGTGAGTTTAGTCAATTTTGACAATTCTACCCATAATTAAGTGATTGTTAAAAACAATTGAAAAAAAATAAAGGAAAATTATTCAAATTAAATTAAAATGGTAAAGTGATTGATAACTTGTTTTGAGACTCTAATATTTTGATATACGGTGGATATATTTGGGGTTTTGTACAAGTTTAAATGACAAAATCCTTTCCCTTGTACGTTATACAAAGCGGTAATATTCAATTTAATTATGGACAAAAGATTCTAATCATTAACAACTTCCAATAACTTCTATCAATTGTAAAAATTAATAATTTTTTATCTTCATAGTCTATCACTTTTTTTATTCTTAAAAACTTCATTTTGATTATATAATATTATGAAAAAAATATTTTGACACTTAATGGAAATAATTTTGACTTCAACAACCACGTTGCAAATATATTCACAAAGTGCTCTTCGATCAAAAGTATAAGAATATTAAATCAAGAAATTATTAACAGTATTTTGATTTTCTGAAGTAAAGATAATATGCTTTAACTAAAATCTTTGACACCGTTCTGTAAAAATAAAAAAAACTAAAACCTTTGACAGAGTCTATTTTAACGCAATAAATGAAGGCTGACTAAGAACATTCTTAGAGAGCGAGACTATTTTAGTCCATATGTTAATATCATGAGAAGGAAAATCAGAGAAAGGGATTTGTGCCTTAAAAAACAACAAACAGGACTTAAATTGATACAACAAAGTCCAATAATTAGCGTGCATGGTTGAAATATGTAACTATGTAAGTTATCGCATCCCATACATAGCATTCATTACGCATATTCACTTAGCATTGAGCAATTTATCTATAATATATACTAACATATATAAAATTAACACAAGCATCAAATTTCTGCAGTTCAAATTATTGAACCATGACTTCTGTCATGCCAATGTGTGCATCATAGGCCCATGAAGAATAATTTAGCAGGAGCGTCAGTCATTACTACTAGACCATTCTTCAATCATTTAGCAGTAACGTGAGCCTATAGAACACTCTTGAAAACTATATATCACTTACTTGAAAGTTGATAGTTATTACTTGTCACTGACTTTCTTGAGTTTCTTCAATAGCATGCTAAGACACAGGTTGCAGATAATAATGGTAAAAGGATGTTAATTATTTCGTTAAGTCTCCTTCACAAAGGTTTGGACACAGATTAGCAATTTTTTTTTTCTGGTGTACAATAATGACAACAAGATTTGAACTAAGACCTTACGTAAATTACCCATACTCTTCACTACTAAGTCAACTCTACTGGTTTATATAATTTGGGTACAATAATATCCTGGTTTTAATTGCACTATTTATTGCATTTTGCTATAGCTTATAGTTGGGTACATGCGTCTCTTCATTACCGTAATACCTTCCCCTAAGGATAAAAGGGATACAGAGGAACTAATTCCATGACTTTCTTTTTTTTCACTAACTATTCCCTACAGAATAATGTGTAAGGGAAAAGGTATATATTGAAATGTGATGTATGAGTATTATTATTGTTGTGAATAATCTTTTTAGCCAATTCACTGAAATTTGAGAAAGAATAGAAGGTGCAGGACAAAACTGAAGTGCTACCTGCTAGTCATGCACTTTTCAGCTTCATTAAAGAGAAAACTTAAGTTCTACCTAGTGACTTGTCTTAGATTGATACAACTACAATATAACTACCTATATATGAAGAATCCTTATGAAAACTCCATTCTGTTTTGATCCTCCAGCTGAATGAGGTTAAAAACCAATTCTTGAAAAATAGTTAGTCACATAGACATTATACTGAGGTGTAAGAACTGCTTATTAAGCATTAATGAATGCAATTTTCTGGCATTCTACGAACGTGTTTGGTGATACCTTCTGAGATCAACTCATCCTGATTTTTTAAAGCAATAAATAGTTGTTTTTGTAGAGATTTCACCATATGATTTAACATGGATTCTTACCGCCAATCCAAACACACAGTGTAAGTGACTATGTAAACGCGTCTAAAATTAAGCTGCAAGCTTGGAAGTGAAAAATTACACATCAAGGTTTAAATTAATGTAACAGCTGGCATTTCAAATATATGAAGAATTCCGATAATACAAGTGATTATCAAATTAAGATAATAACAATTCAAAAGCAGCATCTTAAAAAAGTACATATGAACTGTGTGCTCCTAACGTCACACATGCAGGAGGAAAGCAGAATTTCCATGGTAGATGTATTTGAAGTAAAATTTACACATCCTATGTTCCCTTTTGAAATTAAACAACCCATTTTTTTTTCAGAATGAAAGACATGCAGAAGAACAATTCAGAACAGATTCATTTTAGCACATACTCATGATCATTCGAAAGGTATGGGGGCTCAAAGTGTGACATTCATGGGGAGCTGATCAAACCAAGAAAAATAAACCCTGGCTAATGTACGCTAATAAAGAGATTAGATTAAAATAAGCTATTAGTCCTTATATAATAACCTGACTTGAATTTCGGTTCTTATATATAGTTTTTTCCTTATTTAGATTTTGGTTTATTGTTAAAGTATAGGTCGTTATATTTTTCACAAATTTGAGTTTCCATAGGCATGTTATTATGGTTTTGCCTTCGATTTTTAATAATATATATTCTTATAAAAAAAATAATAGATTGATCTTGACCATATCCTTGTAATTTTGCAAATATTAATTTGTTATTTATATGAGTGAAATCTTGTGGACTTATCTTCTTTTTTTTATACAGTGGACTATATAAAGAAGAAGAGTGTCAATATATCCAAATAAATTAAAAATGAATTTATAGGAAAATATTTTTTATTTCAATCTCAACATTGTTTGTCAAAAATTAAAAGATACTTGAAATATTAAATAGTATTAATTGATTACACTATTCAGGGGGAAACATTTAACCAAAGAGTACCCAAAGGAATAGAGTTTCCTTTATCAGCCATAAAATCTGCTACCGAATTCCCTTCTAATCTTCCTTAGGATGCATGGTTGCATAATGATGTAGGTCAGAAGTCTGTTCTCTGATGAGGTTAATGCTGATCACAGCATAGTCACCAAATTCTTCACACCTTTATCCCAAACAATCTCTAATGCAGCCAGAATTATAGCACTATGGGCTCTGCATAAAGAATACTGCAAACTCCAAGATTTTTTGCAAAGCCTCCAATCCAATGGCCATATTCGTCCCTCAAATCAAAACTCCCCCGCAAGCAGCTTGGTGACTCCCTGTTTGACATCATTAATGGTTCAAACTTGTTATCTATACCAAATGCATAATGTCTTGGAATTAGAGTACAAATTTAATTTATAATTTATATATGCCTTTTTAATTAAAAATTATTTTAAAGTTAAAGCTTAAAATAAGAGTTTTTTTAAAAAAATAGAAATTATTTTATAATTTTGATTTCTTTTAGCTTAATATTAAAGTTCCTTAGTAAAAACAATATCAATATCAACATCAACAGCATCTTTAACCCAAATTAATTAGGATCGGTGATAAATGAATCCAATAATAGATCAAAAATTGGACAAGAAAATAAAAGAGAGAGAGAAAGAAAAAAGTTAATTTTTTTTAAAATTAATATTTATTACTTACCAGTTACCACAGTCAATGGGAGAATATATTAATCAAAATATAAAAAAATATGCTATGTAAAATTAACTTTCATTAACATAAAAGTATTAAAATATATAAATTCATAAATTATAATTTAAAATATTACAAAATTTTAAATTAATAACAATAAATTTTAAGATAATTTAAAAATATATTATTATATAATATTAATTAAATAAATTTAAGAATTAATTACAAAACGATAAAATATTTTAAAAATTCTATATTATTGTTTAATAATATTTTTATGAAACATTTTTAAACGAATAGAATTCAAAAGTGTAAATACTTATTAAAAAAAGTAATAAATAATCCAAATTTTTTTTAATAATGATATTTTTTGCAATTAATAATTAAAATATTATCAACCAATTAAAAACTTATAAAATCTGAAATCTAAATTAAATTTTAGGAATACAAATTATGTATATTTTAGAAAAACAAAATTTTACTAACTATATTATTTCATCATTTTAGTAAATTTATTTTATTTCATATAATAAAAACATTGAATTTTTTATTTTTAAAATTATTTTAATCAATAAAATTTGTTTTGAAGCAAATTTTAAAATATTTATTATATGATTTTAATTAGATAAATTTAAGTAATCATTACAAAAGATAAAATGCTTAAAAACATCTATATGAATGTTACATAATATTTCAATAGATAAAAATAATTTATTTAAACAATTCATAATGTCAATAATTTGTTCTAAAGTTATATTGTAATCGTTTTGATAATTTGTTCCTTTGATCGATCAATTACTAAAGTTGGGGATTTTTTTTTTCTGGCTATGAGTTGGGAATTACGAGCATTACTATAAGTTCACCTCCAATTTGCATATGACAGCCTTATTATATATGGGAGAGAAAAACG
This sequence comes from Glycine latifolia, assembly GCA_013407115.1. Classification (NCBI taxonomy): domain Eukaryota; kingdom Viridiplantae; phylum Streptophyta; class Magnoliopsida; order Fabales; family Fabaceae; genus Glycine; species Glycine latifolia. The sequence continues at coordinate 35,013,417 of CM023948.1, forward strand.
ACCAAATATTTGGGTAATTAAGGCTATCCTCCATTGCTTAGGGTGGTGTTAATTAGGCTTTGAAGGTGAATTTACAAGAATATCTTGGTAAGCATCCATATAGTTGTTTGAGCCAGCATGTGTTTTGAATTGTTGGGTTGATGAGATTTCCTTTATTTTTCTCTGATGATTATTATATTTTTATATTTCAAATATTTTCAAAATTATCACATAATTTATATTTATTTACGAAAATGTATTCAATTGAAAAAAATTGTAAAACTGCATTTTAAACAATCCAAGCTATCAATTTAATTGGTTGCGCCGGGTTGGTCCAGGAAGAACCCAATTAGATAAGAATAGATATCCTCCAGCAAAAGTAAAACTCTTTTGTCTCGCGAAATCGACATATCAAGGAAGCATGTGTTGCATAAGTCAACTAAAGTGCATTGACTTTATCATACTTGCGTTACGTTTTCGTCTTACTAACCTTAACCAACATTCTCGACCCTGCGTAAATTCCTCGTTATGAATATACGGGACCCATGCCCCCAATGACGCATCGGGTCCACGTGATTGCTAGAATTTCCTTTTACTTTTCCTACAATTTTTCCCATCTTTATATGTTATTGTTTATTTTACATGTTATAAGTTATTAGTTTATATAATCTTAGATTCGATTTTTTTAGTAAAATTTTAAGTTTAAATCTTAGAAATGAATAAAACGAAAACGTGGTTAAGAGATTAAAATTTTCATTAAAAATAATTAATCAAGTACATCAACAAAAATTGATCATCAACAAAATCAAAAATATGTTGAATTTATGCCATGGTAATTAAAAAAACTTGGACATTATTAAAATTGTATTTGTCATCGACTAATTAAGTTTGGCAAAAGCTTAGCTTAATAAGGATGCAAAATTCTTCTGCAATTTTTTTCTTCCAAGACTCCTTGAACCTTCAAAATAGTGATGACACTTGCAAAAGTAATAAAATCCCAAAAATTATATGGTGGTGAGGATCTGTCATGAAATAAGAGGAGGAATAGGTTTTTTAATTATCAACTGAGAATCTATATTAAACCCTAATAAGATATCGTATTGCTTGAGATTCTCACTATCTATTAACACTTTCTGCCTATTATTATTATAATAATAATAATAATAATAATAACAATAATAATAATAATTAGAGTGGTGGCAGTTGTCCCTCTCGTGGTTGCTCTGTTACAGAGATGATGACTTTCTTGTTTGCTCCCAAAAACGTTACCACAATAATTGTAGCCATATGAAATTTGGTTGACATTATCCTTTCCCCCCCCCCCCCCCATTGTAACAGGGCCTAGAAATGAGCATGCCGAGATTGAGAAAAACGATACCATGTTGTCGATCTATTAAAACAAGTACATATATTTTATTTAAAATAGTTACCAGCTCCTATTATAAACAACCTCGTATCTATTCTGCCATAAGATAAAATAAAAAATCCTCAACTTTACTTATTTGTGAACTTTTATTGTTAATTGAACCAATTGAGATTTTTTTTTTTCGTTTTTAAAATGATGAAATTTAGTATATAAGACATTATCGTTTCTAAATTTTATAGAAAATTAGGATATTTATATTTTCTGGTGAATGGTGATATTATCTTTTATAAGAAATAAAAAAATTAACATAAAATGCGTAGATCAACTAACAAATTTAATATAATACAAAAATCTGGCTTTTCAATTTATTTATTTTTTAAATTAAAATGAACTAAAAGTATTTTTCATTGAAAAGCCATTGAAAGGAGAGGGGGGGTAAAACGAGCCTAGCTATGATGGAATTGAATCATGATTTCTATCAAATCTTCTAGACTTGCCTTAACTTCCATTTCTTTGAAGTAATTGGATAATTACTATTTCCGGATTCTACAATGCGATCCCTTTCAAACTTGGAAGTGGGAAATTAAATAATTAACTTTTATAGCATCATCTTTTGTAATTCGTTTCTTGGACCGCTCATCAAAACCACTGCATTGCATTAGCACCAAAAGAATCAAAAGGACAAAGGGGCAAAACCTAGCTCCACTCAGCTGAAAAGACGAAGGAAGGCTGATCCTTGTGCTCCCCCTTTTGGGTAGCTTTTTATTTATCAAATGTCAGAGGCACTCCCTAGGAGGCAAAGATATGCGCCTTTTAATTGGCCACTAGATATAAATTTATAGACCTTTTTCATAGAAAGAGGTTCACCCAAAACGAATTGGAAAAGGATCGATCCTTACAAAGTAGTACCTTCATTATATGTGATCAAAATACAGAGATAGAGTACTAGTAGTGTTTTCTAGTTTAAGTACTTCCCTCTTTTAGTTGTTATGAAAGCGCTTTATCTACAATTGTTTTTTAGAGTTGGATTATTGCAATTTGTACCACTTTGGGATAATGCATTATCTCTTCTCTCTAAATTTCTATTATCAGGAGAAAAAAACATAGTAAAATTCTTAACAAAGAGTGAAGGCTAGGTATAAGTTAAATTCAGAAAAAAATTGTGAGAAAAACATAAAACATAATTAATGAAACTTTTAATCCAACAATAGTTTTGGCGATAAAATTATTCAATTAAGTATTATTAAATGATGCAATATATATAGTATAAATTATACCGATATTATTTGATTTCTCTTTTATTATTATTTTTTATCAAGGGAGTCGAATACACAGAAAAGTAACAGAAAATAAAAAATAAACTAACGGCTAAGACATTCTAGCAAAAATTGTGCCTATAGCATCAGTGGTAATCAGGGATAACAATTTTGCAAGACAAAGTTGCAACGACGTAACTCCATAACTTCAGAAGAACCTTTAATTTGTTCCCCAATTAATCAGTCATCCCAAAGGATGTGCTGAATAACAACGTACGATCCAATCTTGAGTAATAAGAGACTATATAGCTCTAATAGGACTTGATATCTCTCCCCTATATTTTGACTATTTGTTATAATTTTCTATCTTATAAGCCATGTTGATAATATGATCTTTTTATATTAATTTAAAATTTCATCAAACTATTTTTTCTATTTTTATTTCAATTTATTAGTCAATATATTGCAATATATATATATATATATATATATATATATATATATATATATATATATTATTGCCAATAGTTCTACTTCAATTAAATTATGTTAAATTAATGAAATTTAAATTAATACCTTTACTAATTCAGTAATCAGTCCAATTTTGAAAACGGTGCTCTTCTCACAGTCATGCTAATATACACGCAAAGACAAAATTAATAACAATAAATGTTTAATACGAATTTGATAGTGATAATACTCCTTGTTAGGAGGTAAAGCACAACAAGCAGAAAGCAAAACTGCAATTGTTCAAACAATACACATGTCTCACAGCAGGAAGCCCTTGGCTGTACATATATTATCAAAACAATGGCATTGAAATTGAAATGAATGAGCACATAATTAAACAGTACTTGATAGAAAGAAGAAGAAGAATATATATATTACTTAATTTACAGGAGATGGCGGATATATAACCACCGACGAAGAGGTCACGAAGGAATGAGAATGTGACCTTGGTCCGCATTAATTAATCATAGTTTAAATTCAACTCATTATCAAAACCGCAAGGGCTTTAATAATTTTCATCAACGTAATCATATTTGTAAATGAGTCATTTTCTTAATTATTACAATGAGATTATCTTTACTTCACATCATTCACATGTATGTATCACCATTTTCATAATAAAAACTTAAATTCACAAGGGCAATAGAGCAGTCCAAGCAATTTTCTTAGTTTACCTCTTTTAATATGTTTAACGACTGCATTTAGATCGTCAATAAATTACTTGGCAAACATTTAAATTTCAAGGATAATAATTCATCAACCTTTTGTTTATCTGAATTAAAAAAAAAAACTATTATGCGTGTCTTTTTTTCCTTTTGGGTGCAAAATCATTTATTTATGTGTGTCTGATAATATATGAATTTTTAATAAATAATACAGTTCAATCAAGAACAAACTTGAAAGACATACAAAATATTCAAAAATCCAATAGAAATTACTCCTTTTACTTCTAACCTCTCCAACAGGTGTCTTCTATAAAGAGAAATAATGTTTATAAGACAAATTTCTACAATTTGTTTTGCAACAAAGACAGAAATAAAAAGTAAAAATAGAAAAATATATGAAAAATGTTTGGTATAGTAAAAAAAAATGAAAATTAAAGTATAGTAGAATTGGCAACCTACATTTTTTTGAAGGTGTTAACATAATTTTGTTTGACAAAAACAGTCGTCCACAGTTATGTGATAATCCTTTTACAACTTTAATTTAATCATTAAATTTATTTTGATTTATCATCGTTCAAGTTTTATCCCTGCCCATATTATGATATTAATAGTAACTCTTAAAAGTCACTTCCAAACTCGAAATATTGTTACTAGTAATTTTTTTTTCATTTTACATATCTTTCGATGTGTACTGGAATGTTGTACTATATCACCATATATTATTTAGAAAATAATTTTTTATAATAGTTTTTTTGTTCTTTATTTTTCAATATTACATTATTAATTGTTTACATTTTATATTTCTGTCTCTTTTAATTTCTTCTTGTTTGTAAAATTTTGTGTAATAAGCAAATTTGTGCACAAACTCAGCGTACAAAAAATAATTTATCTTGCCATTTCATCGAAAAATAGTAGTAGCCCACATTAAGAACATAATGATTAAATCAGGGAAGAAGGAAAACCAGCACTGATTATATGGAGTAGTTGAAGAAATAAATAAAAAAATACTTAGCGTAATATTAGGTTACCCTTGTTGATTATTTCATGTTAACAGGTTTGGCTTTCATCATTTGATGTCAAGTGTAGACATCTATTATCTCTTTTGTCGCCCTTTTCAATGAGATTCTAGATACAACATCACAGTCATTTTATTTTACTATACAAGTGTACCACCATAAGGCAACCTTCATATCATAACTTTTCACAGGCAAAAGGCATAACAGCTGACCTCCATTACCTCCTTTTTCTTTCTTATAGTCAAACCTCACCCTGCCTCTTTATGAAGTATAGAACAAGTGCTGTGATAGCTAGAGCCTTAACCTTTCTTTGGTGTGTTAGGAGAGAGAAAAAGACAGTACCAACAATTGGTGTGGCTTCAAAAGAATTTTAACTCCAACAGGCCAACACATTTCATATTCAAGTTTATATATATATATATATATATATATATATATATATATATATATTTTTTTTTTTTTTTTTATTTTTTTTTTTTTTTTTTTAAATTGTTAACTCTCTTTTTAACTCTTTCTACGAGTAATTAAAATTTATTAAAAACTAATAATTTTAATCAGTTTTATTTACAAATAAGTAGAGATAACCATTAATGAGAAATATAATCCATCAAAATTATTAATTTTCAATAAACTTCAGTTAATTATAAAAAAATACTAAAAAGACAATTAAACAAATATTACTAACATAACATTTTTGTTATTTAAATAAATCTTAAAATCTTAAAAAATTAAGAGATTAATTTTTTATTCTCGTAACATAGAGATATATCGGCCATACAAAAGAAGCGTTTTTAGCTCCATGTGAAAGAAGCAAAAAGAAATAAACAAAATACCCCATCTATATATTTCTCTCTCCCTTGAGAAATTAGGGTATGTATCTAGCAAACCCCAACAGGATTTTTTTTCTCTCCCTTCAACGCAAAAACACACACAACCCTTAGTAATCATCATGTCCTCTCCTCTCTTCTTGCCCTCATCATTAGACCCTCTCTTTCATCATCACCACCGCATCTCTTACCTCCCACCAACCGCACCAAAGCCATCATCCTCCTCCGCCTCTAACATCACCACCACAACAACAAGAACAAGAGGAAGAAAGAGAAGCAAGGAGAGAGAGAAGGGTTAGAAGGGCGAAGAAGCATGGCTTCACTCAAGAAGAAGAAACCCTATTACCCGCTTCCGTTAATTCCTATCTAGTACTACTACTTTACTTCTGATTCAAAAGGGTGATCTTCTTCTTCTTCCAAGCTTATCAATTATCATGCATATGCTACTTTCTTCTCTCTTCTCGGGGAATTGAAGCGTTGTGGTCCGATTGTTTGCTAGATCAAGCAAATTAACCTATATACCGATCTATATCATCATCACCTTGCACCTCTCTCTCTCTCTCTCGATATATATATGGGTTTAATCTCTTACTTTCTTTATCTTTTCGCTTTTTTCAGTTTTGGTTTGATTTAATTACGTGATTAAAGCTTACATATATGGATTTGAATATATAGTACGTGGTTTTCGAGCTTGGTGTTTATAGATATTATAATAACATGATGAAAAACAAAACTAGTACTCTCTTTCTTTTTTGTTGTTATGTTGTTGAGCAGTGAGAGCACTGTCACTTTGTGCCTTCTTTTACTTGTAAATTCGAGGTGGAGCTTGAGCTTTGTTACTATTGCTTCAATTTAAGTTTCTAGATACAGTTGGAGGTATAGATCTGGATTTCCATATATATGTATGTTAATAAATGTTGTTCTTCATGAGAATAACAGAGTTGGATTGTTCAAAACTATGATATTTTTGTGTACTATAGGTTACAGACTTTAATGTTCATGACCCCAGTCATTATCATGCTATCTGTGTGTTATTCCTTTTCTTGAAGTAGGGCTCCATTTATTTAGTTTCTTTTCTCAGGAAGTTCACATGTCATTTATTTTTATAAAATTAATCAATGGTAACACCGAACCTAGTTTTCCTTGATTACTATCAAGAGAAAAAAATGCAAATAGCTAGATACAGCCCGTGATATATATGTATGCACACAAAACAGCTATCCCGAATCCGATGAATCAAATTATTTATTTCTTAATGATTTCAATTGCTAATTAAATTTCTTTTGATGAATATAACTGTTTATCTTAATTTCATCCCACTAATTACTAGAAGAGTTTAAAATCATACAATGAAGCTACCAAGCTAAGTTTTGTTTTTTACGCATTTAAACCTTGATAACAGATAGAAGATACTATTTAAGAACTTATGTAGTTATGTACTTACATATGCTGCGATTAATTAATTAACGATGCTTTTATCAGATATTGTATCTTGCTTTGATTAATTAACTTACTAAAACAAAGCTCGTCTCTTTTTGTTGCTTTAATAAGACAGAGAGGTAGATGCCATGCATATATAGCTTTCGGGTTTATAACAGATTCAAATTAATATCAATCATTAGTCCAAGCTAGTGTGTGACTCTCATGGGTTGCCATAGGCTACAGATCATGCATGCCTCTTTGGCCAGCTTTCAAATTTGTCTTTTGAAATTCAGCAACCTTGGATTGCATGCTCGATTCAGTTGATCATGACTTTTTTCAATTATCTAGTATAGGATTTTAAGTAATTCTGTTATTTTTTTGTTATTCGAATTAGATTTTTATTTTTATAATTAATATTGACTTTTAAATATTTTTTTATGAGCATCGATGTTTATTATGTGAGTTACAGAAATGAATCCTATAATTTTAATTTAAAAAATAAAGAAATACGTACTTTTGTACATTTGTCCTTATCTATACTATTGCCCTGCTACTACAGATTACATTATAGGTACAGTTTCATAGAAAAACCATGAAGTCATGAACTAGCTGTTGATGATTTTCGTTTTCTTGCGTTGCATATATATATATATATATATATATATATATTAATGAAAATGACGGGAAAAAAAAAGGAAGTTGTCTCTCCTATCTGTACTTTGAAAATTAAGATCGAACTCTTCTAAGCGTAAAATATATTTGTAAAAATAAAGCATTATAGGGTCAAATAATTAAAACATTACATTTAATTAAAATTAAAAAAATAAACTTATATGTAAGTTTGCATTTTTACATTTTTGGTTCTTATAAGTTTATTTTTTTAATTTTATCCCATGTTGGTGTTTTACTGTTTTTCAAATTTTCATTTCAGTAAATTTTTATTTTTAGTTTTCGTTTTTATAAGTTTGTGTTTTTTCAATTTTAGTTTCATTAAAATTTTAATTTTTTATAATTTTAAGTTCATGCTTATAATAATAAAAAATATAAAAAAAATATAAATTTACAGAGTCTAAAATTTAGTAAAGTATTTTATGGAGACCAAAATTGAAAAACCATAAATTTACAAAGCTAAAATAAATAAATAAAATTTATAGGAACCAAAATTAAAAAGTATGAACTTATAAAAACCAAATATATTTAAGTGTATTTTTAATCATTAATTTTTTAATAAGTCAACGATTCATGAAAATATTTTTCCCATGATTTTTTTTTTAAAGGAATTTTCCCCATGATTATGTGCATCTTATTATATATGCTCTTACCAATAACGAGACTCCTATTACAGCGCCTATCTCTTGAATATTTATCATTTTACTTCATTAAGCAAAGGTTCAATGGCCATAAAAACATAACTGGATTTTCTAAGTGAGCACTCCTGCACACAAGCAAATTAGGATAAATTATACAAATTTGACCCTTGTAGTACTTCACTAAATAAAGGTTCATTGCTATACTCATGCATCTAGTTATGGCAGTGATCCATGCCCTGACATGGTAAGGGCCGTCTCTGCTAACGTGATTATAAGACTAGACTACTGTGTGTGTGTAATTGGCACCGATCGGTTGTAGATATATATAACAAATTACGAACGATATTTCAAGTCAATAGGAATAAGTACATATAATTAATACTACGTACAGGAAAATAACTAAATACATAATATTTATAAATAACAGAAAAATGATTTATTCCTAGCTAGGATGCATGCATATGGCATTATTGAATGTTTACCATGAAGTATATGCAAGGCTAGCTTTCCTGTGAGAAAACTCATTTGGATTGGGTATTATATTACGTTATACATTTATAGTAGAATAATTTTTTTTCTATCATCGTAATTAGAACCTTAAACTTTCACTTAGCAGAATTTACCTGTGATTCTCATTCATAATTTCTTTTTTAGAATCAGGGGCTAGAGCCGCAAGAGTGTTTTTATCCATATACCACTTGTGGATCTACTTTACGTGCAAATTAAGTTCTAATAACCAGAAAGGCAAAGTCACGCACAGTAGTGTTTACGGCTAATAATTATGAGAGAGGGAACGCAAATTAATGCTTATATAATAACTAGCCGCGATAGCTCTTTATATGCTCCGTTTGTTTGTTTGTTTTGTATGGTGCAAATTCACAAGCAGTGCATCAGCATCTATATTGTTCTTGCGAATTATTTCACTTTTCTTGTTCAATTTGGAGGCAAACCATGTAAAGTATGATTTGACTTAAATTCTGGTACAATACCATCATTGAAACGCGGCCCACATATATTGCGTATAACTCAAGGGCCATGCATATTGCGTATAATTCTCACGGCCACCTGGATTGGATTTGAAAGCAATGGGTCCTGCGATTTTTGCTAAGCGACAAACTTGTATATACCTTCTATTTTATATTTTTTCTAAAATACGTTTTTCGACCTTTTTAAATATAAAAATTTTAAAATCAGTCTTTGTAAATTTTTTGGCTTGTTTTTTTTTCTCACAATTTAAATTTATTCCTTCTTGATCCAGATGTAAATTCAAGTAAACATACATCTAAACCTACGTATATATTAATGTAGAAAATGTCAATTTTATCAACTTCTTCCATTGGTTATAAAATAAAATAATTTAGAATAATATTTTCTACATCCATTATAATTATAACTAATGTAAAAATTCTTCAATGAAATTCATCATCGAGCATTCTCCTTGCCCTAGTCAGAGACATATCAAGAGCCAACAACACACACCTCACTCCCAAACCCAGTACAATATGCATGTCCCACAAACCCTACATCTTAATGCCAAACTTATTCACTCTCAAACCATGAATCCAAAGACCCACCACCAAACCTACAACAATATCAAATAAAGAACGCAAAAAGCCACAACAATAATCAAATTTCGCATTATCTCAGCCATTTCAAATCATAATCCTCATATTCGTGCGCACCACCATGACACCACCATATGTAATCGTCACAAGGTTGCAATCATATGCAAAAGCCTTTGTGCAAAAATGAACCCTCCTCCACGACTCTACTCCCATTTCCCGCTTTTCCCCCAAATCTTATCTAATCTTCAAGAAAAGAAAGTGATTTAAGTTCCCCAAATAATTCTTCGAGGTTGTTTGGTTGTGGTTATGAGAATGGAAGCAAAAATGGGAGAAAAGTGAGAAGGGGAAGTGGAATCGTAGAGGAAGGTTGATGGGTGAGTAACAACAATAATGAATGCATCTCGATGGAGTCATCACAAGCAGTGAAGGGATTGTCAAAGGAGCTACTTGATGACAATATTAGAGAGATTGATGTGGTTGAATCATCCATGGATTCAAGAGAGAGAAATAGGGTTAGAGTTTAACACGTCTTGACATCCAATTGGCTAATGGATTGACTTTTAGTCATCAGACATGTATATTCGGATATAAGTTTTGCAAGGACGAACAACATATACAAAAATTTGAAGAGACAAATTTTGAATATTTTTATATTTATGAGGATGAAAACATATTTTAGCCTATATATTTTTTTTTATCAAATTCTTCTATTTCCAAAACCTAAACAAAAATCTTCTTATTTTATAAATATACTACATTGAAATCATATTCCAATATTTTTTTAATAAAATTGATAAAAAAAAATACATTTATTTTAAAAAAATTGGAGTCATGTTCAAATACACCACTTAGAAAATATGTCAACTTTCTTAAAACATAAAAAAATAGGAAGTTGTGTTGAATTAAAACACAACTTCAGTAAAATTAAATTTTAAAAAATAAAAATATGAAGTTATATTTTAAAATACTATTTTTTATTCAAAGTTGTATTTTAGAAACACATCTTTTCCATTTACGTCAAATTTTTAAATTTTACTTTTTTTATTTTTTTATTTTAAAATTATCCCAATATGTAAAAAAGGCCAAGAAGTACCAAACTTGTTTATCCTAATTAAAAGAGTGTAATTAGTTAATTTAATAGAGTGCGTGAGTGATTAAAATTTCTTTGGTATTTATCTTTCATTTCTAAGAATAAAAAAGCTCATCTATCTTAACTCAAGCTGCAGGAAACAGTTACTTCAAAATTGCATCGATTGTAGACTTCCTCTCACAAAAGCAACGCAATTAAATGGTCCTAATTTTCAGCTTCATTCTTGGTCTCTCTCTGTCCAGTCTCCAGTAACTAGATAACAAGGAAAACAAAGTAAAAAAAATCATTGAATTTTTTCACCTCATTATAGGATTTTACGCATGAATTAATCAACATGTCTACGATAGCAGTGATAATTTTCTAACCACTAACCGTCCTCATTCAATATCTGAACACCACCAAGCAAGTTACACGTATCAGAGGAATAATGTTCTCAATGAATCATCAATTTCAATTTTAAACAAACAATTAAGCATACAATAGTTACTACATGAACCCAAACTTCCTCCACACCTTTCAAAATCTGCACGGAAGAACCCAAACTCTTGTATCCCACGGTCCAAATGCAGCAAAAAGACCATGTGAACGTGAAGAGAAAAGGGAGAGGGAATAAATTATTTTATTAGAAAAGTGAGAAGAGATGCTTGTAACATCTAGATGGGGCCAAAGATATATAGGTTTCAAAGAATAAGAGAGAACTTTAATTTATAGAAAAAAATTCTTTGAATTGATTGATTTGAAAAGGATAGAAAAAATATACAGTTTTAATTTAATTTATACTAATTGCTTGTTAATTTAAATTAAAACTCTGAGAGCCAAAAATATATTTAATTACTCCATTTGTTATTGTGCATTGAAATTCGCAAAAGTATTTTTCAAACTTAAATCCAATGATAATCTAAGTGATTAGTTAAGTAACAGAATTTTACTCTCCTAACATGTTTATTTGAGGGAAGGAACGGTGCATGTAACTAGGTGCAGTGCTTGAGAGTGAAAGGTGAGGAGACAACTGTTACATACTATTTGTTCCTCGACTGATGTGGGTCACTGTACCCAACTTGTACGCAGTTTGGGCTTTGTTAGAACACACTCTCAAGCCCAGCCATATTTTCAAGGGCTTTTTGGATTGTTGCATCCTGCACCTCCAAGTTAATTATTGCACCCTTTCTAGAATGTTTTTTTTTTTATCTTTCGAAAGTCAAAATTTGTAGTCATTCAAGAATGTAAAAACAATCCGTTTTTACCAAACTGGATGCTTTTGTAAAACTATATCAAACTAGGCGATTTCAAAAACTATTGATCAAAGATAAATGATTTTAACCTTTGATATGCATTGTAGTTATAATCGATGTAAAAAGTCATTTTTTTACATCGATTATAACTAAAATTTGATGTACAAAAATCTTGAAAAGTAATTTTTTACATTATTTTGTTACCAAAATGATAATAAAATGTAAAAAAAAATTGGGTGATAAAATTTATGAAATGTTGAAAGTTGGATGGTATGAAAAAAATTGAGTGGTCAAATCTAAAAAATTATGAAAATTGAGTGATAAAATTCACAAAAATAAAACTTGAGTGATAAAATTTGTAAAATAATAAAAAAATGAGCTTAAATATATTTTTGGTCCTTGCAACTTAACATTTTTTCATTTTTTCCTTTGCAATTTTTTTCATTTTATTCCTTGCAAAATATATATTTTTTATTCTTAAGTGTGTTTTAGATAATACTTTTTTCACTAATTAAAACACTTTTTTTATTATTCAAAACTCTGTCAAAATTACCTTAAGGACGAAAAATAAAAAAAAATATATTTTATAAGAATTAATTTTTTTTTGCAAAAACAAAAGTAAAAATATTAAATTACATATACAAAATATATTTAAGTCAAAATTTTGATTATCAAATTTGCACCCTTTAAAAAATAAAAAACTACACTTGAGGGAAACATAAACAGGATCATTTATTAATGGCCTATCCCTAGCACCGCGGTCTGTTGATCAGACGATCCTGATTCAATCACGACGCCACTACATTCCCTGCGCACAGCACCAACCCCCTCGGTGCTCCTCCATTTCCACTTCAACGCCAAATCATCGCCTCTCTCTCTCTCTCTCTCTCTCTCTCTCACTAATTCGAAGCTGAATCCGAATCTCGAAACTCGTTCCGCTATTATCCATCAAACCGTGGTGTTGACGTGTTTTTCCCTATCGGTGCTTCGACTCGCGGCAATGTTATTAGGGTTAGGGTTACGGTGACTCTTCGCCATTGTAGCGGTAACAGTTCGTCGTCGCGGTTGCAGAAGTTTTCGCTCAATTGATAAGTTAGGGTTTCGGTTATCGTCATGTCCGATCCTTCGAGGGGTCGCGTTACCATTACTCTAGGGCGCAGCGGTCATGTAAGTTGCAACTTCGTCTAATTGGAAATTTTAATTTTTCTTTTACGCTTAGATTGTAGTTATTCCTTTCTATACAAGGAACTTCTATGTGTGCGTTTTTTGGTGCTTTTAATTCTGTTCACTGTTTTTTTGAATTTGACTTGTTTCTACTTGCTTCGTCAAATAGTAACCGGGAAGTTATCAGTGAATATGATGCTTTACCTTTTTTTGAAGTTTTATGTTTGTTTTCTGTTAGAATAAACACGATGCAAAATGATTTCGTTTGTTGTTGACATCTAGTTCTACATTCGGCATGACTTTGTGCTATTAGCCTATTACTATTTTTGTTGTTGTTAAATTTATCTATTAGGAGTTAAGGAATGCGGTTTAATTTTCGTTTTTCACCACTTCTTACCTTTTGAGAAGTAGAGTTTGGTCTTATATGTCATGAATGGGATATTTGGATTGATTTCCATGATCTTCTGTTTTACACTTGAGTTTAGGTTGTGAAGAGGGATGTATCTGCTGTAGATGCTTCTTCTTTCTCTTCTCTTCACTCAGCTGGCACTAAGCGTTCTGTAAGAGACAGAATTGGAAGTAATGCAGATAATTCTGGGTGGCATGGAAATGGACATAGCGGCAATAAACGGTGTGTCTGTGGTTTCATTGTTACAGTTTGACAAGAGAGAAAGAGAATAGGCTGCATGCTTTTCTTTATGATTTAATTGAAATTAGCTTTCATGAATTTTGTTGTTCATATATTCTGCAGACACCGAGGTGATGTAAACATGCAAAATGGACTGGATGGCAGTAAGCTCCCTTGGCTGTGAATTTACCAACCTTGCATCTTTATCTTACTCAATGGTTTTTGTGTTTCTAATCTTGTTTCTCTTAATTCACTTCTGTGGACATATTGGTATAGATGACCTTCGATTGAAGCTCATGAGGAAAAGTGCATCTAGGCAGACTGACAGCAATGGCAGTAAGAGGCATATGGACCTCCGTGAAAAACTTTCAAAGGGAAGTCACCCTCTGACTAACAGTTATAATTCAAAGCAGCATGGGCCAGAATCAAGGGAAGCTAGTCTGTTGAGGCAAATTCCCTCAGCTAGAAGTTCTGATGATTTACTGCGTATGGAATCCATGAGAAGCTCATACTCTCCTTGGACATTGGATCATATTAGGAGAAGATCACCAGATGGGTTTCCAAGTACTTCCAGGGGGATTTCCCCCCAAAGGGATGTTCAAGACCTACATAGAAGGTCTGTAAGCAGGACATGTGATGGTGTCAGATCAGTTTCATATGTAGGTAGGGATGTTCTAGAAACTTCGAGGCCTCCAGTAAGTGCACCTCAATCTTTCATGTCACGCTCCACAATGTCCACATTGCCTCCAGTAACTGCCAAGCCTGTAGCATCTCATCCTGGCCAACTTCCTCCATCGGGCAGTGTTGCTCAAAGGTCTTCATATGTGGTGAGTATCACTTATCTTCTGGTCTCTAGATATCCTTTTTCTCAACCCTTCTTGTTGATGTTACTCAGAGAAACATTTCCCATGACCATCTGATGGATATCCAAGTTGATTCTGTGATTCCCTTTTGGCTATACGACATGCCCGGGGGTTGTTTATGAAAATATAACTTATTCGCATGACTCTTCCTACAGCCAGGAAGACAAATTATAATTATCTTGGGGAGATTTAAATACAATTAGAAATTCATGGTATTCCACTGTGTGATCTGTTTTTCTAGGCTAGATATTTATAAAGTCTGGGTGGTTAATCAGATCCTAGAATTCGATAGGTATGTGTGAACTCTGTAATCTTCTTATTGTGACAGTTGCGAAACTCTGCTTCTGGTAATCCTAGTTTCCTATGAAAAGGCAAGTGCATGATTGACCGACTTTGCTAGATTTGTAGAATTGGGTGATTTCGGTCATATTTGTTAACTTAATACAGTATGCTAATAATGTTGTAAAATTTGCATTGTCAATCATTTGAAAACTGACTGTCACGTAGAGTTTTTCCTGTGTTTACCCAGAGTAGTCAATAATAGCACATGCTGCTATTGTGCTGTGGTGGAGAATCTGTTACTGGGAACTTTACATTGCATGGATAATAGCCAAAATTGTGGCTGAAATGCAAAGGATATAGGATCTATACCAACAAGAAGTAACAATCCATATTGCTCTTCTCCTTAAGTCATTTTTTGGTACTTCTATGATTCCACATCCTCTTCTCCTTCAGAAACATTTTGGGGTTAGAAATCCGTAGTTGTCATCTCCCACATTTTTTTCTGTTGCTCTTCCAGCCAGCCACACATTTTTCTGGCATTTCCAGCCAAGGTCAACCCTTTAGTTTGTAGCTCCTGTTTCCACCTTCCTTTGTTGGCCTTGGTGTGCACTGCACTTTGATGGCCAGTTTCCTTGCTACTGTCTTTCTGTCCTCCTTTTCCCTGTCCACAGAATTTGTGGCATTATGAGCTCGTCCCAATCAGTGTTGTTGTCTCGGGAATTTTTACAGGAGTATGAAATTTAAAAAAGTTGATGACTCTTATTTTTCACCAACGTAGTTATGCCTTTTACTAACTACGATTGTTTGTTTAAGCTATGGTTTTTGATTGTTAATGATGAACATGCTTTTAATTTTGAGTAAGTTTTAATTTGAGAATTAACATGGTTAAGTGTAAATCATTTGCATTACATCTATTATCTTAAGCTTAAAACCAAAAATGCTCTAGCCTGATGGCTGCTACTATCTCTCTTTCTCTCCCTTTTTTCTCTCCCCCCCTCCAATGTGTGTGTATATATACACATGAGGAGGGATCACGTGACTCAGAGAGTGACTAGTTACTATCTATCCTCACCATTCATTTTCTTGAAATCTAATGATTCTAACGAGTAACTAATCTTAACCATTAGATTTCAAAAAAATTCTAACGAGTAACAAATCTTAACCATTAGATTTCAAGAAAATGAATGGAAGGTAACTTGATCAAGTTACTTTAAAAGAGTTACTCCTCATTTCTTGTTTCTTATTATTATATTAATTATATTTAATTATTTTTTATTTATGTATTCTCCTTATATATTTATATATTATTATTATTATGAGACATAATATACAATTATGTATTAATGTTGTTTTTATATGTTTTGAAATACCTTTAAATATTACAAAGTAAAAAATGATTAATAAAAAAACAGCAATAAAGAAACCTTCTCAGCCCCCAATTGTGGAACTGTTTGGAGTGTAGAGGTGCAGGCCCAACACCCCTTCTCACCAAAGAGACTAAAAAATTCTGGCCTGTTTCTAGTTTCTCCCATCAACTGTCACCCCTTTGCACCCAAGAAAATAAACCCTAGCATCTTTCTCCCATCGGCTGCCATCTCCTTACCCAATCATTTCCCCTTTCAAAAGTTGCAGAACAGATGCTGTCCAGCAGCAGTGCAGGTCTCTGAGGCTGTCCAGTGATGGTAAAGGTTGCAGAGCATATCCGGCAACAACGCAGAGGAGCAACCACGAATGGCAATGATGGTCACGAAATCAGCCATGATTTGTGACGCTACAGTCGCAACTCAAATTGGCTGATGGCAAGCAGAACTGGGGGGAGGGGGTGCTGCGATATCGGAATGACTGTGCACTTTCAGTAATAATGATCCCACTATATGCTATCCTACTATAGTATTCATAGGGTCGAATCCAAGACTTATTACACTATAATTTGACCTTGACTTTGGATTGTCTAATGGCCTAAAGTTGTGCATATGCTGATTGCTAGGTGTTTTTTATCTGTTGATTTTAGATTTTCTTCTAAAAGTTTCTTTTTTCTAGACACCTATTGCAATTGAAGCTTAAATATCATAATCTGATTTTGCGGCACAATGTCCAATGATTGTTTTCACCCCCCAAAAATAGATACAGGAGATGGTTATATTTAGCTCCCTTCTAGGAGATATGATGGTCAAATGATCAAATAATTCATTGTGTTGAGGTGCATTGTTTTATTGCTGGAGTGTTGGTTTTAGTTATGAATGCCTCTGCAAGTGATGAGCTATCTAGCTTGGACAGGTTGAGTTTAGTATTTCTGTCTGGTTCAAAGCCAAGTTGATTGTGTCAGCATAGGTTAAATGTATTTCCAATTTGATAAGCTACAGGTCCAGTTTTCAGTTAAATCAATCAAACAAACCGGTCCGGTCTGCTCCGTGTTTAATAACTGATTGGGACTTGGGTATTATGGGGTACACAAGTCCCACACCAAGTAGTATGAGATACTTGATGGGAGTACTTAAGGAATTTGGTTAGCTCCCTTGACAGCTAGCTTTTAAGGGAACGTTCCTTGAGTGCTTGGGTGTTTACCAATAATAGTCTCAAATGACCCTTATTTGATTCATTGACATGATTTAATATTATTGATTTATGAAGGCATTTTGGATAAAAAATGAACAAGATTAAAAAATGAATGAGCCTAATATTACTCATTTAGCAAAAATAATATTCCATCAACAGATATTGTGTTGGATACCTTTTTTACATAATCAAAAGTACTGTTTCTTTAATGCTTATGCTTCTCTGGCTTTTGCTTATGCATAAATTTGCTGTGTTGTGTGAAGAAATGTCAGCATCCTAACATGGCTTTGATGGTTATCATGTAGGGTGATGAACAAGTACAACAATCTCACCCAACTGTGGATGGCCTGTTACATGCATTGGGACTTCAAAAATATGCCATTCTCTTCAAGGCTGAGGAAGTATGTATCTTAATTTGTTTCTGTAAATGAAATTATATTGTCCTGGTATTTTTTGTTCTCAAATTTCATTGACAATTTGTGTTGTCATTTGTTCAATGAGATGTCAAAATCATTTACTTATCGGCTACTATTGGAATTCCACCTGGGAAAATGATTGGAATAAACCATATATAAATCTAGGGAACTTTCAATTGATTGTTGCCTGGGATAGTCTTATGCAGCATTTTGCCTCTGGATTTAATTCTTGCCTTTTTCATCCAGACAGTTTGGTTCATTATTATGTCATTGATGGATGAATTCTACTAGGCTCTCTGTTCTGTTTCACAAAATTACTAACCTGTATAATGCTCTTTCATGTTCAACATGGCATGAATGCCTGAAAATTTTAGGTCTTCAAAATTTGTCACATATTAGTTTCAGATTAAATCCATTGTTTATTGACAAATTGTGTTAATGTTTGTGTGTTGTGTGTTTCATAGTTGTGTAAATTGGGTATGAATGTCAACATTTGAATCATTGCTTAAAGAATCATGCCTTGTAATTTGTAAATGCTTTTAATCTCTATTGCTCTTCTTAGGTTGGCATTCAACCTCACCTAAGGTGGCAATGTTGAAATTATTAAACTTACCCCTTGACTAACAGCATGGGAGCTTAGTTTTTATTTTCCTACAGTGATTAACAAGTTTTTAGCTTCAATTGACATTTAAAGAATTCTGCACACTAGCTCTGAAGTCTGAACTAGTAGATGAACTGAATTTGTTGTGTTGAGTGCTCAAGTAATCATATATTGTCTTATTAATGACTTTATATGTTAGTCCAGAAGCATGAAATATTGGAATATCAAGTATGATTTGGTAAATTGTATGCTTTGGCTATGAATTAGGTTAATTCTAATTTTGCACTGCTAGTTATCTTATACACTGATGTGTTCGTTTAGGTGGATATGACTGCATTAAAGCAGATGGGAGAAAATGACCTCAAAGAGCTTGGAATTCCTATGGTAATTAATTGTCTTTCTTATCATATGTGGCATATATTCGGGTGTTATTCAATGAGGCTTGCTGTTGTGAATATTACACCAAATATATGGATGTACATTATTGATTATGTATATTTCAGACAATGAAGCACAGAATTCAATTAGTGGAATTGTGTCTGAAGTTATCTTGATGTTAACGTTGTTTTTGTATCCATCTCCCCAGTACACTAGATGCATTGTCCAATACCACACATTTCTCTTCTTTCTCTTTCCTTCGATTGGTTTATCATCAATGTTCAAGTATTTGATCGGAAGCCATGTCAAACAAATATAATGCCTCAGATGCCAAATAACCCTTAAAAAATCTAGATTTGGTTCTTATGAAGTGAGAGGAGAGTGCTTAGAGGATAAAGTGCAGTTGCAACTATTGATTAGAAAATCATGTATTGAGACTGTTTAATTTTGTATCAATAAATCCTCTTTCACTTGTTTAGTAGCTTTTATTGCTATTTTGTTGGAAGATATGAATTTTCCTCATGCTTTCACATGTAGCCAGTGGATATGCTTTCTATTTCTTGCATGGTTTGAGAACATCTACCAAAATGCATGAATGTTTTACTTCCCAGTCAACGCTAAATATAAATCAGTCCTGTAAATTTTGCAATCTGAACCTCGTGAAAGTTGATAGTGTAGGTATTCTACCTGTCTTCCTTTCTTGCCTTTGCTTGTGATGAGCCTATAAAATTGCTACAGTAGACTAGTACCCTGTAACAAAGATGTAGCAACACAGTCATCAGTAATATTTCTTCTATTAACGGGTAGATCTCACCAAATAACCTGGGTCCATACTGCTTAGTGAGGTCAACACAAAATCCTCAATAATGAAGTGTATAGATTATATTAGAAAAAATGTTTGCTAGGATTTCTTGTCTTTGTGCATGTGTTTGTTCCAGAAGAATGTGTTTTTTCATGTACTTGTGCTGAGTACACAAGTTGATTATATGATATTATTTGGTCTAATGGATGTTGCTTGGGTTGCAGGGTCCAAGGAAAAAAATTCTTCTCGCTCTCTTGCCCCGTACCAAGCGTCAACAATGATCGATGTCTATCCTGCATGATGCTGAAACTGACATTATTGGAACACCAGTTTTTACATTTAATTTTATTTTTTATAATTTGGATGATGGTAAAGCCCAGATCTGAGAATGTTTACGAATATAACACCCCTTGTCCCTTATAGGGTTCAAGTATCCTTTTTTGAAAAACAAGTTCGGGTTAAAATTCTCGTCTATTGGAGATATTGATCTGTAATATATGGTGTCCGTACTTTCTCTTTTCTTTTTTTTAAAAAAAAAAATTGAAAGAAATAGGAAATTGAATCAGAGTATGTTCAACTTTTTGCATTGAGCAAGCTTAATTGTGTCAGCAAAATGTTTTCAGTTTCTTTCATACCCTCATTTTACCAACTTGTGTCCATGTAATGATGGTGCTAATGTAGAGCGTCAAGATCGTCAAAGCCAGAAATTTGACTTTAGAGTGAAATATGCACTTGATGCTTCCCTTACCATTACCTTTACAGCTACATTTGTTCAAAACTGGTCTTGCTTTCGGTCTCAATTTTCTTTAGGAATTGGGAGGAAAACTGTGTTGCTGCGAGGTTTAACTAATAATTTATTGGTTCTTGAAAGAATGTTGGGCTAAACATCGAATCTCAACGTTTGCTGCGAATCTGTTTATGCTTTACTTTCTCCCAAAATTGGCGACATCATCTTGTGTCGGTAAGCACCAAATTCCTGGCCCCGTAACTGAAATTGAATTTCGGAGGTAAAGTTAATATCTTTCTTTCAAAATTTTGGTGAAAATCAAATTACATTTCATGCGGTTTCTAGAATAAGCACTGTGCTCGTGTTTTTCGGTGCGGCACGTGTTACGGCTCTATACAAATTGCCTTTCGTCACTGCCCGTTGAAGTAAATTTTTATAATGGCATATTCTTAATTTGTCTTTGAGAAATACACGTTAGTCTGCAAGCAAAACTAAAAATAAGAATAACACGTTAGTCATTAAAAACGAAAAACACATTACCGTCTTTAAGAAATTGCAAGAGTTGGCCCTATTTATCCTTTTAGGTATTACGTAGTAGATACATAGTCATTAAAAATAAGTAGTATGACAAACATTTAATTTCTTATTAATCAAGGTGAGGTTTCTGGCGGTTTGCGTAATTTGAAAATATAATCTTTTTATAATTCAGTTTACTACCCACGTTGTCTAAATTTCTTCTATTTGCGTTGAGCCCTTGAATTGTCAATTTAGCATTATGCAATATCAATATCAAAAGCTTTTTTGTGGTTTTAGTTTGCTTCTCTTTTCTGACATTTGCTTTTATAATATTAGTTTCTGAATTTGAATCACTTTGTTTAAATTGTTTTTTATTATATTCTTATTTCCCCCTAATTTTTAAATATTTTACACACATTATAAGTAAGAAAAGATAAAAGTAGAAGTATTACGAAGGAGTTAAAAAAACAAATATGAACAAGAATATATATTTTTAATTTATGTGTAATATTCTTAAATAAACATATAAAAGTGGATTTTTTTTACACTGATAAGATTCCTTTAACAGTTCATGGGATGCGTGAGTACTTTGTGAGCAGCGATTGTACCCAAAAAAATGACCTTAATCTTGAGAAGGCGAGCTGTGTATCAGCTCTAATTCACTGATTCAAAAGATTTAAATAAACTTCACAACTTATCTCACGTTTTTAAATTTATGGATAATACAAATTAAATCTTTTTGAGACTAAAAAAAAAAACTACTTTTATTTATCCTATAACAACCGCTATTGTTCTTACGTAGCAAAATAGAATGCTCTCCAACGTTATTGTGTGTTGCTCTGTAGACTTTATTATAAAGTTGCTAAATGTAAAAGCAGCTCCAAAATGCCCTTATATGTTGCTTTTAGGCTTTTAGTTACATGAGTCAAATTGGATTTCATGAAGTTTTTCACATGTACTGCCTTCATTCACAATATTTCTGATGTCACTTTACGCATAATATCACTACAAATTTAAGTCCAAATACTTTAGAACATGAACTACTTGATCTATTGAAGATAGAGGTTTGAGTGGTTTCAGCCTTTTAGAGGTGAGACTCTTTAAGTCAGAAACAGAAACAAGGTTGAATCTTCTTGGTTGTCGCATTAACTTTTAATGTTCAATCCTGGTGCGTTTAGAATGATGTACCAGTATTAAAAAGACATTTCAACTTAACATGTTCTTTCTCCGAAGTAACATATTTTTGTCGTTTGATATCAGATATGACTACATTATCATATTACAATATAGTATATAGTTTTTCCTGAGTCAATTTTGGCATTCTATAATGTCCCATAAAAAATTATAATCAGTAACCCCACTTTGGATTTGACCAAAAGCAAGGGCAATACCCAGTGGCGGGAGAGCAAGTTTTTTTTATAAAAAAAAATGTTTAATAGGCATTTTAAAAAGAGAAATAAAAATATAAGTATGATAGAGTTTGTGATACGATAAAAAGAGAAAGATAAAAAAAAATTGATGAGGTGTTCAAAATTAAAAAATATTTATGCATGTATCATTATTTTTTTTAGGGTGTAGGGACAACGGTTTGATATTCTCAAACCAACGTGTAATGAAAAGAAATTAGCTAAAATCAATCAATCACACCCAACAACGTACCCACCCACTTAGCCACCATAACCTAATTCTCCACTCTCATGGTCTCTTTTTATTCCAAATGTTAGGATATATAGTGAAATGCTATATGACAGCATGCCTACTTGGAATTCTCCTCCTAAAGCAAGAAAAAAGAGAGTTTAATTAATAAGCATGGAATTAGAGAAAAAACAGTGGGAAATTGATGAGCATGAGAGGCTTATTGGTGAAAGAAGTCAACCAATGGAAGATCTAGTTAGAGACAATGGAATAAAACACAATCTAATGATTTTTCTAAATTGTCACAAAAGCAACAAAGTGTGGGGCCAACTATAACAACTGTCCAACGCAAATGCTCGTTTGTTTGTAGAATAATGTTATAGTTGATGACTTGATTCACCTGAAAAATATTAAGTTTTTATAAAATATAGGCTTTGCCTGCTCTAAGAAGATATGCCCAGATCTTGAGGAAGACTCTTATTAGTATATATGCTTACATCATTGCCCACTTCTTTTATTCCTTTTTTTAGCTTCTACTCTTTCCTTTCTTTGTATATATTACAAGAGCATTTATAAAACATGGTCAAGAAAAACATTTTATAAGGGTCTTTTTAACGTGATTGTGGGTGGTGGAGGGATAATTACCAATTAAAGAAGCTTTATTTAGTGCTGAATAATTACATTACATTTCTATACAGATGTCGGCATTTTATGAATTAATAACATCAATTGAATTAACTCTAGAAGATGAGACTCGGCTATGTATGGCTTAGCATCCATTACAGTAATATTCATTTGGCAATCTTTATAATATATGATTAGCCTAGCCTAGGTAGAGGACAATACATGAAGCAATAAAGTCATTGGCTGGTCAGTAAAATAATTAGATAAGCATTTTAGTACTGTAGTAGATATGTTATAAAGTTAGTGCCTCCTCTTTCTTTGACTTTTTGCAGCTACAGTTAGTTTAATAACTTTAATCATGTCCTAAGCATGGAATATGTCTCTTTTTTTAATAAGGGAGAGAAAGCCAAGTGGAAACTATTAATATTATTAAGTGCTTTATAGACCATCCCTTAAATAAATAGTATACTACAGTGAATCCTCTTTGATTGATAAGTTTGAGGTGTATCTAGTACAATTGCCAAAAAGAGTTTTTCTTTATTAACAAAACATTACATGAGAGACGGCTTTCTCTTAATCTGACTTTTCTTCATAATCTTTTATTCTATTGACCATGGGGTACCCCTTGTGCTGTCCATGTACTATAAAACTAGTTATTTTAATAGATACAATGCATACTGGGGACTTAAGAGTTTAATATAAAAGGAATAGAAGCCTAACAACTAATCACTGCATTAATTTCCCACCTCAAAATTAATATATTTCTTTCCCCACAATTAGAGAGATCATCATGGGAAAGGATATCATTGATCTTTCTCCAACATGGGATTGTGACAATGGCAATTCCACTGAGAAAAGGCTCAGGTTATTTGGCTTTGAGCTAAACCCTTCATCAAAAGAGGGTTGTGCCAAAGAATCTGGTGAAGGAGATGAAAGCGTGAACTCCTCTATCTCAGTTTCTTCTGGAGGAGACAAAACTTTGCAAGAGAAAACCTCAGCCAAAGACCCTGATGAGAGAAAATTTGAGTGCCAATATTGTTACAAGGAATTTGCAAACTCACAAGCCCTAGGGGGGCACCAAAATGCTCACAAGAAAGAGAGAATGAAGAAGAAGAGGTTGCAGCTTCAATCCATAAACCGTTACCTACAGCACCCTTTCCAAAGCAACCATGGCTTTGCTTACCCTTCTGATACTCCTTGGTTCTATGACCCCTCTACCTATAATAATAACTCTGAGTTCACCCTTTGTGAAGAACCTCAGATTAGCTTCAATTCAAATAGCGTTTTGGATACCAATTTTTCTAGTGATCAGAAATCTAGTTGGTATTCTCTTGCATCCCACCCTTCTAATTCCCAACAAGATACTTGCATGTTTACTTTCTCATCCAATGCAAGTAATGATAATAATAGTCCTTTCATCTTCAAGCCTTGTTATTTCCCTGCTTCAAATCAGAATCATAATAAAACCCTAGATCTTCAACTAGGTCTCAACTTGGAGTCAAATACAAGAAGTTCTATAGGAAGGATGTAATTTAGTATATACAGGATATATAGGTTAAATTAATAGTTTCCATGTTTCTCCTTGAATTATTTTAATGTATCAATTCTTAAACATCTGGGAAAAGGGAATGAGAAAAAGAGAAGGAAAAAAATTCACAATTCATTAGAGTTAGTTGGCCTTGGCCACTGCAGAGCCAAGAACAGTCTGACAATGACCACCATTCAGAATTCAGACAACATATACAATCCATATGATGTATTTATTATAGCATGTTGTAGCCATTTGATATTACATAACTTTTTTCAGTACATATAAGGTGCTTAGATAACAACGTTCTCTTTCATTTCAGTTATCTATTTCTGTGTAAGACACTAATTCATGAGTTTAATTTGAAGTGTCATGGTAAAGTTTTACTTTGTTCAATAAAAAAATCATCATTATATGACTTTTAATCTTTTATGATAATTTTTATAAAAATTAACAAATTTATCATGTATAATAATTTATAATTGAATCACACTATAAAAATTCTTTACAATGTCAATGTCAGTTTATACTCTATTTATTCAGTTTATATATTCATAGAATAGAATCATGTGCAAACACAGATGGATTGAGAGAAGAGAGTACTCATTATATAAATTTGGGAGGGTAAATTTACCTATCTAAAGGCCTAGTCGTAATGTTGCATGTCAAGGGAGTGATACAAACTCCAGAGGGAACCTGAATGGGGCATGCAGAATGAAATTATTATAAGGCTGTCAAAGTCGAAAACTATGTAAATTTCAAGCTGGAATATGGTCATAATGCCTGGAGTAAAAACTTGGTTTATCCATTACTGTAGTTCGATGAGGTATAGGAAGATGATAAAGACTAATATAATTGTAATAATAATATTGGTTTTTTATCTGAAAATATTTTTCTATTTGGTGACAAAGTACTTGTATCATTACCTATGTCCTAATCTCGTCTTATTTGAGACATAATGCCCCCATGTGTAATTGCTTGTACAACTAAAGTTCACCAATTAATGAAATTAAATTTCTCAATCCAGTGTTTTGGACTTTTGGAACAAGTGTGAATCTCAATCTCTTACAGCAAACCGTAAATATGTACACAACAAGAGTTGGCTTACAAGTGGTGACAAAATATCCAACCTGTTTATCAGTGCCTTAAACGTTGTAATTCTCTAAAGTTTTTTTTTTGTTGTTGACTGGTTCTCTCGCCTTAGTACAGCGGTAAAATTATGTTTTTGTGACTTGATCATGAATTCCAATATAAAAACAGTCTATTTGTATTTGCAAGAATAAGACTGTATAAAATATCTCTTTCTCTTCTTTACACATAAATATTGTTAAGTATCCAGACAATGATTACATACTACTAATTTTCTCTCAAGGGGTTTTGCTAGCCAATGCCCAAGCAAACTAGTTAATAAATCAATAAATAAAAAGATTATATTACGTTTGGTTACATTATAAATTAGGGTAGTTAAGTGTGTTATCAATAGCATGTTTTACAAAAAAAATTTACTGTTGATTTTATTTTCTAATCAATAATTTAAAGGTACTAAATAGCATTATCCTTTATTAAAGAAACTAACATTAAATTCCCATTTTAGAAGATTAAAAAATGATGTTTTTGACGAAGATTTAAAATGTTACAACAACACAATTTATACAAGTCGATCAAGTCATCGGGAGGTATAACTCGGTAACTTTCTTCAGCTTTTTTTTTTTTTTAATCAACTTTCATCATCGGCTATCACAATTCGTAGTAAATTAGTGCTTTACTTGTAATCAAAGACTTAGAATCCTCACTTAAAAAAAAGACTTAGAATCCTACTAGGTTAATTGCACTCCATTGTGACCAGAGTTATGATCAGCTTCATTATCATGTCGCCTAGAGGAGATTAAATTCACTCCATTATAACTACCTTCCATTAACTTTGATATTTTGAAAAATATATGATAAATTAAATACTTAAAATCATTTAGTATTATCCAAATTTTATGGTGAGTTTTATAAGAAAACATGCTAATCAAGTTGTTTATATAGTAATAGCTAGGTGTTGCGAATTCGGCAAGTATATCGTTCGTTCAAGTAATAAAGTGATAAGAAAGTTATCGTTCCCATGAGGATTAATGCACCGATTATATTATAACTCGTATCTAAAAGTTGGATAAATAAATGTTGGATAAAAAGTATGGATTGTTTGTTTGAACAAGTAATTATAAAGACAAGAATTAAAGCATAACTATTGATTATGAACAATTAAATTAAGTTGTGACAATATAAAGAAAGCGTAGCCAGGGCACCCACACTCGATGTTTCCTTCCAAAGAATCTGTATTGCTTACTACATTCACTTAACTAAGTTACTTAGCTCTTGTGTGCATACAAATTCAGTTAGTCACCAATTCCTCAGTGATATAACCCTTTAACCCACTTGAAAGTTCTAATCCCTTAGTCACCTTCCTAGGGTTAAGCATTAAGCAACACATTTAATAAACTACCCACATACATTCCTATTCCTAGGTAATGTAAAGCAAGCTACTACACTTAGTTCTAAGACTAAAGCCCCAATATCCCTATTGTGAACCCTAGCTCTGCATTCTTTAAAAGATTGATCAAGTCTAAGAAAGAGATTTAAACATTCAAGCAAAGTGTAGTAAAATAACTTTGGATAAATGAATAATAGCATTCAATACATCCCAATGGAATTTACATCAAGTGTTTGGCCCTAGCTACAAAATAAAACTAGTCAAACCTATTCATGTTTGGCCCTGAGCTAACAAAAAGAAACATGCTCAGCTGAAGCACAAAGGAGAAGAAAATGAAGAAAGGTCTCCACTTGAGCCTTCAACTCCCAAGCCCTAGCTAAGCTCTCCCAAGCTTCTCAAACCCTTTTCCAAGTGATTTTCGTGCTCCAGAAGTGGCTCCAAAGTCCTGGGTTCAAGTATTTATATGAGAGTGAGTGAAAGTCCAAATCTTCCCTCTATCAGCTTTCATAATTACACAATCAGCAGACTTTCACACTGATGGCGTGGGATCCCACGCTGGTAGCGTGGCCTTCCAGAGAGAACAGCTTATTTTCTTCATGTTCCACGCTGGTGGCGTGGCCATCCACGCTAATGGCGTGGAATTCCAGTGGATATTGTTGTTGGAGGCTGTTTTCCACGCTGGTGGCATGGCTCTCACGCTGGTAGCGTGACAACTTTTGCTAAATTGATCTTGTGTAATATGTTTTCCTGCTGTAAAGATGATCAAATTAACACAACTCATGACAGAAAAAGATTCATCAACATTTATCACAATTATAGGCAATTATAAGCTATTTGTGGATGATTCTTGCTTCTAATAGCTTGGAAAGGACTATATGCTAGGCGCATATCACTAGGACATCTATGCTAACGATCATGTTTTTTAGCTTATACTTAATTATATATTTACTTTTATTTTGAATGAAATGCAATAAATTTGTTTTACGTAAGAAAATGGTTTAGTAGTTTTAGTGTTAATTTGAGTTTCCTGTTTTTGATAGACTTTAAAGTACCATTATCTTTTTGTCATGGTTCTTATCACCATCTAACCTATATTGGCTTCTCCTTTTTCCTTACCATATATCTTCTTTTTTTTTTAATCTCTTAATATTTTAATGGTTCCTCCATCTCCCCATTCATCATCAATTAACTATCACAAACAAAAGTGTAATTGGGGCTATATATATCAGTCAGGGTATATAGGTGGAGCAATTTAACGAGATTCCTTGTTTTGAGGTTCCATGTGCCACTAGAACATGAAACCAAATCTAAGATTTTACTGTAGAATTTGATTTGATTAATATGGCAGCATTTATATATGTTTGTTACAGAACAAACCTAACCTAGTAACCTATTAAATCGTTGATTAATCAATCAGCATTTTAATTAAATACTAACACACTCTCCTAACTCTTATCTATATAAATTGATTTTTAATTATAAATTAACACATCACACTCACATGTGATAAAAATATCTATTTATATCACGCACATTTTTTTATTGTCAAACACTAGGAGACGAAATAAAGCTCCTTTTTAATTATCTTTCTTTAATTAATCTTTTTTGTAACCAGCCGCCGGACACATGCTTGAATGACATTATTTCTTAATATTCATTAGTTTATTATTAATTAAATAATTTTTAATTGAAGATCTTGGAGATTTGGGGAGAAAAACAAAGTCAATAATGTCCATTATTTTCTAATAATATTTCAATACTGGATAGTTGAATTTAATTTATATCAGAAAATATTGTACCTAAGTTAATTAAAAAACAATTGCTTGACTGCATTTCTTTCTTTTTTTCTTTGGGGGTAGGGGGTAGGGTAGACTGCACAGTTGTTTATTAATAATATTGCAAAGCACAACAAGTCTTCAACAATACTATTATATAAATGCTAAAATGTTAACTCCCTTCTTTGTAATAATATTTTATTTTATTAAAATGAGTGTGTACGACGTCTGAAAAGTCCTCGTATTACAAGTTCTTACTATATATATACTTTTGAAAAGAATTTTGAAAATAATGTAAATATTCTTCTTTTTTTCATTTTCTTTAGTTTTACTAGAATATCATTCACGTCATATAGTATAATATTCTACAAGATGAAAAACCTAAACTGAAAATCAAAATGGGTTGCAGTTACAGTACAAGCAACTGTTTAGATTTTGAGTTTAATTAAACTTGTGAATGAAGTCTTTAATTAGTCCAATTATATGTATATTAACGTACAAAATTTAAAAAGTTAGTCTTCGACATGTGGTTGTAATGATAATATTTTGAATAAGAATTTAATTAAATTAAATATTGACAGAATTAAAGTTTTTTTTTTATATTATCATCCTATTAGAAATTATTATATATTATAAATCTGTTGACTCTAATAATAACAATTTTAAAATTTATATTTAGAATGATTTGTGATGGATTGATACTATTTTTTTATGATTTACATACACGAAAACTAAACTCTTTTTTTATTAATTCATTATATATGATTAAATGTGTTATATATATATATATATATACACAAAATATTCACTAGCTTATAAATAAGTTATATATATTATCAAAAATTAAAACTAGGTGTTGATGACACATTTAGTTTTCTCACTTCAGAGGAGGAACTAGTCTACTATCAGAAATGTATGAAAGGTTCTATCATCTAGAAAAATATAACTAAGAAAAATAAATGGGTGCATACATATATATTAAACTTTCACTCATTTTTCTTCTTCTTATAGTAAGAATATTCTCGTGTTATGTTTTATATTAAGTAATATTAAATTGCTCTCGATAACGTACACTTCTAAATTTAGACCCCTGTGCACAGCGCAATTAATTTGACCTAAATACATTCTCGTGATCACTTTTAAGTTTTGATGCATGGTCGTAGAAAATGCTTCCAAAGTATTGTTTCTTTGGGAACTCTGTTTTCTCTCTTTTTTAACCATTTTTTAATTCTAAACGTTTACAGTTTGGACAAATGAAACGGATCAAGGTTGTCTTTGCAAATTAAATATTTATGCTGGTTCGCGACGGAATTATTTCCTGGATTCTCTTTTCATAATATAACCCACTTATCTAGATGGACTAGGTCCCAAGTGTCACTAAATTATAAACATATCCATGCATATTTTTTATTTACCTACTGGAACAAATATATATATATTCTTACCAAATTTTTGAAGTGACAGCGTTAATGAGTTAATTTTGTTAAAAAGGAGACCTACAAAATAAAGAAAAAGACTATGACGCTCAAGTAAATATATCAATTATATGAGAATATAAGAATGTATGAAAGAGTGCACAAAACTGAGTATTAGTATGCGTGAGAGTGTATAGAGTAGATGTCTCTTGGTGTGAATTGGTATGTGAAGGATTAGATGAAATTTGTATTTATAGCATGGAGGGAGAGTCCCTAGTCCTTATTTGTCGGGACTAGTACATTAAATAACAATCCTTATAGATAATTATTAAGATTTAGGTAAAGGCTAACAGATAATTATAAGTTATAGATTATTAAGTTTACATATAATGTGTACCTTATAGATAATATGATGATTTGTAAATAATTAAGTAATGCTATTTGATAATGAAATTACAACATTATCAATAATATTTGAATAAATAAGTATTAAAGGTAATATATTTGGTTCAACAACCCAACGGCTAAGGGGAGACATATGTGTTCCTGTAACAAGTTTGACATGGAGAATTGATACGTGTACATAGATACCATGTAATGTATTTTGTTGACTCAAACAATACAATATATAAACAAGTTATATCTTAAGTGTTGTTACGGATAAAGATAGACCCATTTATAAAATTCAAATATTCAAACTTCTCAACATCGTAACCACCAGAGAACAGAATATATAACAAATATTATAACTGCCGCTACTCAGTTATTCAGATAACCGAAGATCCCGACCAAAGATAGTGGGCTTCAACCACCATTCCACCAGGGTCCAGGTTAGTATCTTATAAATAGAGTATCCTTCATGGAGAAATGTACACACATTCTGACTCTCTCTTTTTCATTCACACAGAGCACACACTGCACACCACTCAGAACACACATTGCACACCACTCATGTTGTGTATTCATTTTGTATGATCTTCTTCCTTGAAGTGCTTCTTCCTTGAAGTGCTTCAACCCCATAAACATCTTCAGAGAGAGAGTTTGATCTCATATTAACTATCCAGCAATATTGCTGAACATGTCTTGTTCATCTTGAACAGAACAAGTGTTTTTCAAATAATCTTAATAATAACTTATTAACATATTCTATCTAAAGCATAAGTTGAATATACGTTAACAAATCATTATATATAAACAATTTTTATTATGGTTTTATTTAAGTATTTTCTGCTAGATAACTCTATTTTATACTTTGTTTGAATTATTCTCCTCCTAACTATAGTTAGGGTGGCTTTTAAAAAAGTTAATCCATTAAGTTGCTTTCCAATTTTAGTCACATTTTTTTACGAAATGTTTCCCACCTCATCATTCTAGACCCTTTCTAAGATAAAACAAAATACATAATATAATAAAAATCAACTTGATTAGGAGTATTAATAATCCACTAAGCTGTTGTGTAAAATATATATAACGTTAGTCAGTCCAATGAAGCCCTCGTCATTTGATTGGTCGTAATTGGAATGGTGCCCAGATTAGTATTGATTCCTTGATGGCTTTACTAATCATTCATATTTGAATCCTAACTTCTAACTAAAATATATGTTATTAATTTATCTTATGGCAAGCACTCCCCTTCCATGCCAGCACTAAGCAATTATTTTAATGATTCTTATATGTTCATCTTTGTCTGCGTTTGTTGTAAATACTAATCCAAGAACACATGACATATGTATCCTTAGGAAATGGAAAAGAAAATGAGGTTTGGAAATAAAATTCTTTCGTGAATAGAGAGTACAATGTACGTATTATAGGATAATTATGAGAATCTTTATCTACGAAGAAAAATCATTCAAGGGAGAAGTAAGACAAACTAAGTGGCGTACATGGTTAAGTATATTTTGATAATTTACTTGAATAATTATAATATAATATTCATAGATCGCAATATTATTGCAGAATAAAGCTATTCTATACAATTATAGACCAATTATATTGCCTAAGCTATCCTACTAAGATGATCATCGTCGATTATTTTTATATGAATATACACGAGTGTCTTTGAGGGATTAATGTAATTATATCTTAAATCTTATATCTAATTTCTTATTGAGATATTATTTAATAAATATGATTGTGTTAAGAATTAAAAAAATATTAAATATGATAGTATATCACTAATCATGTAATTTTTTTATATAATGCATTAAAATTATATCTATTTTAATTTTAATACTCAATCAGTTCGAGACTCATTTGAATGAAAATGAGGTTTTGTATGATTATTAGTATTAGTATGTTGTAACAAATAATATTAGTATTAGCATGCACAAATTGAATTGACAATTTCAGGCTCAGTTTTGATTCCGCCTACAAAAAGAATATAATATGACTCAATGCAAGCTTGAATCGTATTTTCCTTCTACTTTTTTCTCAATAAATAACACCCTCGGTTTGAATGTCTGATCACAATTTTTAATCAATTTATATATAATAACAGGATACGCTGGATAGTTGATAATAAAAATATAATAACATGATAGAATAAAATATGATGAAGTGCATGTACTTTTAGTTTATTAACATACTTAAAATATTGAAATAACTAATGACTTTGTAGTTTACTAATACATGTGTGTGCTTTTAAGATTTGGAGAGATATGCACGACTCGAGTTTAAAAATTAATGTATGTACATTAAAGCGTATTACATATTTTCCTTAATTTTTTATTTCTACATAATTTTGGGGTGAATATATGGGGGAAATCCCAAAAACAAGGATATTTGTTTCCTGCATTCTTATTATTGAATTTAGCATTTCTCATTCTATTTCAGAGATTTTATTATAAAATGTAATTTTATATTCATGAACATTTTGAAATGCAATAAAAGGTATAAGATACAAATAAGAAAATGCAAAATTCAAATGCCTGCAATAAGTTATATTTTTTTTCTTACTACTTTCCTGATTTTTAATGTCCAACTGAAAGGGCTACAGACCCATTAACATTCGCATTTGGACTTGTAACTGCTAGCCCAGATTTCCAATTTGGACTTTATTGGAGGACAACTGGACATTGGATGTGATATGGGCTACATTAGTGGAGCCCGAATATTTTTATTAAACTATGAAAATGAGTTTAAAAAAATAGTAGAAAATATTTATCAGCAACCAAAAATGGGTGTTTTAACTCTCAATTTAGATAGATTTAAGATTTAAGAAAGGCACATGATAAAATAAAGCGAGAGTTTGTCTAAGTGTACGCTTAAGGATATTAGCCTTTCCAAATGAACTCAAGGTATGTTTAAGTAAGTTTATTTCGATCGAAATATTTTTAGGATAAAAAATAAATAAAAATTAACTTTTGAATAAGTTAATTTATAAAAATTCTCCCGTATAATTTCATTTTTTAAGTTTCTACAAATTAATATATGTATAAATTAATTTCAATTTATAGAAAAACTTATTTCATACATTTTTTTTCTTATAATTTTTTTTTCTAAAAGTACTTGGTTTTAGGTGTGTTCATCAACCGATCCAAACCGCGGTGACCGAACCGAAAAATCGATAACCGAAAATCGAAAAATCAAAAATTGAAAAAAAACCAAAAATTTTCACTGGATTGGATTGATTTTCGGTTTGGCTGGTGAAAACTGATCCAATTATAAACCTTATCTTACCCTTTACCTACTTGGGTCTATTCCCCATCATAGCCCAAAAACCAAAAACCCAATACACACTAAACTAAACCCAAGATTCACTAAACTAAACTCGAGTCTAAACGTCCAGATTACCCCAGCCAACCAATACCATTAGCAAAATTTATGTCATACCCAAATATTGAGTATATTTCCAGCTTATAAATTTGTATTATAGATGACCTTTGAAAACTCTGATAATTGTATTCATACTTATAAATTCACGTTTTTTTTTCAATTATAGGTGACCTGTGAAATCCATTTTTTTTGTTATGTTAATGTAACAACAGATGACAGATGACAGATGATGCGTGTTCAACCTTTGTCCAGAATACTTCTACTTATTTACAATCTAGAGCTGTTTAGTTTTACATTTAAGTTATGAGTTCAGTTTGAAAATTAGAAAATTGTGTTTGTTTTTGTCCAATGAACATGTTTGCAATAAGGTTTCATTACTCCTTATTTTGTCCAATGAACGTGTTAGTCCAATGAAAATTAGAAAATGATGTTTGTTTTTGTCCAATGAATGTGTTTGTTTCTGCTAGATACTCCTTATTTTAATAAAAATAAGTCTCATAAGTTTTATTTTTAGACTTTTTAAAAAATCAAAAATCGATCCAATCCAAATCGAAAAAATTTGGATTGGATTGGATTGGATCGAATCGGATTTGGAAATTTTTTTAAACCGAATGGATGATCAAATGACCAAATCAAAGGGATTAGATCGAATGGTTTTTTGCTTCAAAACCGATCCAATTCAGACCGCGAACATCCCTACTTGGTTTTAGATAGACTAACTTAAACAAACTCTTAATTCAAATAATTTGATACTGCAACTTCTTTTAATCATGAAATTAAACCTATATCAAACATCTATAAACGGAACTAATGAGCAGTAATAAATAAACATTTATTTATATATCCTCATTGATTCATTCTAGTTATACTTTTATCGACTTTAGCATTAAAATGTCTTTTGTGGGTATTCATCCATTTCAGAGTCTCGTCCATATTGGAGAGCTTCTTACCATCTAAAGACTTCTAAGCTTATCGTACTCAACTACATACCAATTTGTATCTGTATTAGGTTGCTCCCTATTAACAAATCATCTCGGACACGTGACTCAGCCCATCATTTGTCAAAATTGTATTCTTCCACCGTATAAGCAAAGGATAATTCCGAAGAGTACAATATCAAATGCTCGAGTGATGACTCTTTCAATCTATATCTTTTTTAAAATTCTTGGTGGATCTTAAGAATTTACCGAGAATTCCTAAGATGCATAATCGAGAGCATTTGTCATTTTTGTGGTATATATAAAGTGGATATTAATCAAGGTGTTGCTTCCTTGTCTCTTGGATGTGATAGCTTATGGAAGAGAGTATTTTAGTGCTTCTCTAGGTAGCTAGTAGCATTCTGAATAAAATCTCCAATATTTTGAAGTTACAAAAACAATTTCTGATGTAAAAAACACACGTCTCGTACATTAATTCCAAAACATCTTAGTTGAAAGATATGCAAATCCTCCTTTATAATTTAGGGAAGTGTTAGATGTGTTGAAACTTGAAAGTCAAAAGTGAACGGCATCATTCCCTCCAAAAGCTAGTTTGTATATTGAAATCTCCCTTTATTTAATTTTCCAAAACATCAACACATATCATTCATTTTTTTTTATTTTCATTTTGTGACATATCGTTTTACTTATTTATTTTACTTGTTTAATGCATATTAGTTGGGATAAAATTGCCCAAGTTATCCAGATAAAGCTTTAAATTTAAGTAGAAAAACAACAAAAAAAACATAAGATATCATACTTAATCAAAATAGCTAAGTTTTAAAAAACTAGGTCTTGTGTGTTCAATGTTTTCAAAATTAATTTTTTATTTTCTAAATTTCTTTTGTTCTTTGAGCATATTTTAAAGTATCTATTCTCTAAGCACGTTTCTGTTTTGTAAACATTTGTTTCCTGAGAACTTGAACAAAGCACTTAAAGAGTACTGCGAAGAAGATAAAAACAATATCTCTTAGTTGTTTTTGCTTTTTTGTTTAAAAATCACTTTTTTTAGAAATAATTTGCAAAAGAAAGTGCAGATTTTGAATAAGAAATTTATTGCTGAGTATTATGGAATAGTTTTAAGAAAATATTTTCAAAACAAAACATGAGAAGGGAATTAAACATCCACTTATTTTTCTCATTGTTAACAGATTAGTAAATTTTAAATAAAATAAATATTTATAAGTATTTTTAATGATGGACATTTATTAATGTGTTAAAAATATACATTATATTTCAGTCAAAAAAATATACATTATATATAAAAGTAAAATTAATTGATGAAGTACAGTAAATAGTCTTTAAATTTATAAATTCTTTTTATAATTAATATACCTAATTAATGAGAACTTTAAATGAACAATGATTTTTTTATTGATGATAGTTAATATTCATAAAAGATATACTTACATTTGTGTATATGTATGGCGTATAGAGAGGAGCACAAATAATGAAACTGGTGAGGTTTAAAGATTGTTCCTTCGTTGACTAGAATGAGAAGTACCAGATGGGGTGCGAAGAAGATCATTAGAGCAAAGAAACAAGAAATTGAAAGTGAGTAAAAAATGGTCGTGATGATTCGGACATGGAGAAGAGAGGCTATTTTAGGGGTTGACGGAAAACCCTTAAACAACTTTTTGTACATTGAGGTTCTTACTTCTTACTGGTTTATGAGCGATCGAGAAGTTTAGTGAAAACGATGGTGGGGATAGCAAACTAATGCGTATGTTGAGAATTCTGGTTCAGATTACAGAAGAAGAGGAAGGAATTAGACTTGCCCATATATTAAGGCTTAAGTCACTGCGCCAATTACTAATTGTAGATCAAGACTACTTGCCTAACGCGCAGGTAAGGTATGGCAAAATCATGATTTTTATTTTTATTTTATGAAAGCAAAATATCTCTATAGTTAAAGATCTTGAAAATGAATTTTAGTAGCTCAACAAGTTTTTTTTTGTACACACGACCTGCAAATTATTTCAGCATGTTTAAGGAATTTAATCATTTATATGTTTAACCTTATTGTTAAATCATGTGCATGTTAATTAATTAGTACTTTTAATGTCCATCGCTCAACACAAAAGCCTGAGTTTTAGAAAATTAAATAACTTAAATATTATAATTATTGAAAAGAATTAAAGACTGAATTTGAATAAAAAATTAGAAAAAATTATACATTAATCATAAGAAAGAAATCAAAACTACATTTAAACATAAAAGTTTAATTTGTAACCAAAAAACAAAAAACTAAAAGCTAATACATAATATAAATATAAATATGTACGGTAAGAATGAGTGATTTTTTTTTCCTACACCTTCTAAGACGGTTCTAAGGTATAACCGTTTTAGAATGTGACATTCTAAGACGGTTATACTTTAGAACCGTCTTAGAATGGATGATTTTTATTTTTCTATTTTTCTACACCTTCTAAGACGGTTCTAAGGTATAATCGTCTTAGAATGTGACCATTCTAAAACAGTTTTATCTTTAAATCGTCTTAGAATGAGTGATTTTTATTTTCTTTTTATTTTTTCAACACCTTCTAAGATGGTTAAATGGGGAACCGTCTTAGAATCATTTGTTACGAAGACAATTTTACAACCGTCTTTGAAAGTGTTACTTTTAAAGACGTTGGATACAAGGACGGTTCTTCAACCGTCTTTATATGGGGTTTACAACCGTTTTTGATTGCTTGCTTTTGTAGTAATGTTTGTAACCAAAAAACTAAAAGCTAATACGTAATATAAATATAAATATGTACGGTAAGAATTATTTTTTTAATCATATATTTGTGTTAAATTTAATTTAAGTGCATTATAATAAAATTCCATTACAAATCCATTTTGTGACTTGTATGCCCACACTAGGAAGATTGCCATTGAGCTTACATTCGTAGTCACTAGAAAGTTTACTACAATTGTTGTTTCCTTTGTCGTTTGGGGAAGATCGACAATTGCTGCTACTTTCATCGTGTATGCTACGTCGTTTGTTTGTGGAGGTAATGGGCACATGTCTTATCGTGGTCCATTTATTTGGAGAAATGTGGGGATTTTAACACATGATCTTCTCGATTTAGAATATGTTTGGTTTAATTTTTATTTTATATAGGTTTTTGCATCCGAGTTAGGCTTCAAAGAGGGATTAATTGCTTATAAAATGACAAATCACAAATCTAATACTACTGTTAAGAGATATATTCGTACACATTTAATGTCTAATCAATTTTTGAGATTAAAAATTAATATTTTGATTAAAAGTTTGTAACACAAAATAAATGTCAGGTAAAGATTTGAAAACTAAATTAATAATTTATCAAAAAATAATCTTCAAGTAGCATTTTATAATTATAGATAAAAGAAAAAACATTTATTTAATCTAAGCAGGTCACGGGCTTCTTAAATCCATCTGATGACAATTTGGAGCTTCTAATATTTTCTAGTCTGGTTCTGCTTCATGTTTTGGGAATTGGATGGTTTTGCTCATTTCTTTGCTAGAAATTTAGCATGTCCTAAGAAATGTTGGTTAGCATGTTGCTTTAATCCGAAGAAAAAGCTATCTGGAACTAGTTAATTATAATGTGTTTTTTGTTTGTCAATTCACTGATAGAACTTAATCTCGTGTGTGTGTATATATAGAACATGAAAAGGGGTGGGATGGATGTGTACTCAGAAGTACAAGCTGCTATTTGGGTAAAGTTCTTTTGATTTGCGCAAGAGTTTTCTTAAGTTGTTTTTAGAATTCAGAAACTTGGCCCACAAGGTGGAAAACATAGTCAATGGAACCATGTTAAAGGAAGGAACATCGATCATTGTCTCTCTTACTTCAATAGAGAACACAACGGATTATAAAGACAAAGGAAATAAGGAACCCAAGTTATTATTTCTAAGCACGTGGGAAAATATGGTGGAAGTTATGGAGATTGATAGAACCCTCTACGATTCTGAAGAAGTCAAAAACCAAAGTCCTTAATTTGTCTTCAACTAGACTGTGTACAGGACAATATTTTTGCACACTCTACTTGTGCATATGTTCTTTCTTAAAGTAATTAAGATCTAAGGATATGTGACCAAGGCAAACAAGTTTTTTTATAACATCTGTTTACAAGGAAAAAAGTGAGCATGTCATGCTTTATTATTTTTTTTCTTTTTTTAGAAAATCATAACAAATATTCTCTATTAGAGATAATTTTATTTGAATCCTATAAGATAACTTTAGGACAACAAAATTTTCTTTCCGAATAATTGTTGTACCTACATGTTTCGGACTCGAATTCGAAATCATTGGTTTAGCTAGAATAACCTCGTGCTCGAACCTGCCAATTATCTACCTATCTTGCCTAATTCTACAATTCATGATTAAATGTCTCAATAAAGAAAGCCAATGTTCTTTTTGTTGTGCTGTTCACAAGAATCATATTTTAGATAATCGAATCAATATCAGCTGGCACAAAGGCAAGCTTATGGCCATTGAGTTCTTGTTGAAGAACTTAATAAAGATTGACACCATGCCTTTTTTTAAAAACAGTAAATCAGACTGTGCTAAAAGGATAGGAAGCAACATAATTAGGAAAATGTACATTTATTGAGATTAATCGAATAACATATCTAACACCTGAAGATCCCTGTTATTCCTCCATGTCCTTGATCTTTATATAATTTCATGGCTTGACTCCATTTGTTATTAGGATCAATCGAATGTAACAAACTAACAAATTCATTTATTGAGGTTCATTTTTGTTGATTATTTAATTTGAAACGTTAACCATCATATACAAAATGATAAGTGCAATAGAGAAAGTGGATCTCACCATTATTATATAATGCTACACTTTGTTGAGTTCGTTCACTTTCTGATGCAGTACCACTTTTGATAAGTATTTTATTGTTTTATTTAGTTTCAGATCTGCTTTAAGAAATTAAGGTTGTGATGTCCATTTAGGTGACTAATTAGAGAACCGTACATGAGCGTCAAACAAATAAAGATAGTGTTGATGATAATGATTGATGTCTAGTTTTTGTTTGAAGATTCCATGCTTCCATTAGAACAGACTCAAATGGAGCCTACCTCTAAATTATGGGACAATTTTTGTTCTTGCAGTTTTAGCATCTCAAAATATACTTAATTTTAAGCATACATATTCATTCAAATCCAAACAAAAATGAATAAGTTTAATTTATTCCACCAAATCTCTTCAGTAATTGAGGTTTTCTTTTTACATATTTGTTGAAATATCATTTTCATCATTGTGCATTGTCACTTTAGATAACTTTAATTAAAACATCCATTAGTTAGGTTACTGATTAACTAGTCATGTGGTTGAAAATTTATTAAAATAATAATTAACGAATTAATGACAGAGGTAAGGAGACAACATAATAAAGCCAAATTCACCATAATTAATCATTATTTGTAAACACTCGGGTTGCTTGAATAATACTTCTTTAAATATTGAATTACGTATTCAAATTTGATTTCAAGTGAATTTATTTCAAAAATTAAGTAGGTTAAACTATTCAAATTAAGTTGTCTTTATCTTATGTTTTCTCTATCTCTATACGAGAATGGCAAGGCTTTTTATATATAAACAAAAAACAAAAAAAAATGACAAGTTTTAATTCTTACAAAGTTTGTTGTAATAGTTTACCACCGCCAAAATGAGTTTTTAGCAATTTTATATTGTTAGAAAGCTATCT
Organism: Glycine latifolia; assembly: GCA_013407115.1. Lineage (NCBI taxonomy): Eukaryota > Viridiplantae > Streptophyta > Magnoliopsida > Fabales > Fabaceae > Glycine > Glycine latifolia. The sequence goes on from CM023948.1 coordinate 35,054,486, forward strand.
CTTAACATTGATGACAGAGATCAGAACCTAATTTGTAGGGACGTGTAAGTACTAAAAGAATGGAATGATATCATACTGTTAGAAAGTTTTCTCTAAGTTGATGGCAGAGATAAAAACTTATATAATTCATACAATACATAAAATATTTATTAATTTGAAGTCTATCCAGTTTTTCTTTTCTTTTTTAATTATTATAATTAGATTTTTTACTCTTTATGAGATCCTAAGCTATCTCATGAGATTAATTTTTATTTAAGACTTAATTATACTTAAAATTCTTAGTTTCTCTTCAAAAATGTATTTTATAAAAATTCAATTCATTCCCCTACAAATTAAGTATATGTATCCAACTGAATTACATTATTGAGTATTTTTCTTTCTTTCTCCTTAAGTTAAGCGTATAAAATGATATCAATTTTTCTTGTCTTTTCATCATAAAATATTTACATAATCAAATAATAATTTTATTATATTTCGCTATAAAATATTTTATGTTTTTATTATAATATAACTTCTTTTAAGTGGTCAATCTGAACATGATGTAGGTTTCCTACAATTAAATAAAACATAGAACATGTTTGGTTTAAGTTATTTAAAATAAATGATTATTTATTTTCTAATTTTATTTTATTAAAATAAATAATAAATAATTGTATGTTGAATTTAATTTAAATAAAATACGTTGATAGATAAGTTTAACTTGATAGAGTGAAACAAGATAGAGTGTTACATTTCACAAATTATTGTAAGTTTAAGTTTTTATCGATATCTTTGAGGCAAGATAAATGTGACTATTAATCGTCACTGGATATGAAGCCTTGCTTATATATCGTGAATTGAGTAGATAATATTCTCTCCTCCTAAAATATTCTATAAAAGAAAATAACAAATTCTACCTTCCTTGCATATTTTAAAGGGCATCAATACCCTTAGACAAATAAATTATAAATATATGCACTATTAATATTTAAATTATAGGCAACATGAAACTAATAATATGACTCATTATTTTGGATTTTGTTTTTTTAATTGCTAAATGACCCATAAGGTTACTTTTATTAGTCATTCTATTTACATTTGTATTTTTTTCACCTTTAATGGTATTTTTTTAAAATGAAACAAATTTTATTTTTTTAGAATTATAAAATTTAAACATCATTGAAAATAAATTTTGACTTATTTATAGTGTTATTTTAAGTTATGTTTGATAAAATTAGTTTATAAACTAGATGAAAGTTTGTATGTTAGGAATTGAAAAGTTAGAAGCAAGCTTATAAGCAAACCAATTTAATTAAAAGTGTTTGATAAAACAATATGATAAATTAACTGATAAATGTTAAATGAAGTAAAATGATATATTTAATACTACCTTCCTTTTATATATAAGTAATAAATGGTATTTTTCTTTGATCCTAATTATAAGCAACAATAATCAGATTTCAAATTGATTAAGAGTTAAATGTCATTTATACTCTTAATTTATTGTCAACTCTATTTATTAGACACTCACTTATTGAACTATGGGTATTAACATTAAATGAGATCATCACTTACAATATTTAAACTTAAGGATACTTTTTAAATAAAATTTAAATTTATGGTAGTATTAAATATGACCATCACTTTTTTTTATCTTGATGATTTGTATTATGTTGTTTAGATATAGGACCAAAGATAATATTATACAAAATTTTTTTTTATATGTACCTTTCTCACTTGCATGATTGCGAAATATGATACAAATCATATCTTTTAATTATCATTGATAAAATTTAATATCTTTTTGTTAGGGTTTTGTTGCAATGCAATAAAACAATATAAATTTGATTTTTTTTATCAACTTTGATTTAGTAACCAAATACTTTAACTATAAATCAAAATAAACAATACAATAAATTATTAAAATAAATAATTTGACATTAAAAAATATGAAGGATAAAATGGAATTTTAAATAAAATTGAGAAGAAGAAGAAATTAATAACTTATAAATTAACTTATTTTTGATAAATTACTTCATCCAAAAAACTTATCAAAATAAATTATTTAAAATAATTTATGAAAAATAAACTCTTATACCAAACAAAATTATTTTGATGAAAAAAACTTATAACTTCTAAAAGTAAATCTTAAATACACACAAATCTAATACCTCACATGACTCATTAATTTTTAATAAAAAAAAAGCGTAATAATGAAATCTGAAACAAAGGCACGTGACAGTTGAGTCTAAGTTTGAGCATCCTCTCTCGGGTATTCCTCACTAAACTTTCCACTTCACTTGCTGCTGCATCTCCAGCAGCAACACAACTCCACGCAAACTCTTGGCCTTACCTTATTTTTTCCCAAAATCTTGGCTTGATTGGTGGTCAATCCAAAGAAAGTGGTAATCAAACACCTTTAAATTGTTGGGTATTTCGGACCCTCAAATCAATTTGCGGAAGCGGAAATAAAATCAAAAGGGAGAGAGAGAGAGACAATCAGAATTTGTTTTACGTGAGAAAACCTTCCTCAATGTGAGAAAAGAAAAACTCACGGGACCTAGTCCAGTATCAAAATCCACTATAACAATAATCGGTTACAATGAATCAAAAACACACCAATGTGGTGATACACTCAACCTCTCCAACAATGGTGGTCACTCAAATGCTCACAGTGTTTCACTCTAAGCTCTCAAATATGCAGGCACGGTGGCTTGCTCAAATATATCACTCAAGACTGTCACTTGAGGCTCTCAAATTTCTGTGTGTCTTGCCTCCACCCTTACTCATCTATTTATAGGATGAAATGGGCTGGGCCTAAGCTATCAAATATTATTTGATTTATATCTTATCAAATAATAACAAGATTATATCTTATCAAATAAAAGCAAGATTATATCTTATCAAATAAAAAACAAGATTATATCTTATCAACTAAAAGCAATATTATATCTTATCAAACAAGATTATATCTTATCAACTAAAAACGGAAATTATCCAACATAAATGACCAATTAGTGAAGTTGAACAGAGTTGGGTGCATGGGTCAAATGTTGAGATGAAGAAGAAGCCATGGTCTGTGAGTAAAGAAAATGCAAAAATGACCCACTTGGAATGTTGTAGTGAAGAACAATAAGGATAAAAAATCATCAAAGCAATGTCCCGTGGTCATTTTCGTTTTTCATACTTATGAAAGGCAACCGTGGTCGTTTTCTCCCTTGTGCGAACGTCGTCGTTCAGGCGTTCACCACCGACGTGAAGATGCTTGTCACTGAAACCGTATCTGCCCTGTAGTTGCAAACTGGACAGGATGATATTTGCGACCGGTAGGAGAGAGCACTGCAGAAGTAAAAGGGATGAAATGACGGAAAAGACAATAGCGGTTCTGGGACCATTAAATTTTATTGGCTCGCAGTTTGTTTTATTTGAAACGAATTTTACCCTCTTAAATTTAAAAAACCTATGCAATAACAAAATAACATGTCAATAGATGTATAAAACTATTTTAACAGTTTATGTAACATCACACTCATTAGCTGTAATATATATATTTTTTAAAAGATTAGCTGTAATAATTTGGAAAATAGTAAATCACAAAATGCGTAGGTTTACTTGACAACACCAACAGATGCATAAACTTTCAAATATAGCTTTGATGTCATTTCTTGAACCCACAAAAGAAAACTTTTAAGAGTCACCTTTTCAGATTTGTAACCAGTTTGTGCGGTTGTGTCCATAGCAAAACTACATAGCTTCAGTAGCTTGCCTTCTTCAGAACCATCCCACTCATATTTACTCAGTTTACCTTACCAAAGTGGGGACTCCAATAATTCGTTACTTATGGTGTCCACCATTTTTATATAAGATATCAGATAAATGTTCTCAAAATTGAAGGTCTTTCAAGTCTGTCAAATGCTCAAAAAGTTCCTCCTTCAATTACACCTTGAAAAGGGCAAATAAAGAAATAAATTAATTAAGAATCATAGTAAAAATGGTGAATATCGTTGAGACCATTACGAGTCCCACTATACTTATGGTTATCTCAATTGCTTAGCTTTGTAACATTAATTCATTTTTCACCCATCTTATTACTGGCTTAAGCTTGAAAGTTATATGGTGAAGCAAAATGATTTTAAGTGTTTAACAGCACCGGTCGCGCGCTACGCACCTTCTTTTATGGAACAAGAAACCAATAAATAGGAAAGGTGCTTTTGTTGTAAGAATCGTCATTTTAAAAAAATGAGTTTAGATATCCAATATTATTCTCATATAGTCATATTTAATATAATTCTTAAAAATGATGAAATATAAATATGTAGCTTCTCATAATATGAGAACGAGTGTTACTATCTTGTAATAACTTAATTATACTATTTTTATCTTTTAGTTTTTAAACATATATTCTAAAAAACTTAAGTACTAGTTACATATGTTTTTGAATTTAGTTAAAAATAGTACTTTTAGTACAATATTTCTAAAATACCATTCCTAATTTATATACCTTAAAATAAACACCAGAATTTGATTAAGCGTGATCCAGCCAACTCACCAAAAATATGCAAAACCAATCAAATAGGAAATTGAAAGAAATACTTCACTTCACACCTTAATGTACAAACTACAAAGTGACTATGCTTGGCGAGAACACCTACCCACGCGTGTATTTCCTTTCTTGAAAATGCGACACTTTTGAAGAATCATCAAAAACGAAGAGTTAATTGATTAGATATAATGTAAAAGTTAATTGATTCAATTTATTAATTTGTATATATGATTGACTATTTTTAAATTAAATACCATCTACTTCAATCAAATACAAATCAATATAGATTATATTATTTTTTATAATTTTTTTAAATATAGGTTTAATTACTGTTTTAATCTATGAATTTTCACAAATTATTGTTTTAGTTCTTAACATAATAAATGGATACTTTATGTTAGTTTTTAGTACTTTACGATGGTTTTAACACTTTAAAATAGTTTTAAAATATAAATTAAAAATAAATCAATATTATGATTTAATTTGAAAAATTAATTTATTTTCTTGTCAAACTGATTTCAATAACTTTTAAAATAAGTATAAAATTGGTTTTTGATAGTTAATTAATGTTTTAGTCTCTATATTGTGGTGTGTATTTTTTTAGTCTCTATAATTTTAAATTATTTTTCTTAATTTGGAAAAATTATTCTTTTTAGTCTCTGAGATAATAAATTGATACTTTATGATAATTTTTAGTTGTCATAAATTAATTTTTATTGTTTAGCCATTTGAATTTGCACTTTAAAATTGACACAAGAGCTAAAAATCATCTGTCAAATTATTATGTGAGAGACTTTGTCAAAAGTTAGGAACTATTTTTAAGGAAAAAATAAATAATTTAAGAATATAAACAATTACGATTTCACATGATAAAATAATGTAAACAATAACAATTTTAGTTTCTTTAATTTAATTGCTCACAAAAAATTTCGTTTTCTTAATTGTTCAAATTAAATTTCTTATCTCGATATCTCTCCAATAATTAATAGAAATGGTTTTATATGATCGATTTGTGTATGTATTGACAAAAATAGTATATAAAATATTTAACTTAAAATAAAAAATAAACGTCTTAACAGAAATGGTACATGAATTAATTACGTATTGACAAGTAATTCAAAGGCCTTTATGAGAGAAATAGTTATTTTCTCATAAACAGCTCTTTTCTCCAGATCTGTTATTGATGACCATATCCTCTTCCCATCTTCTATCTACAAACAACAAAAATAAGTAATATTATTATTATTTATTAAATAATTGCTATTCTATATTAATTCCAATATATTATATGCTTTTAATTGGATGTCCAAAAGTGGAAAGGAACGGTACAATAAGATCAATGCCAAATTTTCATATAACTTTTATAGAATTTAATTAAAATATCATATATAATGAGTTTATTGTTTTTTTTAATAATTGTTTTAAAATCATGAAAATAAATCTTATATTAAGTGACAGTATAAAAATATTTATAGTGATATCAGTAAAATGTTTTTCTTATTTTATTTTAATAGTAACAATTTTTTGTTAAAAATCTTGAACATACTTAACAGTTGTTCGTTATTGAAAACAATGCTATTCCTCTTCTTTCAAATGGCAAAAATAACTGCACTTCAAATAACTTTCTGATGATGGAAAACTTTATCACTTTAGTATATGAAAATAAGATAATTTAAAATAAGATTTCATATGTCAAGATACGATAAAGTTATATTTTTATAATTTGTTGGATTGACACTTTATTCTTTAAATTTATCTATTCATTATCATTTTATTATTAAAAATATGTTAATATTATTTCCTAAATCAAACGATTTTTTTTTAAATTTGATTATTTTCATTTTGATTACCAGATTAACTATTTGCTAAAAGAAATGTAGATTTGCAAATTATGACAGCATCAATTTTTGTTTTTAAACTTGACGCCTCCTTATTAAAAGCTGTTTAACAAAATTTAATTAATTAATTCCAGATATCTCTCGGCAACCCAATCCAAATCCACAGCAGAAGCTCCGTGTCAGTTGAAATCGAGTTGTCAAACGTCGACCTCCCCGTGCGCACTACGCACCGCGTGTACTTTACCAGCAACGCCACTACTTTTCAAAATCACATCCAAATAATAAATTTAAAATCAATAATAAATAAAAGTAGAAACACTAGTATTTAAATTTAAAGATTCAGCAGAAAAAATATCTAATTTAAAAATAATAAATATTTAGATCTTTTATCAAAATTGTAATACTATTACAATTTGATTCATAAATATAAAAAATATAAGTTTAATTTTTAATGTAAAAAAGTGATAAATTAAAATTAATTTAATATTAAGTTATAAAATTTAAAGTTAATTTATTATTAAATTATCAAATTAAATTATCCAATTTTTATAAGATTAACAAAATAAAATTAATTTTTTTATTACAATTCACCAGCGTTTCATGCTGAAATTACAAATTTGATTATTTATTCAATTTAAAAATATTAAAATAGAAAATCAAAATTAATATTCTTAATTTCCCCTCCAATTTCTGTTTCTGATTCTCTTTGTTGTCTCTTCTCGTTTTCTCTCTCCTCCCTCGAAGCTCAGCTCCAGCTTGGAGGGTCCATGGTCCACTTTCTGGATTGCACCGTCACCGCCACAACACCTTCTTCTTCCTAATGCTCCTTCTTCATTCTTTCTCCTTCCCCGTGACTCACCCGCGCGGGAAGATATCACTCCCTCCCCATCCCTTTCATTTCGATCTCCATTCTCCCTGACGCTCCCCTCTCTCTCTCTGTATCCGAGTTCTAGGGTTTTGCGGATAGAAGGCATAAAACACGTACACGACGTCGTTTGATTTGAGGGAGGCGCAAGATGCCGGGGCACCGCTCGAAGTCGGAGAAGCACGACGTCGACGGCGGTGAGAAGCAGCTCCGGCGGGACCCCTACGAGGTCCTCGGCGTCTCGCGCAACTCCACGGATCAGGAAATCAAAACCGCGTATCGCAAAATGGCGCTCAAGTGCGTTTCGATTCCCTTCTCGCTGTGTTGCTTTGTGATTTTTTTTTTTTGAATTTGCGGTGTTGATGCTTTTGCCTGTGTTGAAGAATGAAGATAGTACTGGAGTCTCTGCCATCATATATTGGATTGAGTTTTTTTGAATATTGAGATTAATGTGTTTGAACAATGTTTTTCTTCTTTCAACCATTCATCTAGCTGATGCTAAATGTTACTTACGAAAAGAAAATGTTTTTGACGCACAGCTGCAGCAGCAAAACCCCTTACCAAACCTCTGTCCTGCTTTTTTTTTTTTTTTCTCAAAATTATATATAAGTTTATATACTATAATCTATTATAGTCAAGGTTTTACAAAATGGTCTGCGATTGTGATTTCGGCATCTGCAATGTTAAGGATTGCGATGAAACCGCGATAGCAATTTAAAACCTTGATTGTAGTGTAGATGATTGGCTAAAGTAGTCTTCTGTAGTGGCTGAGCGTTGATAAGTAGTCAATTCTAGATAATATTTATGCTTAATTGTACTATGTATTAAATAATGTCTGCTTGGTGATCTTTGAATATATAATTCTATTATATGTGGAAGAAAAATGGTCGTTTTATGCTTTTATTTCTTGTGGAAATGATTTTGTTGTTGGAATCAATTTTAGATGATGAGGGCTACTCCTTGCCTAGTGGTAAAGTTGTGTCTTGGTGACTTATTGGTTATAAGTTCAAATCTGGAAGCAGCCTCTTTGCATACGCAAGGGTAAGGTTGCGTAGAATATCCCTCCCCCTTACCTGCGCATAGCGTGGAGCCTCCGGGCAATGGGATACGTAATTTTTTTTAGTTTTTTTAATCAATTTTAGATGATATAGGTGTTATGTGAACCAGAGAATGGAAAGAGAAGAGGCTGTTAAAATTCATAGAGTAGAGCTTTGGAAAAGACTCAGTCTTTGGCTTTATTTGAGTTTAGGCAGAGAACCTGAATGTTTTTCGTGTTTCATACTTGCTAATTGTTCTTCTAGATAAGCCCAAATAACCCTCCAAAAATAATGTAGGAACGAAGCCTCTGAATCACTGATCATGTCATCATGCATCTGATACAGGCACATAACAGCTTACAGTAAAACTTAACGTATTAAAGGTGTTTTACTTGAATGAATTAGTAGTTTAGTACTCTTTCAGGTGCTCCTGGCTACTCTAATTGACTGTTCTTCCTGTCTTATTTTCACCCAAAGTTCTGAACAGGGTTGGTTAATTTATTAATTAGCTAAATCTATTTCATTTCAGATATCATCCGGACAAGAATGCTAATGATCCTAAAGCAGCTGATATGTTTAAAGAGGTTACCTTCTCTTATAATATCCTGTCAGATCCTGATAAACGACGTCAGTATGACTCAGCTGGCTTTGAGGTAATATAAGATTTGTTATTATTACGAATCATTAAGACTTTAGGAGGGTCATCAATCCTTCTTTCTGATTTGCCTTTTTCATTGCTTTTTGAATATTCCACCAATTTTGTACCCAAACTTTCTTCCTGAAAAAAGTAGTCTCGAACCTCTTCACATGGATCATCAGTAATGAACTATGTCATGTTTGTGTGTAGGCTGTTGAATCAGACAACCAAGAGTTGGAGTTAGATCTTTCAAGTTTGGGTGCTGTCAATACAATGTTTGCAGCACTTTTTAGGTAGCAAAGATTAATGTGCTTCTCTTCCTCTTCACTTTCAAGTCCTCTTCTTTTGTTGAATGCTTAAAACATTGCTAGTTATTTCCTTGTGTTTTTAAATTCTTTCATTGTTTTCCTTCCTTTTCATCATTTACTTTCTCCATGACAGTAAACTTGGTGTGCCAATTAAGACAACTGTATCTGCCACAGTTTTGGAAGAGGCACTCAATGGTTTGGTGACCATTCGTCCACTGCCATTGGGACATAATATATCTAAAAGGGTGAGCTTTTTTTTTATTTTTATTATTTCTTTGATCCCTTCTTAGTCATAATTTTCTTTCATTTATTTTTGTTTTGGTGCCTTCATCTTACAGGTTGAGAAGCAATGTGCACACTTCTATTCAGTTACAATAACAGAAGAGGAAGCACGAGCTGGATTTGTTTGTCGAGTACAATCGTCAGACAAAAGCAAGTTCAAGGTTGGAATTTAAATCTGTCATTCAGTAAAGATTGCATAATGCATACTGGTTATGTTCAACCGGATGATTTTAAGATTTATGTTTTTGCCTTATAGATACTGATTCTTCATAAAATTCTCTTAAAATATTTGATTTCTTGTAAGATTATTTTTTTGGGAGTGGATGTTCTCGAAACATCAACAGTTCTTTTAAGAAAATTAAAGAAAAACTGGAACTTGAATCATAATGCTATCCAAGAATTTCAATCTTTTCTTAATGCAACTACAAGACTAATTAGTTTTTGAAGATGTTTCTAATTTAGTGCATGTTATAAAGCTGAGGTTTACTTGAGATTCTAAGATGCACTCAATTAGCAAGGTCTGATTGATTCTATTTCACTATACTGATTTGTTCTTAAGTAACTTTGAACTTGAACTCTTATCAAAATAATTATGTTTCTTACATCACTGCAAAATAGTGATTTATCCCTTGGTTGTGTAATTTATTTTTGTGCTCTGTTTTTACAGTTTCAAAATAATTCTCTTTTCCTTGTATATGGTAAAACATTGATGTGTGCGTTTATACTATTGTTCTAGTGATTTTCGTATAACTTTATATTTAAAAAACATTAATCTGTTAGGCTTATAAAATGATGTTTCGGTATGGTGTTTAATACTTTGATTATCTTTCCACAGTTATTGTATTTCGATCAGGAAGACAACAGTGGTTTAAGTCTTGCACTCCAGGTATTATACATTTTCTCCTGTATATGTGTGAACACAATGATTTTCTTTTTCCCACAGGAATTAGTTATTTATGATGTAGTGTTTATTCATTGGATGTTAATGGCTCTCTGGTAATTATTTCATATTCATACTTTTTTTTGGTATATTTTGACTTTTGAACATTCTATGACTTTAATACATTACTAATTGTTGTAGGAAGACAGTGCAAAAACAGGGAAGGTTAGTTCTGCTGGGATGTATTTTCTTGGGTTTCCTGTTTATCGATTGGATCAAACAATGAACTCTGTGAGTATCTACTGTAAAAGAATACTACTCAATTTAAATTTTGTCTATCTATTTTCATTTTAAAATTTGGTTGTTGTATCATTTCTCACAGATAGCTGCTGCTAAGGATCCAGATACATCATTTTTCAGAAAGCTAGATGGGTTTCAGCCCTGTGAATTAACAGAATTGAAGGCTGGTACCCATGTATTTGCTGTTTATGGTAAATGCTTACTTTTATACCCAGTTGGCTAGTGCTGCTTGTTATGTTTGTTTTTGTAATTATGCTTTGTAGGGATTGACTGTCAAATTTCTTCTAGGTGACAACTTTTTCAAAAGTGCAAATTATACAATAGAAGCCCTGTGTGCTGCACCTTTTAGTGAAGAAAAAGAAAATTTAAGAAACATAGAAGCTCAAATTTTGTCTAAAAGGGCAGAAATATCAAAGTTTGAGGCAGAATATCGAGAGGTGTGCACTTTGATACAAGCAACTGTATGGCTATAACTACATTACTTTTCATCAGTTCTCATGCTGGGTCTTTGTAGGTTCTGGCACAATTCTCAGAGATGACAAATAGATATGCACATGAAATGCAAGCAGTGAGTTTTATATTTCAATGGTTTCTACCCCCCATCTCTGGGTCTAGAATTCATTAAATGGAAGCCACTGAATTTGTGCTATTTACTCTTGTGTAGATTGATGAGCTATTGAAGAATAGAAATGAAATACAGGCATCATACACCAGTGCTCCTTTAAAACGGACTACAAGTAGGAGCAGAAGTAAAAATTCTTCCAACGAGGCAAAAGAAGATGGCCAAGCAAAGGAAAAGAGGAGTACAAGAGAACGGCCAAAGAAGAAGAAATGGTATAACCTCCACTTAAGAGTTGATAAGAGAAAGGCTTGCTAAGGTGAGAATTGGAGAATTAAGAAGTTCTTCTGTCACTCATGTATTGATATAAGTAATGAATTGTTTTATTATTTGGTTGTCAACTCTGAATTCCACGGTAAAATTATTACCAGTTTATCTGCACCCTTTTGATTGTTTAGCACTTGTGCAAGTTAATAGGAAGGCTTTGCCAAAGCAACAACAACCAAATGAAGTTGGAAGGTTTCGTTTATGTCTGTCACTCAAGCATGTAAAAAATGACAAGTCCTCATTGTTTATGTATAATCCCCCTTCCCCCCTTATTTATTTGTCTCTCAGTAGCTCATCTTCAGAATTCGTACTTGTAAATTGTTTGATTTATTGATGAAGCATGATTAACTCTCTGCGCGGGTTGTAATTTTTTTGTTTACAAGTAATGGCAAAGTATTGGAGGATAGTAGGGTCAGGTAATTTCCTGCTTAATGGTACTTTAAATTTTCTAAATTTTACTAGCTGGAATTGGGCTAAGTCTAATTATTGCATCATACCTTTTAACCTATAAACTTATATAGTTGTATCTCTCACGTTAGCCGTTTATTTTAATTTACTTTTTGTCACTGCCATCTCCAATTGGCATAATGATTCATCTCGTATACTTAAGAATCATTCGATTCTTTCCTAGAACCTTGACTTTTGCTAGAAATTATACTTGCTAGTGCAATGATTGGCAGCTGATGCATATGTATGTTCATTATTTTATTTATTAATTGTCGTTAATTTTGGTGGTTTTGATCTCGTTAGTTATTTAATACCCAAAAGATAGATTGAATTAAATATTGGCCCCGCTTACCTCAGCATTGCAAACATCTAATGATGTCTCTAGAAGACAATTTACAGCTAACATTGCGAATATCAATGCTTCCGTTTAGCCATTGTAAAATTACGACAAAGTAGAGAGATGTTAGTCTGACTAAACGTTCAGGTTTAAGCTTGGCTTTACGGTACTGATAATGATACATTATCATAATGATTATTTAAAAAAGCTATTGCAACCAAGCGGTTGTTAATAATAGCCAAATGTGGTGTAGAATCAACCTAATTGGATGCAACAGTAGAAAATGCGTTTTGTTATTCGGACACCGTATTTAATACTTGAATAAGGATACAGCCAAACTGGATGCGACAACTAAAAAGAGACTTAATACTACTGTCCCCGCTACTAAGAGCCAGATCATTAGCTGGCAAGGTTTTTCTTAATTGTTCCCATTTGTTGTTTCAATTTCAAATTTAAAGAGGGGCCCGTTAAACGTAATGTAACTTGTATTTTTTTAATAAATTATGTTAGGCAGTACTACTATGTATGACTGTAATTATAAGTATTAAAAAATTAATGGTATCCATATAAGGAACTGGATAAATTAAGGTTTTTTTAATAGAAGAACTAAGAAATGCTCTATACTAGTAATAATTTTCCTTTTGATAAAATAGTTATCAAAATTTCTTATTATATGTTTTTTAATGTCTACTCCACTATAAATACATTTTTTTAACTGAATACTCCAGTATAAATACATATCAGTTCTTTATTTTAACTCAAGATAAATGCGTAAATTAACTAAAAATATCGGTAAAAAATAAGGCTATAATTGACAAAGAAGCTATCTTAAACTTTAAAATTGAAAAATAAATAAGAAAAAAAAATTCTGAGAAAATTAAACTAAAATGGAACGGAGAAAATATTTGATTTTGTCATCCTTGTTCATTTTCATTCTGGGTTCTGATATAAAAAAGAATATATCTATATGAGTTAGTCTTATTATGTTGTAGATTTTTTAAGTCAGAAGAGTAATAAGATTGTCTTGAATGGATAATACGTGTGACTTATATTTTAAAATTATTAACCTTGTTGAAAGAATGTCATTTTTGCAAATCAATGATAAAAAAGAAGAAGAAAAGAATGGTATTTGTGCCTTACCTCACCTCATGTCCGACTTTAGCCTGTAAAATTAACCAAGAACAAACCTTATGCTTGGCATGAACAAATACGAAAGGATATGCTCACGTTGAAAGCAAACACTTTTGAGAAATTGTATTTGTACAACTAGTTTATACAGTTTATGTACAATGAAAAAAGAGAGAAAGAAGTGTAGAATAAGATAATGATGTGATGAAGAGAGTTGCAGAGAAAAATAATACTTTATAAAGTATTGTAGAAAAGTTTGTATTGAAGAATATATAAGTATATAACTCATCATTTACACATGCAGTGCCTAGTTCTGTACTTCTCTTATCCACATACGATCTCACTGTCTGTGGCCAACGGCCCGCTAGCTTTCTCTACAAGTTCCAACAATAATACATGTTGTGAACTTCAGAGTGAGATATATGTAGCTGAATTGTTGAAGAGCTAGCCTGTGGCTAAACTATCTACGATGAGAGAACCCAAAGGAGTGTTCACCAAACAGAACTACCATTTCCTGCTCAGAGAACCCTTTGGAGTTAAGACTTTGCTATGACTTGAGATACTGTCATTGTGTTGTGACTTGTGAGTCACGAGTTATTCGATAAAGGAGAATTCTATGAAGCAGGACTTTGATATTGAGTCATGACAACTCATGAATACTTTGACATAACTAATATAAATTTTAAAATAAAAAATATGGGGACATTGCATACACACAAATAAAAATATTTTAATTAAATATAATATAGAGTAATATATAACAAAGTTTCTAAATTAATGATATATTTCAATGTTTTTTCTAAGTGTATTAGTTAGGTAAAGATGACGGTTTAAACATATATTCAAGCCAACAAAAAGCTCTGAAACATGGATAGTTCTAAAATATGTTGTACACGTACTACGTATCCGTACTCAACACTTGTTGGGTACTTGTGGGCGCATATCAAAAATATTTTTCAAAAAATAAAAAAACTAGATTTTTCACTTGGGTACATATGAGTACTTTTTAGGTTAATATCAAGTCCTTACCTAAGTTTGTATGTTACAAGAGAAATTGAAACTCATATTTCTTTATCTATTCTATAAAAAGAAATACGCTCAATCAAAAGAGACATAAAGATTTAGTTCTTAAACGTACAAATCTTCACATCTCCTCTTAAAAAAAAAGTTATAAAGAGGTTGATATTCTTACATTCAAGTTACTATTCTTTCTCTTGGCAAACCAGCTATAGAGGTAATTTTTTTTTAAGTGATGATGGACAACAAAATGTTATAATGTGATATCATATGGAATAATTTAATCTCTTTTTCTATCATAAATTATGCTTATTTGTGTTTTTTTATCACTTACAAGATTTAGTCATACAAATTAAATTATATTTTTATATAATACATATTTTTTAAAATATCTATAAACGTTCATGTACCTTAGATTTTTTAAAAATCTCATATATTATACTCGTAATCATATCTTACCCGTATTCATGCAATATAGATAAAAAATAACTTTTGAATCAGACACATAATAAGAAGTGTCGAGCAAGTGTCAAACAAGTGTCTAATTGTCAATGTCGAAAACACTTGGAACAAGAGAGATATCTATGTTTCATCTAGGATATATAGATAATCTATTTGGGGATGAAAAAAAGAAAACAATTGTGAAAAAAATGTATTCTAGATACTTTTTTGTGCATGGACTGACTCAAGAGTCAAGCTTATGAGAATGAATGGGGAACTAGATGAAGTTAGTATTGAAGTATCTGAAGAATTGGAGGGTCAGGTACAGTTGTTGTGGTGGAACAGTGGAAGAGAGAATTCACTTTTTCACACAGGGAGGTGCAGTTATTAATGTAGATTGTTGAGTCTTGTGTGTGTGACCCTGCGTTCTTCTACTTTTGGTTATAGACAAGCGAGTTAGACCCTGCATCCGAAAATATGTTCTTTTGGTCTTTGAGCCAGACACTAAATTCTCTGGCATTGTTGGCTTGTTGCCACCAGGAAGTCCTTTAAATAATTGTCATGTACAGAAATTGAGCTTCAGGCTCGTGTGACTTCCTTATCACACTGACCTAAATAACCATGTTGGTAAGGAGGAAGTTTATTTGAATGTACTACAAATTAAGGTGATATTTTAAATATTCTTTTATCATGCAAAAGGCCATACTCCAAATGCCATGAAATTGGAGGGATGAATTTCAATATTAATCCAAAGGTGAAGTTCTTCTTTGAATTTTTGAAACCGTTTAGACAATTGGCAAAGTGAGGAATGATCGTTACAGTCACATGCAATCTCCTTCCATCAATACATGTAAACCAAAAATGAAAATTACAATTAACCAGATCCAAGTTATTTGTATAGATATAGCGCAGTGGCTATCAAGATAAAGATTTGTATTATTACATGAGTATAGCTTCAAGTACACAACACAAACTTAATACATTAATACAACCCAACATAGACACAACACATGCCCACTTAAACGAGAACATAAAAAATAGGAAGCCAACGCAACAATCTTTATTATAAAAAAGGTAGCTAATTAAATTCTCTCTTTGGCTGCAAGAAAGGCAAGCATAAAGGGAAGGAGAATAGTTATGATTGCAGGATAAGTAAGAGAAGCCTTGGAATGTGGCGATGGACCCATAGGCATGTCCTTAGGCATGTCCGAGCCATAGTTACCACCATCTCCATATTGAGCAGTAACCACCACAAACAACACCAAAACACAAGCTGAGAACACAGTGAACTTGAGTGGTGAAGCCATATCGAACTAATTAAGGTACCCTTCTTGCTGATTGCACTTGAAGATTTGTTATGTTTTTTAGGATATAAATAGTGAACATTTGAGGTTGGTGCACTGCTTCGGTCAGTTGGTTATGAACAAAGGTGGTCTTGGACTTGGCTCCTGTTGTTTCTTGTTTAAATTGAAAAGTATATAATCGATGAATTATAAAATGAATTCAACAAAGGGGTGCTTTGTTTTAATCGTTATGCATTGCTCATCGTGATGATGATTGATTGGTGTGTACATTATAATGTTGCAAGGTAATTGCATCTTCCCTAGCATGTC
This sequence comes from Glycine latifolia, assembly GCA_013407115.1. NCBI lineage: Eukaryota > Viridiplantae > Streptophyta > Magnoliopsida > Fabales > Fabaceae > Glycine > Glycine latifolia. The sequence continues at coordinate 35,071,024 of CM023948.1, forward strand.
TGCATGTATATTAACCAGGCACCAGTGTACCGTTTTCATGAGATTGATTCTATGGAAGCCCAATCATAATATACCGGCCATTGCGAAGCCCAAACATGTATGTGTGGCCTCTACCCAGAAGAGCGACCTTGATACCCTAAGCAAATGGAGGCAATTGCTTCCCACACTTCCTATTTTGTTCCTGCACCTTCAAAAAGACCCAAACAGACCAAAATGCCCCTCCACCCAACTCCCAATACCACAGCTACACACAAACACCACTGTCAACGACTGTGGTGCAAGGTGTAAATTTTCCCTTATGCTACAAGGAAAAACATATAAGGCTTTTAGCCTTTTAGTATGCCCCTTTTGCTCAAGTGTGCAAGATACAAATAAGAGGAACGCGCTAAGGTGAAATCATTAAATAGTTCCATCCCTAATTTCATGTTTAATAAGAGTTTAACATTGGGTGTTGTCTTCCAATTATTAAGTATATGAAAATTCAAAATCACTATATTTTATCATGAGAGTTATAAGGCTATCTTAGTGGTAAGGGAAAAAAAAATCGTTAATTCAATTATTTTGTTAACTGAAAATTAATATTTGTCAATAAAAAAAATTATATTCTCGTACGAACAATGAAAAATACTGAGTGTGTATTATATCATCCAGAAGACAGCTTATTAATTCAAAGATCAAACCAACATACAAGAGTAATAAGGCCAAAATGTAAATGGCATGTATCAAGAATAAAATTAACAAGCACAAAGAAAACAAGATGCTGTTAAGAAAAACTGAAAAGTTTTCAAAGCCTCTCTCTCCCAATGAGAAGTGTAAGCAGAAGGGGAAAGAGTCCGCCAATCATTGCATGATTTTTGAGGCTGCTTGCATGATTAGAAGGTGGTTCTGCTGGAGCCATGTGATCATGCCCCTCATGAGCAGCTACAACTGCAACCGAAACAATGAAAAGAGCTATGAAGAATGTGAATTTGACTCGCGAAGCCATGCTTAATTGCAATGCCCTCTATCAGATGATTGAAGGTATAGAATTCCTTAGTTGCTTCTGGCTTGAACATAATTGGTTTAAATGGGCTATATATGTTATATAATAACATGGCCAGTTGACTTTTACAAGTCAAGAGATGTCACTAATAGATGTTTATATAGTTTGTATAATAATACTTGATCTTTATATAATTCTCCTTATATGATCTTATAAATATTTTCAACGAAAGTACCCCATGCTATTAATAGCTCTTTCATATTTTATCTGTTTCCTATACTTTTTACAGTTGTACTAAATTATATTGTTGCTTAAACGGAAGAAGAAACATTGCTTTCTAAATGATAAATTTCTATAAAACTTATGTTTTCTAACCAAAGAAAATGTTTGGTCAATATCCGTGGCTTGATTTGTTGTAATTATATATTGAACGAAAGTTAGAAACCATTAATTTGACAAATAAAAAATTGCAAAGTTAACTATATTATTGCTGTACCAAGAATTTTTTTACTAAAATAATATATCTATTGATGAAGTACGCCAAAGAAGAGATATGGTCGTTGACATGCAGTACTACAAAGTACGAACTAATTTGTGCGAAGTACAATATTTTTAGGAAACAACACTGCCAATCCAATTCATTTAATATGTCATGATGTCAGGAAACAATTATGAAGTAGTATGGTTAATTCATTTTTTTGGATTCCTTGATTAAAAAGGACATGAATTGCTAGTACTTGTGTTAAAATGTTGTTGGTATGAAATAAATATTTATTTTATATAACATGTGCATTCTTCGGCTGTGTTTTTTTTTTATTACTATTTCATGTTCATGCGTTACCATTCAATTCATTTTGCTACCCCTGTCTTGTTTTATGTTTCATTTTTGCTACTAATTTTTATTACCATTCAATACTTAAGGGACTATGAAACATGATTTCCAATAATTGAGGGGTTACTTATATATTTTTTTATATAGTTTAAGGACCATTTAGAAGAGAGAGTAATACTTCAGGATGAAATTGTGGGTTTATTTTTTTGTTGATATCACTCTTTTAAAGTATCATTTCCTATAGAAAATTTATTCTGTTCCAAAATAATAATGTTATTTTACAAAGATGCCATCGAAGAAAGAAAAATAGTAATTAATTTTAAAACTTGATTTTTATCTCTTAATTAATATATCTATCGAATAGTCAAAATATACTAGTATTTGTTTAATTATCACCACACCATTTTAAGTATTTTAATTAAATGAAGTTAGGGGAACTTGATAAGAATTCTGAGGCTATTGCTTTCTGCATTCTCTTTTTGTCTTTCGAAATGGCTAATCCAAAATATAAAATTACATTCTGGAATGCACTTTTTTTTTTTACTTCCAAAAAGGTAAAAAAAATATTCTGATAAGAGTGTAGAAAGCAACTTTGGCAGTGCAGGAAGCAACAACCCAACTCTGGTCACAAATCAGAACACTGGTCAAAAGTAGGATTGGGCAGCTCTGTTTACCTTGGGCCCTTCAATTGGGCACTAATAGCCCATTATCTCCTAAGACACACCGAGCTTACCTTTGGTTACTCATTGCCACTGGCAACAGTCATAGTAGAGTTGATACTTGTGATACTTGATAGAATGAGACGGAATAGAACCACCGAGACATCATGCTCATGCTTCATACTTCATAGCTCATAGCTAGCTCCTCCTTTCTTCTCTACATTCAATTTTCTCACTCTCCGCCAAAATCCGCATACAAAGCCATTTCCTTATTTATATATCTGATTTCTTCCTTCATCTATCTATTGTTCTATGCTCCTTCATTGATAATAAGCCATGGCCTTCACTTCCGCACTCTCTCTTTACTCTCACCCGCAGGTAACTAACTCCGTCGCTAACCGCCAACTAACAACCGTTCCTCTTTCTTCGAAATCCTAACGCTTTCTCGCTTTCGGTGCAGGTACGCCTCCGCAACCAGCGGCTGCAATCGCTGGCCTTCACCGCCGCCGGCGTCGCTCAATTTGCGCCGCTTCCGCCTCTCAACCGCCGGAGAACGTGTTCTCCGAGAAGCTTCGTGTTTAGGGTTTCTTCCAGCGTGGAAGGAAGTCGCGCACGCTCCGGTGGTTCTCGCAGAGTCTATCGCCAGTCACAGGCCAGCGCGCCGCTGTCCAGTGCGCCGGTGAAACAGATTGCCAACGTTGTTGCTCCCGTCGCCGCGTTCTTCGCCCTCACTTTTGGTATCCAATGCTTAATTTCCGTGTTTTTTTTTATTAAAAAAAATTCGCTATTTTTAATCAGATCTCTTTTAGTTGTTTGTTCATTTCGTTGCCTGCATTTTGGTCTACTCTATGATGCATGGATACTGGTAAGTGCCAGTTATGATGAACCTTTGGAGGATTTTTTTTTTTACTTTCTACACGACTTTCAGTATCAATGATAGAGAATTTTGAACTTTATGTTATTTGTTTTTGGACTTTGGAAAGATTAAAGGAAGTTTTAAACACCTGTAATATAAGCTTTGGAACTTTATCTAAAATTTTCATTTCATCTTCTTACGGCTGAATTTTGATAGTTGAGGTTCAAAACCAGCTGTGGATAACTCCTTGACATTAATATGCACAACACATATTCATCTGTTAAGGGAACACAGTGTATTTTTTAAAATGAGAGGGAAGGATATTATAGTTTAAGCATATAAATTAGAGGGAAGTATAGTTTAAGCATATTGACAGGGAATCAGGGAAATGTAATTTAATATGTCATTCATGGTTGTAAGACTTGAGAGTTAATGTAAGCTTGTGAAGGCTATGTAAACTTCTAATAGCATCAGATGGGAATGTCATCATGTTCATGCAGAGGGCTATTTGAGAGAAGAGGCTACCTTGTTCACTTATTGCAGTTTCAGACTACACAGGCAGTTGCAATCTGGCACATGAGCAGCCTTTGCAGGTTCATCCTTAAATCGTTGTCATCATAGGTTCACCACAGCCTGGAGGCTCACTGAAAGAGTTGTTGTGTTCACCAGAGGTGGTGGGTCACAAGAAGCAAATGCAAAAGATTAAAGGAGGGGGCTGGTTGTGAATGAGCAAATGAGAAAAGTGTCATGAAGGTGATTGGGGAAACACTGAATGGAAGAAAAAAAATCAAGGAACCCTAAAAACACAGCTGTTTTGGGCATTTTGGGGGCATATCTCTGCCCTTCACATAGACTAGCTAACTTGGCCACTCATGATTTTGACTGAGCCTATGCGTGTTTGCCCAAGTCTTGCTGAGTTTGATCCAGTCTGAGTTTCCAAGCGAGTTGACTCATTTCCATGGAATCATTGAACTTGTTTGAATTTTGAGTCAACTTATGAGCTCAGCTAGAATTATAGAAGGCCAGTATTATCAAGTTCTTATATTAAAATTTCACTTGTATTGGCAATTTAGAACAAAATTAAAAAAGTAAAAATTATATGATGCAAGGTAGTAGTAAACATTGGTGTTCGAGAAGTATCCGATAAGATCTACAGGTGTGGCGCTTCTTGTCTCCCTGGAGAGGCCCTGTTCCATTTAAAGTTTTGAAACTCTATTAGTCTTACATACTCTTTATTTATCTGTAGTATTTTTCCCGTACCCCCCCCCCCCCCCATGACTTAAACACAGAAAATTCTCTTGTCTTACTCTGCTACTGGGTATCCGATACAATTTACAAGTTACAAGTATCTATCTGACTCTAGTTTGATAGAAATTTTGGAAATCCACGCTTCTTAATTAAGCAGTGTTTCACCACTATCAGTATGATTTTGTTCTTTTTCTTTGTTTTTGTTGTGATTGCAAGCATGTGTTAATTTGTTAGATTTCGTAATAGTGGTTGTACTAATTTGTTTTCAGCTTACAGTTATCTGGAAATTAGTGGAGAAGCTTCTTGTTCCAACTCCGAAGCAATTGAAATCTTCGACTGTGGAAAGTCAATCCCCTTCACAAGGACTGAAATGGTCTTTTGCTGCTGGTACAAATTTGTTATCCCAGCTTGGGGCGAAGATTGAGAGGCAATCTAAACAGAAGCTCAATGAGTTTGCACGGGAACTGAGGTCATTTCCTAGTATTGATATGTCAGGTATGCTGGCTGGATTGATAATTTGATAAATGAAAAAGATATTTACAGTTATTTAATACACTTTAAATTTCATAGTGAAGATTCTTCATTGATAATTTTTCAAAATAACTTCATTATTTTACCATTTGTGGACTGAACCTGATCCATTTTTTCTTGAATACCAACATTTTTACAGGCTAATCTATTTGATATTGTACTTCCCTTGATCTATGATATCCTTCCAACTTAATCTAATATGCTTTCAGTTCAAGGTTTCTTCATTATGTTTTCTTTCTTCTCAACTTGATTTTCCTTTCAAATTTGTAGGAATTGATTTGATTTGTAAATGAAATTCTTTGTTTGGAAATTAATGAAATACAAAATGATCTGATTTTCAAATCCTTTTGATAGAAATCCACTCTTTTTTTCTTTTTTTGATTGGATTTGATTTCATTTTAGTTTTAATTATTTGATTGACAATTTACATTTTATTAGTTTACCCACTTTACCACAATTAATATGGATAATAAAGTAAATTACTTAACTAAATGAATTTCTTTCACTGCTAATGTATTCCAAACAGGTATTTGATTTGTAAATCAATTTAACCCATATTTTTATATTAGGATTTTGGATCACAACATATGATTTGATTTGTAAATCCAATTAATTCAATTCCAAACAAAGCAAATCAATTCCATATTTTAGTCTCTCCTAATGTAACAGATATTTCTTGCTTCATTGCACTTGACTCTATTGACATGACCATTTTAAAGTGTGGGTACTATTGAAGTGATTGGATAAATAAAAGCAAAATTTATTTATTTATCTACATTAATTTGGCAGGGCGCAACTTTGGAGATGAAGGATTATTCTTTCTTGCTGAGAGCTTGGCATTCAACCAGGTAACAAATATCCTTCATTTTTCATTGCTTTCATATTTTCTTGTATACTTATTGATTATATATGAGCTGCCAGTTTTGATACTGTTATTGAAAGATATGTTGTGATGTTACCTTCTGTACAGGCAGATGCCGGAATTATGTTGAGTATCCATTCCTTTGGTTACTTAATGGAAGAAATCTACTGAACAGCTGAATCAATTTTAACATCTTTGAAAGCCAAACAAACATAAAGCGTTAATGTAATGATTTCATCCACACCCCCCCCCCCCCCCGCCCCCCCCCCCCCCCCCCCCCCCCCCCCCCCCCCGAAACATAATAATAGTGGTAGCAACTAGTAAGTATATACCCATTAGTTATAATTGTAAATTTTGAATGTTAAATTATCAGCCACTAGTCATGAAGTGCAAATATGGATATGTGGCATGTAACAACTTGTTTTAAAAATGGCACATTTACACAATGACATGATGGAAAATACCATAATTTTATTTTGATCCTTTTAACACAATGAATTATTAAGTATATCTATTCCCAAAGTATAACTTAAATCAGAATGTCATCATGTCTTAATCAATGCAATTAATGTTGGAATATTTCAACATTTACTTTAAAATAAATCCATCTATGACCTTTAGCTAGTTGGTCTGCAGGTAATATGAAGTAAAAGGATGTGGTTAGATAGTGCATGAGAGCGTATCTGTAAAGGTCAGTAGGACTAATAAGTGCACAAAATATATGTTGAAAGTTGAGATACCAGTTAGTGAAACAATTTAAAACTATGCAACTTTCAATGGCTGGGCATGGCATCTGTTTTTTGTGAGAATGAATTATTCTACCTAAATTGCTTAACCATTTTTTATTACTGATCTAACCTTGTAAGCAGTAACCTTTCAAGGCCAAGGGTTTTTATGATTGAAAGCATTGGGTTAGATGGTCAGTTAATAGTATCTGCAGCACCCACTTAATGAGATTGGACACAGGTTTCATTTTTGGTCTATGAAATATGCTCCAAAAGAGAGTTTGAGATAAGAGAAATAAATATTTTCTGAATTTGCTCGAGTGTATTATCCACCCAGGAGAATGGACTTATTTTTATTCAAGAGTATTACAAAAGATAATTAATACCAAAAAAATGTTCCAGGAGAACAATTAAGATACTGCTACTTCCTAAGATGCAATGATACAGTGAACCTAGCTATATCTTGGAAAATTAAACATTAAAGAAGCTCATATCTCCTAAAGTATTCCTATATCCAACACAGAGAATTGGTAAACACAAGGAATAGTTTTTCAACCAATGAGTATGAGTTATATTTTTAATAGCTCAATAAATGTTTCCACTTTCATGGGAATTGAGTGATATTTCATTAATAAACTTCACAATAAATTTAGGATAAAAGAAATTTAGCAATTAATACATTTAAAAGTGATCATATGTTTCTTGCATTAAGGAACAAAAAAAATGACTACCATTTGTTATATAAAGGACTCAACTCAAGGTAGTACAATACAAGATTGCACAGAAAAACTTGTATTGCTATTATAATTTGTATTAGCCTGCTTATAGTGAAATTGGCTGGGTGGAAGTTGGGTTTTGGTTCATAATCTTGATCTACTGTATATATAGCATAAGAAAGTAATGTAAGATGCATTTTGGTGTTCTGTCTGTGAGCATGTCCTAAATATATTTTGTTATAAAGACTGCAGAGGAAGTGAGTTTTGCCGCAAATGGTATAACTGCAGCTGGATTGAGAGCTTTTGATGGTGTTCTTCAATCAAACATCACATTGAAGACTCTTGATCTTTCAGGAAACCTTGTTGGAGATGAAGGTGCTAAGGTCAGTCCCAGGTTTAGATTTATTACATACATATATGAATTCAAGATTTGAGTTAATTATTGTTGTGGTTCCTTTATTTTATCTAACTATTTGAAAGGTCCTTATAATATATTTTTGGATGATTTTTATTAAACCGTGTGAGAATATACACTTATGTCAAGAACTAACTCACTCAAAATTAAGTTGTTAGGTGAAGTCTTGTGAATATTTTTGTTTCTAACTTGTCCCCTCAGGCAAGAGTCATTTGGGCTTAAATGTGGCAGTGTAAAGGCCCACACTACCTTATATTGAAGTTCGACTTTTATTTAGAAATTGAGGCTAAAACTTGAGGATTTGGAACCATGTTCATGATGAGATTATAATGATTTAGATAAAGGCTCGTGTATTTATATATATCTAAGACCATTATTTTCCTTTTATTAATTCATAATCATTGTTGTTGTTGTTGCTTCTTCTTACATACTTATGAAACATCCTGCTCTTTGTGTGATTAAAGTGCAGTCTTAGTTTGTTTTTTGAACTCTGATATCTCAAAAATCAGGATTTGTAATTGATTACTCAACTTACAGCCTTATTTCTCCTCCCAAATAATTTAAGATAAGGTAGGCATGTAGGGGTAACAGGGGTAACAGGCTAACTGATAATAATGCCTTTTCTTATTTAATTCTAGACTATGAACCACCTCTTCCTGAAACAAGCACTTAAAATTATTGGCATCATTTCCAAGAGGCCTTGCTATCAACTGATCAATGGTTGTTTATACTTTATATTACATGTTCAGTAATTAATCTTATTACATTGCACAATAATTTTTTTGATGCATATAAGTAGCATCTCTGTATTTGCTTTTTTGCCCAAGTTTTCAACGCTGTTAGCAATTAAATATAATATTGAATATTACTCAAGAAAGAACAAGTCAAATATTTTATTGGAGCTTGATTCACTGTTTTAGGGTCCTATAACTCCTTTTGGAATAAATTCAATCCATTGCGTGTCTTTCTTATGGATAGTTAAGTTAATTATCCATTCAAGTGCAGATGAGGAGTACAATGGGTTATTATAAATTGACATACATAGGCTTGTTTGTTCACTTTTTGAGCTTGTGTAATTATCTGCATCCTATATCAAGCATCTAGAGGATGACAGGAATAGCTGATACAATGTTCCTCATAACTCTGTATTTGCTAGAATATATTCATTTCTCTTTATGCCATATAGAACCTTGGACTGACGATGAAGAAACTTATGGCTTACTTAACTAAACCATGATGATTATTAGAATTGTGCTTGAGATATGTTTATAACCCTATTCCATCCTCTCCCAAACAGATAAACGAAAACTAATTTGTTAACAGTTACTGCTGATCTTTGTCATACACTTAGGTTTAACTATTGTATTCAACTATTGATTATCAATATCCTTGTTCACTCTTCACAGTGCTTATGTGACATATTGGTGAATAACTCTAGCATTGAGAAGCTCCAGCTAAACAGTGCTGACTTGGGTGATGAGGTTAGCTTGCTGATTCATATTTTTAATAGAATGCCTCCCAAATGGCACTAAGAAATGCTTATTGTGTTATGCAGGGTGCAAAAGCAATTGCTGAAATGTTGAAGAAAAATTCAAGTTTGCGGGTTCTTGAACTTAACAATAACATGATTGAATATTCTGTATGCAATTTACCTTAAGCTTATTTTATAAGACCGTAGATGCCTGAGTGTCCAAGTCTTATTCTGATTTATTTCTTGGAAATGGAGGCAGGGATTTTCAAGTCTGGCCGGGGCACTTCTTGAGAGTAACAGTATACGAAATATACATCTCAAGTGAGTAAGAATTGTCACATTAAGTATTCTCCCCAAAAATTTTCTTCCCAATTCTCCCTGCTGGAAATTGAGAGAATGACAGTTTGATTTATGATCTTCATGCTTTTGATGTTGCAATTACCCGTGGCATTGTTTCATTGAGTAAATCTTTAACAGCTCATTACTTAATCTTTTCCTCTTTTGTGAATTTTTCTGACATTATCACTATTCAAGTGGCAATTATGGTGGTGCTTTGGGGGCTAATGCATTGGCTAAAGCACTTGAGAGCAACAAGTCATTAAGGGTACTATTATTATTTTCTTTTGAATGAAATGCCCCACATTACATTTATTACTTTTAAGTTTTTGGTAGTTGGTATTGCTTTCAGACTTCCCACCTTGGCCACTAGATCTCGTTATCTTATCCAGTTCTAAAACACATGTCCTATAGCACACAATGCTATTATGAATTTCCTAACAGAACACCTCAAATTCCATAGCATATCTAAGAAAAATTGAGCATTAATCCTTCAAGATGTAATCTCACGATGACAAAATGTTGCTGCATACACTAGAAGCATATCCGGCTGTATGCAGTCTTAAACAAGCATGATGTAATCTAAACCTGAATATATGGACAGGAACTTCATTTGCATGGGAATTCTATTGGAGATGAAGGAATACGTTCTTTGATGGCAGGGTTATCTTCACATAAAGGTTAACTTGTTCTAATTTCTGATATTGACTGACCCTGGGTCATTTATGCTTCTACTATTCCACTTTAATATTTTACAATTAACTGACAAGCAATATTTGTTCTCAAGGGAAACTTACACTTCTAGACATTGGCAACAACTCGTTAACAGCTAAAGGTGCATTCCATGTCGCCGAGTATATTAAGAAGAGCAAAAGCCTATTATGGTTGAACCTTTACATGAATGACATTGGTGATGAGGTATTCTATCTGAAAGTTGTCCCCTATTTCACAGTGAGATTATCATCAATCTCTGTCAAAATTGTTACATCGTGTGAGGTCATGCAATTAATAGGATCCTTAAGATGTTTAAGTATTATTGAAATTCATAATTTTTTTTCCGTAACTGTTCAGTATAAATTGCCTTCAATACTATACTCAGAAATAACCTTGTGTGCACTCTTTTGTCTCATTTAAGTGTACAAATAGTCAGGAAGTGTTGATGGCTGCTAGTTGTAGTCTTGTAGATCCATATTGCCATACCTTAGAAAATAGAAAACTTATGTTTTCCTTTTCCCTTTATATTATCAGTAACAACTACTGTAACAATGTAGTTCTGCAGAGATGGATTCTTAAGAGGACAATGAGTTCTGATAATAGGCATTAAACTAATTGTGTATAATTTGCCAGGGAGCCGAAAAAATTGCAGTTGCTTTGAAGGAAAATCGGTCAATATCAACGTTGGATCTGGTAACAAGATCTTTTTTTTTCTTTTGCTACCTTTTAGTTTGTACTCTGTACATGTGTTCCCTGCCATGTCACTGCCTCTACCCTGGCCATTAACAAAAGAAAAAACCAAACATGGAGGCAGTAATACTATTGCTTGGGACATGACTTACCTGAGTTAATATTGCAGGGGGGAAATAACATTCATGTTGATGGTGTTAATGCCATTGCACAAGTTTTAAAAGATAACTTAGTTATTACCACTGTAAGCCTTTACAGTTATTTAGTTCCTCATCCTTGTTCTGTTGCTTGTCTTTTCTATACACTGACAGATTTTATCTCATTCTTAGTTAGAACTTAGTTATAATCCCATTGGACCAGATGGAGCCAAGGCCTTGGCTGAAATTCTCAAGTTTCATGGGAACATAAAAACCCTTAAGCTTGGTTGGTGCCAGGTAACCTTTTCACCATGAATTACCTGTAAATTATTTGTAATAACTTTTATTTATAACATTGAATAACTTTATAGGTAGGAGCAAAAGGGGCAGAATTCATTGCAGATGCTTTAAAATACAATACCACCATATCAATTTTGGACTTGCGAGCAAACGGTCTACGAGATGAAGTTTGTTATCAGTACCTTGAGTCATTTTTTCAAATCTTCATCAGTCAATCTTAGGATCTTATTGTTTTATGAATCAACTATTGCAGGGTGCTCAGAGCCTGGCACGCAGCTTGAAAGTGGTTAATGAAGCTTTAACCTCTCTAGACTTGGGATTTAATGAAATAAGGGTATGAATGTGTTCTTTTTTATTTTTTATTCATAACTCATGGAAATTATATCATCTCTAATGTCATAGTTGTCTGATTCACAGGATGATGGAGCTTTTGCTATTGCTCAAGCACTCAAGTCTAATGATGATGTAGCTGTCACGTCCCTAAACATTGGCAGTAACTTCCTAACAAAATTTGGGCAGGTGATGTATTTTGTGCTATTGCTATAACTTTTGCCTAGTTTTACCTCCTTTTATTTTATTTTCATGGATCTGAATATACTTCACATTCAGAGTGCTTTGGCTGATGCAAGAGACCATGTTTTGGAGATGACCGAAAAGGAAATCAACATCTTCCTCTAGAAGACATTATATTCTGTGATAAATTCTTGATATAAACTAGAGCAGGTTTTTTTTTTTTTTGCATATTTGCTGCCGGCAAGTACTGGTAAGAGCTCGCTCACATAATTTTTGAGTTCTAACCATTCGTTGAGGAAAGTATAGAAATTCGTGTACTGTAGCCTTAAATTATTGATGTTGAAACCATTTTTTGAAAGATGTTGATGATATAGCTCACCCATCTGTTAGATAATTCCTGGTATAGTTTTCTAAGCTACACGCACGATAGCTTGTCAGCAAAGAGGCATCACGTGTAGTTTTCCTTGCTAGTGGTAGATTTTTTCTTTTGGATCTTTGTTGCCAAGTTATGTAGAATTGTCAAATGGATGTTTTGTGAAGACTTTGTATTATTTAATTTATTATTGTACACATGCGTGTGGGCGAAGCTCACTTGTGTCTTGGGTTGTTTCCAGCTCTTTTACCTCATGTATTTTGATTGATTGGCTACTTTGGTCAAGGTGTGTTGGGTCGATATTTCAGTGTTGTAGTGGCATTATAAAACTTATGCCATCGGACTTTGATTGTCTGTAGCACATGCAATCTTCATCAAGCCGAATAGTCTGCAATAGTTCAGCACTTTTCTTGTACCACTTATACATCTGCTAATGATGTCGAAGCTTTTTTTTTACCATGTACTATTTCGTGTTATATGAACTTTTCTTTTTAATGGAGTTGAATATGTGCACGTCTTATTTCACTTTTCATGATCAAATGGGCTTTTGTAATTTGTTTTCCGACCAAGTCTTATCACAATGGACTTAATCATCTTTATTACATGGGCTCATTTGCTTTAGTTAAGGCCTGTATCAATAGATCTTGAATCCTTAAATATAATTAACGTCACATTGTTCATTAACCTCTTTAATACACTATTTTGAGTACCCAAAAAAAAAACTAATAATAATAGAATGGCTAACACAAATTTATAAGGATTAAAACCTGAAAAAAGAAATATTACGGAGAATAAAAGTCAAACAATAATATTAGGGGTCAAAAGCAAAATACAATTATATTTTAAGGACAGAATATATTTAAGCTTAAAATTTATAATATTTTCATATATGTTTTCTTTTGTAACATGTTGGTTTGTGATTTGTTTTTTTCAAATCCATATTATTAATTTTTCTTCTATAGTTATAATTTCAAATAATACTTGAGCACAATATTGGATATTACGAGGAACAATTCATCAAGTTGTAAAAGCACAATATTATTTTATGCAAAAATATAATAACCTATTACAGGTTAGAAGTATAGTTTTTCTACATTTGAAATCTTTTTTCACTTATTGTTTTGTTTTAATAGAATATTAAAAAATATCAGTTTACATACTTAAAAAAAATGTTTTACAAATTTACAACATCTTTGTAATGCATGGTTTGATACTTAATTTAAAATTAAAAGATTACATTGATGGATAATGTTTTAGGAAGTTAACTAAACGGTGTTAATTTTAATGGGATAATTGGAATATATGAAGTAGTTTAAATAACGTGCAAAGTGTTAGTGTTGAAGCATGCATCGAAATATTAGTTTAAAGTGATATTTTAGACAAAATACTATTTTTTTTCCCTCCATTTAAGATCATTGACTGAAGTAATTAGAGTGCAAGCAGCCTCTTACAATACAATAAAAATTAATGTGTCAGTATTCTTTGTTTTTCCCCCAACTATGTACTCCTTGCTTCCGTGAAATTTCTTCAATAATGAATAGTGGAAACAGGACATTGACGATAACATAAAGTATCACGAGCCAATTAAAGGTGTGCAACTTGAGCAGGATTTACATTGATAAAAATCTGCACATGATCATGATGCATGTTAATTGATCCAAGCACAAGTGACGGTGCCGTGACTACGTGCAAGATCATCAAGATGCAAAACAAAAGACAGATTCAGAAAATGTATTAAAATTTCCAATAATACATTGAAAATTCTAATCAATGTCCGTCTCTTCCGCCATGCCGGCCGGCCGGCCACCACATTAAAAATTTCGATAATGCATTTCACCAGAATTTTTTTATCTATCCAACTATCTCCTTCCAAATTATTGGCATAATTATCTCCTGTTACTATTCAGTGTGAATTCAGGCCTTTTGGTTCCTGAATTCACACTTTTTTTTTACTTTATGTATACTCCCCATTTAGAATCTGAAACCCCCAAATTCAAATTTTAAACTAATTTTTTTGTTTGTTTTAATTATTTTTATTTTGTAATTTTTTAATTAATTAGTAATATATTTAATTATTGTATTTTAATAATATAATTTTTAATATATAACATAACTAATTAACTAATTATTATTAAAAATTACTAATATTTTAAGACTAACTCCATGTATGTAATTAAGCTCAATAGATTAGTGGAAGAATCACTAAATCCAAGAAAATGATATCTCCCAAAAAAAATTGCAATAAACATTTATGAACAATTGTGTGATTGTGATAAATTACAAAAATTCATATGTCATGTTCCCATGCAATTACATTCATGTTTATTACAAATAATTGATCAATGATGTTTACAAGTTCAATTATGTGTCTAATATTTATAACGAATCATTTAACCAAATGAAACACACATCATATTGGCCAAATTGAATATGAAGGCCAACTATCATAATCCAGGAACGCAAAGAAAATAAAAGGGTCGCGTAAGATCAACCAATAGACCAAAGAGAAAGGGAGCAACCAAAGCATTGTTCATTGTACAAAATCATTGATAGTTCCAAGAATAAATGTTCAAATAATAAGGAAATCATAAGTTAAAGTCACTAACATAGCCATTAAATTGTTGTTGAAATGTTTGATAACTTAATGTTATTTTTATTTGTGTCTATAGATTATCACAAATACTAATTATTTATTTTGTCAATATTTGTATTTACTTACAATAATTCATAATATTATTTAGTCATCCGTTATCATAATTTTTTTTTAAATATTAGTAATTATGTTCTTCCTTGGACAAACATGTAGGTGTACAATCTTCAAATATTTGTATTGTTAAAATTTCATTGTTTATTTGATCTCTTAGTGTATTTTTTTTTCTACCAATGCATTAAAAAATTGATTTGTATTATTTGCTGTCTCCTTTTCAGCATAAAAAAGTTCAAGAGAGTATTTTCTCTAGTAAGCTCCATTCTTTCAAGATTTACAATTTTCATATTCTCAAAAGATGTTTATTTTATCTTTTTATTCTGTAACTGCTAATTAAGTATAGCTGAAAATGCTCCTATTAGTTGGCTCAGGGACCAGACTCAATATTTTTAATCACCCTTATGGTCCAACTTCATTAAATACTTATCCTAAGATAGGTTCTTCCCTGAAAACAGTTTCTTCTATTATTAATCTTTTTCTGTAATTCATTTACATACGAAATTACGTTGATCAAATTCTTTTCATTTGGAATTGGTAACTCAAAACCAGCATCAACAACATTAATAAGTTACTCATATATAAGAATGGTACTACAAACCTAGAATCCTTGGGTTGCTTATAAATTAAATTATTCCAATAGTTATTTGCAGGCAATTATTGTTGTGTCTAACACACTTCTCGGGTCTGTTGACTCTTGCTTGGTCTTGCCTCGACGATTTACACCAGTCAACAACTATTTGACATGTTAAGTCCACACAAAACTTGTTCTTGTTAATCTTCTTGTTTCATACAATGCGTCATACATTTCCATCTTGCCAAGGCTGTCCATGAAAACAAGGAGTGGTGACTAACTGACTATTTTTTATTTTGATCATCAAGACATGAAAACAAGGCTTGGCGTCTTGCTCAATACAATCAAGGCTATGCTAGAACATGCTGAGGAGAAAGAATATATGCTCAAACAGATCGAACACTACAAAAGATGCTTCTCAAATTCTGGATGACATCATGAAACGAGTGTGCCGCGGATCGAAGCATTGGAGTTGGAATACCAAGGAGTCAATTGTGGTCGAAAGCAAGCAGCAAGTTATGGTGTTTACAACATGAGAACTCAGTTATGTCTGCCTTGAGATTAAGTTACTTGAACTTGAAAAGGTAACTAAGTAATATCTGACGTGATTCAGGTAATGTAATCAAGGGAGAACATGATTTCCATGGCCAGCTTCAAATAATTAAATTGTTGAACTTGTTTTTCCTTCAACGATCTAACTATACGTGGGAAACTTAACCAGATATTGTACACGCAAACCTTATGAATCATATAATAGAATTGTTGTTAATACTAGGGAAGAATTGCACAACATATTTTAAAAAATTGGAGAAAAAATATAACAAAACTAATCAGAGGCCAACATCAAATATAACATATATTTAAAGGGATTAAGATCATATTTAAGTGTATTTATTAACTCTACTTTAATGTGTTATCAACTCTTCATGTAGTTATATTAATGAATCATAGTCTTTTCAAGATATGCTTATATTACTTTTCAATCTCCTTTTAATTTTATTTGCCGATAGTTTACATTAATATTGGAATTTAAATGAGCTTTATTGATGGTAAGAAAGTATAAATTAGTTATTTGTTTTCTTCAACTATTAAGGCTAGCTACAACTAATTTTGAACATTATTATCAATTTTCAAGTTTAGTAAATAAATTAATGTTTTGAACAATTATATTTTCTCTTTTGAAACATTATTAAGAATCTTTATGTAATTTTCTGAAGTCACAACCAGAAATTCAAAACTAGTGACAAATAATACAGAGAATCATCAAAAAAACTGATTCGTCTAAGAGAGGATTTTTATATTAAAATGGTCTAAATTATATCACATAGTAATCTTTTAAAAAGAGGAAAACAACTTTTAAAGTAAGTGGAAAAATAATAGAATTAAAAATATAAAGGGAAAAGTTAAAATTTACTCCATATGATATATATTACTCCCTCGATTAATTTCACTTGTAAGTATGATATGATATGCGTTTCGGCACAAAAATTAAGAACAGCACCTGAACTAGTAATGCTAATGCAAGTACCTATTTAGCTATTACGTTCACAGAAATAATAATTGTATATGAACCAGAACAATTGAGAAATATTTAAGTACCTAAATTATTCTTATTATATCTTCTCTATTTCTTATTTATGTGACTGCACTATTAAATACAGTATTAAAAAATCACACCTTCATAATGACTTATTAAGAATAAAATTAGAAAATATATCCTGTTGTAAATTATTATCATGAAACGACTGCTAAAATAAACTACATTTATTAAAATGGCAATTAAAAGAGAAAGAAGAAAACAATAATTAATATTTAACAATTCAATTAAATTTAAACAGACTTAATTTCAAATTTTATCATTTAATTATTATTATTTTATAAATTTTAATTTTTTTATACCATTTACAGTAGCTTTTTGCACATTTTATCATCATGCTGTCAATAAAATATTATTCGCAAAAAATTGACAAAATCATGTTTTTTAGGAGATACGCGAACACTGTTACATATTTAAGGAATTGGTAAAATGTGGAAAAAAAAAGTTGAATGGTAAAATGTGAAAAATGATAATAATTCAATGGTAAAATATATAAATAAGTCTTTATTTTAATTTTAATTAAAATAATATCATAGATATCACTATAGAATTTTCCGTTGTACATTTATTTGAAACTTTTTAATATACTAGTGCTTAATTAATACTTATTGTGAAGTAATTATTATTAATTGGTTATATTTATTAGTTTTTAATATTCTTAATAAAATTACGAATCTTAAATATATGTACCAAATGAAATTATTGATCACTTATCACAACTCACAATAAATTTTTTTTATAATAATAATAATAATAATATTTACACCTTATTGTTATTACAAATTCTTACATCATTATTTTAAATAATATCTATAATTACGCACGCGTAAAATAATAATAATAATAATAATAATAAACGTACAAATATGTAAGTCCTTCCATTTACGTTGTTTTCGAGCATCAAAACAATTCATGTTGTTTACAGAGAAAACGACCTTACCGAAATGCAGTTTTGTTTCATTTTCTTATGACAGATTGGTTTGCGAATACCACTGTCCCTTGATCAACGATTTTCTATCAAAAAAATATTATTATATCACATTTTTAGATGATAATAATAAGTTGAAGGATATTGAATATATATCCACCCAAATATTGATTGGTAGGAAAAAAAAGAAATAGGAATAAGTAAATTTAAATTTATAATAAATTTATGAATACTTTTTAATTTTCTTATTTTTTATTTTTTATTTTTAATGAATATAAACAGTATATAAACTTTTTATCCATTAAAGATAACAAATATTAAAATGTTCATAAGCCAGCTATCATGACCCAGTCTACACTCGAGACAACTGCCAAAATGCCACTTTTGGCAAAAAAAATTGCCAGAATGCCACGGATTCGAAAGTAATTGCCAAAATGCCACGCTGGCAAATTTGCTGGTCAGAAAAGCGAAATCTGTGGGCCACGTGGCGCTGCGTAATTTGAAGACCAAATTCGCTGGTGGGGCCAGCGAAATCTGACACATCAGCGCCTTTAACGCCACGTGTCACGTCGTTGTAGTTCGCTGGGGGCCTGCGAATTAGGTGGCATGCCACGTGTCAGCTCCTCATTGGTTGTAAGCAATATATTTAAAATTTAAAAAATGCGTAGAAACTTTGGAAGGTCATAACTTTTGACTGGGATGTTCGATTGAGGCGTATGATATATCAAAACAATCGTAATTGAGAGGAGAAGCCGCTGACAAGTGCCCAAAGGGGACTTGCCCAAAAGATGCCTTTAAGTGCCTCAAAATTACGATTTAAGCTTCAATCACTAAAAAAATTCATTTTTCTCTGCTTTTTTCATTATTTAATTACTTTATTTGATGTTATTTTTTATTTTTTAAATTACTTCTATGAATTTCGAGCATTTTGACATATCGTACGCCTCCATCGGACATTCATAACAAAAAATATCGTTGTTAATTGATAGTGCATATAAACATCAAACAACGATATTTTTTGTTAGAAATGTCCGATGGAGGCGTACGATATGTCAAAATACTCAAAATTCATAGAAGTAATTGAAAAAATAAAAAATAACATTAAATAAAGTAATTAAATAATTAAAAAAGCAGAGAAAAATGAATTTTTTGGGTGATTAAAGATTAAATCGCAATTTTGAGGCACTTAAAGGTCTCTTTTGGGAAAAAATTTTGGTCAAGTCCCTTTTGGGACTTGCCAACGGCTTCTCCTCTCAATTACGATCATTTTGACATATCATACGCCTCAATCGGACATCCCAGTCAAAAGTTATAGCCTTCCGAAGTTTATACGTATTTTTACATTTTAAATTAATTTTTTTACAACCAATGGAGAGCTGACACGTGGCACATGCCACCTAATTCGCTGGATGTGTCAACGAACTACGAGCACTTGACACGTGGCGTTAAAGGCGCTGATGTGTCAGATTTCGCTGGCCCCACTAGCGAATTTGGTCTTCAAGTCGCTGAACACCACGTGGCCCACAGATTTCGCTTTTCTGACCAGCGAATTTGCCAGCGTGGCATTTTGGCAATTACTTTCGGATCCGTGGCATTTTGGCAATTTTTTTTACCAAAAGTGGCATTTTGGCAGTTGTCTCGTCTACACCCACATTATATGAATTGGCAATACACACTTTCACTCTCTTATGCATGTCGTCACTTGTTTACCTCAGCATATACGTCAAAAATCTTCCTTTCAAATGTTTTATTTCTGTTTGTTTAAAGGAAACCACACCTTGATTTGTTTTTTGTTTTTTTATGCCATTGTCTTAAAATAAATAATGGTTAAGAAAACTAATTTTTTTATTCAAAATTATGACAGTGAATATATAGATGGAACCAAATATTAATTTTTAAATAATTTTTTATTAATAAATATGAAATGATTTTTTTATCTTACCAGTGTAGTTGTTAATTTTTTATTCAAATGGAAATTTGAACTCATAATTTTTATTTCTATTTTTTATTATTATTATTAAGTCAAGCTCCTACTAAATATAAAAGACATATTTAATTATTTGACTATTATTTAAAATATAAAAATAATTATTTTAAATAATTATTATTTTTAAAACTAGGAGGACCAAAATTGTATTTAAATCTGAATTTTTTCATTTATTATTAATATTTTTAAAAGGGACTAATAAAAAAATATTTACTAGAAAATAAAAGAAAATTTATTAATTTATCAAAGACTAAAAAAATATCAAAAATATAAAAAATCTTAAGAAATAGATTAAGAATCAAGATGATCTTTATGGGCTACCCTAAGCTAACTTCAAGGCAAGACTAACAATGATCCCATGCTATTTGTAAATAGGCAACTACAAATTATGGAAAGTTGAAACACTTGTTTTGTGCATATAGAGGTAACATAGTAGATTTTCAATGTTCCGGTGATGTTGCATTTCACACCATTTACAAGAAGGACAAATATAACCACTGGTTATTTTTTCTAGTTGTAATCACCATTCACAAATTGTTATATTTGGTTGTGCTATGTGGATTCATCAAACACATCAGATAATTTGAATATAGAGGAATAGTTTTTAGAAGGAGAAATTATTTGGTACTTGCGATTGGGTATAGGAAATGGAAGTGTTGATGAAACACAATCACTCGGATAATATCACTACCACTAGTCGTTCATCCCCATCCCCCTAAATTGGATTGCATAATGTAGTTTTTGTTCATAATAATAATAGATAATTAAATAGGCTGACTTGATATAAATAGTTTTTTTTTAATATATAAACTTGACATTTTTTATTGAAATAAATAAACTTTTAAAATTTTTAACTTGACATTTTATTATATTAGTTTGAACAAATCTTAGAGCATCTCCAATGGGAGATGCTTACGGGGTTTCTTAGCCTAAGCATCCGTTCCGTAGGATTTTTCTCCCGTTGGAGCATAGTGACGTGGCGGAACCGTTTCTTCCGCGGAGGCTTGGATTCCTTATATAAGGAACCGTTTCTTCCCAATTAAAAAACAATTAATTTGGCGTGAAACCCCTATTTCAGTTATTCCCAGCTGCATGCAGATCAATTTGGATGAATCAAAGGAGGAAGATGAACAGTTTTTCAATCAAACGTTTACTGACCTCAAGAAGAAGAGCGACGGCGACGGCAACGGAGACTCCACGACGACGACGACCCCACGGCGACCCCATCGACGACGAACCGTGTTCTTCTTCGTGTTGTTCACGTTGTCTAAGCAGAGAGCTGAAGGGAGAAGAAAGATGGCGGAGGAGAAGGAAGAGAGGAGAGGGTAGAGGCTGAGTGTGGAAGAGAGGAGAAAGAAGAGGCGAATTTGAGAGTGAAGAGGCCAGTTTTCGTGCTTGGATTTGGAGAGTGAAGGGGCACAGAACGCGTGGAAGGGGGAGAGTGAAGTGAAGGTTCTGGAGAATGAAGGGGCAGGGAACGCGTGGAGATAAACAAAGACAAATGAAAGGAACCGTTGGATACAAATACAAATAAATGCTGCACAATAAAATAGAGCCGTTGGATAGAAAAAAATGCAATGTGCAAGTTTTAATAACAAAGTGTAGCCGTTGAATGTAAAAAAAAGTTACCGTTAATAAAATATAACTGTTGGAGAACAATAACGGTCAAATTGTTGGAGAACAATAACGGTCATGTGCACAGCTATAAATATATGTAATTTTCTCTTCTTCTTTACGGTGCAAGTTTCTAATTTTTTGTGTTTCCATCTAGCCTCAATCTTTTTAGCTTATTTTCTCTGAAATGGATCCCAATCAGTATAATTATCAAAGTGTTTACAACTATTTGCAAAATCAACCACCCTCTACCAGTGAAAATTCTGCAAATCCACCACATCCACCGCCATACTTTATGTATCCTCAACCACCCCCAACCAATGAAAATTCGCAAAATCCACCTCAATATATGATGTATCCACCACCCCCACACATGTGGTATATGCATCCTCCATCTAATATAGAGTCACCTACCGGTGGTAGTTCTCAAAATTCATAGTTTTGTAGTCAACAATCATCCCCCATCAATCCAAACACGTGTTATAGACCTTCTTTATCCAATATTTCCCCCGCTATCAATGAAGTTGAGTCCACAATTGGTGTAGACAATATTCAACTAGATGAGGGTGACCACAATGGTAGTGGAAAAAAAACACGTACAACATTCTCGGTGGAAGAAGATGTAATTCTTGTTCGATCGTGGCTCAATGTGTCAAAGGATTCAATAATCGGTGTTGACCAAACATCAAAGCAATATTGGGCAAGGATTAAAAATGCATACAACAATGACGATGTGTGTGAAAGCGGGTTGTTTTGTGAAAGAAGCTCGACTCAGTTGAAATCTCGATGAAATAGGATCCACCCAGCAGTTCAAAAATTTAATGGGTGCTACAAACAAGCCGATAAGCATAGGAGAAGTGGAAGTTCAGAGAAGGATTGTATGGCTAATGCTCATTTGATTTACTCGCAGGATACAGGTAAAAAAATTTGAGGTTGAGCATGCTTGGTTGTTGTTGAAAGATCAACCTAAATTCGATGCAGAATTCATGTCAAATACTTCAAAGAGAACAAAGGTTTCTGCAGATGGAAATTACTCATCGTCTTCTAACACAGACGCCCATTGAAACCGAAGAATATAATGAGCCATCGCCAGTGTCTCGCCCAGTGGGACAAAAAGCGGCAAAAAGAAAGAGCAAAGGAAAACAAGCTTCTAACAATATCGATTTATCTGGCATTGAAAGTGTAATGAATGAGAAGAATGCAAACACATTAAAACTAATTCAGTTAAAGGAGGCTCAAGAAAGGCGTATGCAAGATCAAGAACGGCGCATGGATTATGAAATCCTCATGAAGGATACATCCAACATGTCGGAACAACAACGCCAAGACCACGAAAAGTATTGCGAACATATTAGGAAGAAACTGTTTAATTAAAGTTTAGTCGTTATGTTTGAATAATAATAACTAAATTTATGTAATATTTATTTTCAAGGTTTAGGTTTTTTATTTATTTCGATGTTATTGTGTCTAATTATTTATTATTATGTAAAATTTTATTTTATATTGTTACGTATTTCTTTTTATTTATTTTAATTTATATTTATGAAAATTGAAAAAATGTTAAGTTTTATTAAAAAAATATAAATACGTGGATTTGTTTGAGTTCCTTATGATTTCTTGCATTTGAGCAAAATATTAAGTGAGTTTCTTAGGAGTGACATGACGTTGTGGGAACCACAAAAAATAATGCGGGAGTCAAAAAAATTGGTTAAAAAACCCAAATGGATTTCTCCCATTGAAGGTGCCCTTAAATGGTCAGATCAGAATAGTATTTATTTCCACTAGTATGAAAGGATGATGTCGTGTCACTCTTTTTAAAAATAAGGCCGACCCAAAAAAAAAAAAAGACACTCTCTTCCAATAGGATTCTTTTTATTTAACAAAATATATACAGAATATAAAATTATTTAAATGTAGGAAACAATAACATAAACAAAGCATGAAGGGTTTGAAATGTGAACTCATCATGATGACCCAATCCACACTCAGACTATACCGCCATACGCGTAGTTAATAATGTAACATACACCTCACTCTTATGTCGTCAGCTATTTGCCTCAGCTTATACGTCATCAACTCTCTTTCCATTTTAAGTGTTTCATTTTTACTTTTACTTTCTCTAAAAGTCTAAACTGTAAACTATAAAGGCAATCCGCAATCCAGATTTGATTTATTGATATCTGGGTCTTAAAATAAAGTTTAAGAAGTGAAAAATGAAAATGAAACTGTTCTTTAAAATTATAACATTAGATATATAGAGAACGTTAAATATTAAGTTTTTAATAATTTTAAACAATAAATATAAAATAATATAAAAACATCTCTAATTGCTTGAAGTATGTTCATTATATATTTTTAAATAATTTTTAACTTTTTATATTTTAGGATAAAATATGTATTTGTCTCTCATTTTATCTTAATTTCTATTTTTGATCCTGCATAAAAAAACATATATACCGTTATAGTCCCTTGTAAATTCTTCTATTTTGTTTTAGTTCTAACGTTATGATGTTAATAGAATAAAAATATAAAGGAAGAATTCTAATAAATTAGTGGAAATCAAAAGTTAACAAATTATAAACTTAATCGTTATATGAAATAACATTTTAAAAAAAGTTACGAGTAAATTTTTTATTTACAAAAAAACAGCTATATTTTGGAAAAGCAAAATGTTTGACATTCATTTATTTATCTTGTCAAACATATTTAAATAGTGTTAAACATAATTAGTCAAACAAACTTATCTATCAAACAATTTTATGAAATCAGACAACCTTTTAAACTAATTAAATACATTAAAAAGTGATTGATCTACCTTATAAAACAGCTCAACCTAAGAACAATAGTCAATATATAAAATCGAAGTGATTTTGATTTTGAAAATTTGACACGACAACTGCCGTGCCGGAATTAAGCGCCAAAGTGCAAGTTGATCATCTTAAAATTTATCATAAATTTGAAATTCAACCTTTTGTGTCTTTGACTTGCATGTATACTAAAAAAATAGAAGGATGTGGACGTGGATTGGTTATTGAATGGGAAGAATCAAATAACACAAATGGCAAAAATTTAAATTTGATTCTGATTAGAGAAATGATTCATGAGTTGAGATTAAAAAATTATAATATTGATTATGACTTTATACTTTGCTTCACCAGGTGATAATTTTTATTTTTTTTAAGATTTTCCAGGAAAACTAGAAGAGTTTATTTCAAATTTTATAAATTTATTTTGAGAATGAGCTTTAAAATATTGCATTCTCATATTTATTGTGAGTTTTAAAGGATTTTTTCCGGACAAAATTAATTTTTAAGAATGAATCATACTTTTGCTTGGCGATAATTCAATGATGAAGGGTAGGAATATAGCATTCTTATGAAATGATGAAAGTTATCATATACTCCAATTAGTGACTTTCATGTCTACTTTTAGTTTTTTTTTTTCTTCTATCGTTTGAATTTTAAAAAACTTAAAAATATTAAACTACAACCAGACATACCTTTTAATTCACCAAATTAACATCAGTAAAGTAATTTCTTGGAAATGTTATTCTTAACAATTTAATTACATATATATCTTAAGTATTGCTCAGATGTCGTTTCACCATTTTTTTAAGCTTTGTCCAAGTTAAAATACAGAGAAATACTAACAACATTCTTTTTTTATTATTTAAATTTCTTTATAAATAAATTTATTATAGATCTTACTTCTCATTTAATAACTTTCCTAATTTATAATAATTATAACTCATCAAAATCAATGATTTTAATAAATTTCAACCAGTATTAAAAAAATATTAGAATGTTCCTAGTATTTATAAAAAAATATGTGATATATTTTAAAGATTTTTTAAAATTCTTTAAATTAGTTTATAAAAAAATTAAATCAGTTTATATATATATATATATATATATATATATATATATAACAATAACAATCCTATAAAAACATTATAATTTTTTTATATATTAATATATTTATTTTTAATAGTCTTTTTTTATTATGATATAGGAATAGATTGAATAATTAATTTCATTTTTTTCTAAGTTTACCTTCAATCTCCTGTAAAAAAAAAAAAAGAAGAGAGTATATCTTCAATCTCAAACAAATAAACAAACCATCTTTTATTGAAGTTCAATTGCTTTATTTTTTAGGCAACGCTATCTCATCAGTTTTAGAGTGTTTGCGTCTTGTTCAATACCAACGAATGGTAATGATCTTTCGACACTCTTTAATTTGAAGCACACGAATCATATATTTCTGGTGTATAGTGGCCTATGGCACCAACATTATACTTTTTATAATTTTGCAAAGAATTAGTGTGATAATTCATAACTTTTGTAGTACAGAGCAAATTTGAAATTTCCCTTTTTTCTTTTCTCCAAATTTTAGCCGCAATATAAATAGATTGACAGAAAAAAAAAAAAATAAGTTGGTGATATCCTGCATTTTATCAAGTGGCCCGTTTCGATCGATTCTGGCAACGTAAACCAATCAGACACCACATTCAAAGATTTGGATCAAATAAATGTGG
Organism: Glycine latifolia; assembly: GCA_013407115.1. Taxonomy (NCBI): domain Eukaryota; kingdom Viridiplantae; phylum Streptophyta; class Magnoliopsida; order Fabales; family Fabaceae; genus Glycine; species Glycine latifolia. The sequence continues at coordinate 35,097,322 of CM023948.1, forward strand.
CCACTGGACATCACCGTCACACCCAATCTCTCTTTTATTTCTCTACCCTTTACCCACGTGTGCATGATTCGTATGAAATAATAGGTCCAAAAAAATAATTCCTGAAAGCAATTATTCATCACATGCACAAAAGTTGTTTTTAATTACCCTTTTCGTACATTGTGATATGTTCTCTCAAATTGTTGCTGCCACAAAGTATGCAGAACATTATTTTTAAGAACATGATGTGTCGACACTTGCCTGTGATAATAAATTATATAGTGTGCTAGAAATAGAATAAAGAATAAAAAATAATAATTAAGTTTACATAGTAAATACTATTATACATTAATCTATATGTCACTACTCTATTCTTTCCGTACAATAACGTGGGTCTTTAACTAAAAAAAACGTAAAATAACTTGGTTCCGCTCCTTAAGTTCATATTACGACTTTGTTGGATCCTTAATTTTTAGTTTTTTTTTTCTAGTTAAAAGTTAGTTTGAATATTTGGTAAATAAAATTTTCTAAATATTCTATTTTTATTTTAAAACGTTACTTGAAATAATATTTTTTAAAATATTAGTTTTTAATTTTATTTTTTTATATTTAAAATATTTATTCAATTTTCTTATTTTTTTTTAAATATGTATTTTATGTTATTTTACATTTTTCAACTATTTCAATAATTAGTTTTATTATACATTTATAATTTAATAAACTAATTTAAAAACTTTCAATTATCAACTTTCAGTTATTACCTAACTTTTCATTTAGTTTTGTCAAACATTACCTAAATCCATAAATATTGAAGTCTAGATGATAAAGGAGTATTTTTGTCACTTTTTATTTTTTTTTCATTTGATACATTCACGTTGAACAATATTAGAGACAAAACACAAAGTCCTAACTCAAGTTTCTACCAATGTTTTTCTCTTCACTTTTTCTAACCACGAACTTGAGGTGAGTCATGCATACTTTGCTCATGTGTCTTCATCTATATTAGTCTTCCAACTCCATGCCATACACACTTGTCTTCTTCATGTATGTATAAGTGTGTAGTAGTGTGTGTCTCACATGTTAGGATGTGATACTTTTGATCCTATTGTCACGTCCCAGCATATTTGATCTCATATATGTTAGTATGATATTAAATACTTGTGATATTCAAGTTGACTCGTGTAGTAGTCGACCTTTCTTGAAAGAGTTGACCAAGATGGTGCACAACCCTACTGCCATTGAGCCTTTATGACATAAATACTTGAGTATGAGTCGGTTTCTCTTAAGAGAGTCGGTCAAGACAATCCATAGTCCTCCAAGCATTAAAGCCATGTGATATAAATGCTTGAGTATAATTAAGTCAACCTTTATTGAGAGAGTCAATTAGGACAGTCCATAGATATTATTTTATTTTATTAAAAAAAATTTGCATTTAATATTTACTAATGCATCATATAAAATTAATCAACTTGTGTAAAAGATGTATACTTGTTAGAAGTAAAAGAAACCAATTATGTTACCAAGATAAAATTTATCATAGTTAGTTGAAATATAGTGAAGTGCAACTCATTCTTTTATAATTAGGCACAATTGTAAATTTTATTATTAAAATTTTATTATTTTGTAAATTTTACCATTTAAGTTTATCATCCAACTTTTAATATTTTATTATAATAATTTTCAAGTTAGTAGGGATTAAATTTAGGTATTATCAAACATTTTCAAGAATCATGACATACTACAATATAACTTTTTATTTCATAAAAATAGATAAAGTTACTTGTTATTTGTTTTTCCTAAATATAGAAAGAGAATTCCCAAACCAGCCGACTTCCAATTCCGTGAATCTAGACAAAGAAGAAAAACAAACCGCCCACAAATTCGCCTCCCCATGTTGCGGTCTATAAATAAGACTCTTGAGAAGACCATTATCACTCATAAAAAACATAGCCAGAACATTAGAATTTAATATTCACTCAAAGACAGAAACAAAAAATGGTTCAGCAGAGGCAAAACAACGTCCACGTTCTTGTTCTGCCATACCCTGCCCAAGGCCACATCAATCCCCTCGTTCAATTCGCAAAAAGATTAGTCTCAAAGGGCGTCAAAGCCACAGTTGCCACCACTCACTACACAGCCAACTCCATCAATGCACCCAACATCACGGTCGAAGCGATCTCGGATGGCTTCGACCAAGCCGGCTTCGCCCAAACCAACAACAACGTGCAGCTCTTCCTGGCCTCCTTCAGAACAAACGGTTCCAGGAGCTTGTCTCAGCTCATAAAAAAACACCAAGAAACTCCCTACCCCGTCACGTGCATTGTCTACGACTCCTTTTTCCCGTGGGCTCTCGACGTGGCCAAGCAGCATGGCGTTTACGGAGCCGCCTTTTTCACAAACTCAGCCGCCGTCTGCAACATATTCTGTCGCATACATCATGGTTTCATTCAGCTCCCCGTTAAGACGGAACACCTGCCCCTGCGTCTTCCTGGCCTTCCTCCGTTGGATTCCCGCGCCCTCCCGAGTTTCGTCAAGTTTCCGGAGAGCTACCCGGCTTACATGGCAATGAAATTGAGCCAATTCTCGAACTTGAACAAAGCGGATTGGATGTTCGTCAACACCTTTGAAGCATTGGAAAGCGAGGTACAAATTTTACTTCATATACTTTTCGTTTTAAATATTTCTTTCTCATTCATCTCTTGAAATGTCTATGAAAGACTAAAGTTGGTTTTTTTTTTTTTTTTTATGGTTTTACCATACTAATTTGGTCAATTTTCATGACACGTGATAAATTGTGAGAGATGCCATATTAGATAAACTTTTGACACGTGTTAACACCGTTAGTGTGGTAAATTCATCGAATGATTAATTTGGTCCAAGAGAAACAAGGATAAGAGGAGGAAACTGAAATTAAAAAATAATATGAAGGACAAAAGAAAAAAGTAAAAAAAAAAAATGGACAAAAAAAGCAGAGCGGGACCTTAAAAATAAGATGAGCTCCCCTAAAAACTATGAGAAATGAGAATTTACCAAATAAATAAAATGAGGTGCATATATTAAGAGCATTTTTATGTATCTTATTGTCTGACACTTGACACTGCATAGAGTTGTATTAAAATATCTTTTTATCTGTTTGTGATATGGCTTAATGATTTATCAAAATTTATTGATTAACTATTTTCACTTTTGTTGTTCTAGTATATTTTGCTTTCTCTGATTCAATATGAGTTTATGACATTGTTGGTGATGGTTTCCTTTTGAAAGGTGGTGAAAGGCTTAACGGAGCTCTTTCCGGTGAAAATGATAGGGCCAATGGTCCCTTCTGGTTACTTGGATGGGAGGATTAAAGGGGACAAAGGGTATGGAGCAAGTCTATGGAAGCCTCTAACTGAAGAGTGCAGCAATTGGTTGGAAGCAAAGGCACCGCAGTCTGTGGTGTACATCTCCTTTGGAAGCATGGTGTCATTGACAGCAGAACAGGTGGAAGAGGTGGCATGGGGATTGAAAGAAAGTGGGGTGAGTTTCTTGTGGGTTTTAAGAGAATCTGAGCATGGCAAATTGCCTTGCGGGTACAGAGAATTGGTAAAAGATAAGGGTCTAATTGTGACATGGTGTAACCAACTTGAATTGCTGGCTCACCAAGCCACTGGCTGCTTTGTGACACATTGTGGCTGGAATTCCACCCTCGAAAGCCTTAGCCTAGGCGTTCCGGTGGTGTGTTTGCCACAGTGGGCTGACCAGTTGCCTGATGCTAAGTTTTTGGATGAAATCTGGGATGTTGGTGTGTGGCCTAAGGAGGATGAGAAAGGAATTGTGAGGAAGCAAGAGTTTGTCAAGAGTTTGAAGGTTGTGATGGAGGGTGAAAGAAGCCGAGAGATTAGAAGGAACGCAGATATATGGAAGAGGTTGGCTAGGGAAGCAGTTGGTGAAGGAGGCAGCTCTGATAATCACATTAATCAGTTTGTGAATCATTTGATGAGTGCTGATAAGAATGGAAGTTTGAAAGTATACTGAGTGCCTATTCTCATCATCAGTTGTTATTTGTTAGTGGATGCATGTATTCTGGGCTCATTTGTGTGCATTTTTTCAATATGGAAATTTATGTGAATGTATGGCATTCTTTTTTAGTTTCATTCTTGTCTGCCAATAACACCTTTCTCTTCTAATTTATCACGTATTTGTTACAAATTATTTATTTAAAAAATGTATCAGTTCATAAATATCACATATGGCTGTCCAGAATAAATAAATCTACTCTTCATTTAACTTATTACAGCCTTATAGTAAAAGTGATTATAAAACTTACAGAAGCCCACTTTATAAAATGGATAGCAGTATCAACTCAAAGAAAAATCATCATAAAATATTTATGCGCAAATCATCAGCTATAGCACTGAATAAATAAATAAATGACAAGAACCAATTGATTAGATGACATGTACGGTTTATCCATTTCTTATACGATTAAGTAACAATTGAATTAAGTGATAATTAAAAAAGCGATCAAAATAAAATCTCGTAACTCGTCTGCACTTTACTTACTCTTATCACAGTGTTGCAAAATCTGGGTCATTCAAAGGGGCTGGGTTATCATTTTTCAACTTTCTGTAATTTATGAGTGCTTGAGTTTACTTTTGTTTCCATGCGGATGAAAAGATAACAATAGTATTCATAAAACATCCATTTTGGCCCTCCTAATTTCTACTGGCCATCCATTCATCAGCATTATTGATTGCTGTTAATATCTAATTTTCAGTTTAATTAAATAAATAAAAAATTAACAAACCAATTTGGTTAGTTATTTACTAAGTCAAACCTGACTATTTTACTCCTTTACATTTAAACTCATAAATGAAACTGTATATTAAACCTCTCGACTGCCACCCATGAATGCATTGAGATGCTAATAAAGAATGTTTTGATATTCATAAAAATAAGGATATAGGATCATCAATTTTTCTACAAGACTCTTATGCTAATTGTACACTGAATCAAAAACTAGCATCCATGGCCAACTAGAAAGTCCCATTGCATGTAATATGACCTTTTAGTTTTTAGACCCTACGTGCTGGGAGATGATTTAGACTTTGGCGATCTCACCTCATTAGCAATTTACTAATTATCTTTTGAAGCAAGTGTAGCTTTTAATCCGTACTTGGAGAAAACGTCACTTAATACAGCCTTTTCCCTGATTTTTAACCTGCACCAGAATCAAATATACATGAGAAAAGAATACAAGGCATGCAAGTCATGCTAAAGCTATATAAAATGAACAAGGAAATCACCTTCTTGAGGATCCAGGAACACCTAGAACTTTTTTGTCTCTCTCTTTGGAAGTTGGTTTTTTCTTACTGGCATTCTCCTGTTTAACCTTGGCAGATGACTTCTGCTCAGCTGCAGGGTTTCTGTCAAGCTGCTCTGAGGGAAGTGAAATAATTTCAGGATCGATCCTCATTTCCACATTATCATCATGATCCACCCCCAAAGCGGTGACAGACTCTTGATTGCCCTCACCATCTTCCTGGTCTTCTCCATTCATCTGATAGTCCAGGTCATCCAAATCATTTGAAGAGTTGGCCTCATCCCAGGAACTAAAGGCAGAACCATCCAAGTTAGAATCCTCATTTGGAACTTCTTCAAAGCGGGCCACAAGTTGCGGAGCAGCACTAAGGTTTTTGCTTAATTTCAGAGAAGAAGATGAAGACTGTACATTTAGAAGCTCACATTTTATCTGCTTCTGAATTTTACCAAAAGTAATAGTTTGTTCAGTGTATAACTCTACAAACCTGAGGAAGAGAACAATGGAATTAGTAAGATACTAGCACCGTAAAAACAGCTTAAACAGTGTGTACCGGCAGCAAACTCTTTCAATAACCAAAGCACAATAATCAAATTGCACAGATCCTCTACATGCACTCATTTCACTTTAGCCTAGTAAAATAACATGAAGAAGCTTGAATCAATTATCCAAGCAACGAAACTATCATGTACTTGTTTCACATATTTTCATGATCCAATCAAAGGAAACACTTTTAAGGAGTGTTAAAGAGTCCTCTGTGTCTGTATATAAGTATTACCTTTGCCTTTAAAAAAAGAGTCCTCTGGATCAAAGGACTCGAACCTCAAAATTAATGGAAAAAAATAATCTCCAATCCTGATAATTTCTTATTACAATAATGTCATGCACTGCATGTATCAGTTAGGGACCAGGGGCAGAAGGCATTAAAGATGTATACCAAAAGGAAGTAGCAAAGTGGGTTAGATAGTTAAGTGGGTATACTTTGGAGACTTTGATGGAATATTTGAACAAGCCTGTGGCAAAACTTATGACAAAGCTCAGCATAGGGTTTGATTTGTAACTAGCTGATCATTCAGTTGTAGAACAGATTTCGTCCGCTGGCAGAGTTGTTACTCTGAAATAATAATTCATTCTTGATCTCCCTCTCTTGTATTTTCAATTCTTGTTTATTTCTAGTTAATTCTAAATTCTGAACCTATCAGTATCAGACTAAACTTACTCTTCCCTTGTTTTTCATTATTATTTTTCTTGGAGTTGTAGATTGGAACCATACGATTGAGGTTAGAACATACCTAATTGCATCTTCTTGACGCTTGAAATCAACATATGCAAAACCCTTGCAGATTGGGTCCCTTGTCTTCTTGTTTCCAGTAACAGCTGGAACTATATTAGTTATGCCAGGAATCCCTTGCAAAGCTGATTTCAGATCTTTATGGATGTTCTTTTTCTTTGGTAGGTTCACCAAGCACACTCGACCTCCAATTGGAACAAGCTCTTCATCTGCAAAGTTGCAAGGCAATAGATAAGAGTCAGATTTCATATTCAACTCTATAGTCTTGGACATTGGTTTCATATTCAAAAGCAAGCAGACAACAACAAAAAGAACATATGACATTGGACCCTAGCATTTATTTTCACAAGTCTTTAAATTCTTTTCAATCACCGTAAAACAAACTGGAAAATGAACTCCTCAATGAAGGGAACATATTCTCTAAAGTGGGAACAAAAAACTAGGAGAGTCAACTGTCATGATCTTGCCGCTTATCTTTTAAAACCTCAAGTTTTGAATAGAAATATATTACTATATTGACAATATTTATTGAAGATCTAGGATCCCATTAGTTACGGCAGAGAATCCATTCCCCTCAATGAATAAATAATTTAGGGGGAAGTGGCTAATCAAAATTAGCTTTAAATGGATAAAGAGAAGTGCTAACAACAGACTCAATGTTTTCAACACACTGTAATAATAGGTGAATTACGGGAACGGATCCTAGTCATTCGTTAAAAAAAATAATATAACAAGTTTTATTATAAAATGGAAGCTTTAAAAAATTAATGGTGCAATTGAAAGCACTGCAGGAAGTCATGTTTATTTCCATTGCAGATGATCCAATTCCACCTTAGTCTCACTAAATAAAGAGCAAGCTCAGTGGGACCTACACCAAAATCAGTGTTTTTAGAGTTTGTTGGTAGCATTCCTCTATGCATATACTTACTAATGTAGCCAACTGCATGGGATAAAGGCTTACATTGTTATGGACATAGTTTCTTAAGTACTTCAATGTTATTCTCCAATCAAAATTTGAATTTCACCTCGATAATCTACCTTATAGAGGTTTGCATTAAAAGTCAGCATAAGTTATCAAGATGAAACTTCTATTCTAATTGGGGAACAGCCCCGAATACCCGTAAGCAATTACACGACTCTTGTTGTCTGATGTAGTCACTCAACAAAACTATAGCAGTTATATTTGCATATGCTGATATGTACTAACGAAAAGAGAACTCATTACCCAATTCACCCTTCACAAGAAAAACACTTCATACCTACACTGGAAAGAAACACAACACATGACTCTTTGAATAGAACCCCATCGTCAATTGCAGAATAACTTCACCGAACAAGTCAACTCTGAAGTCTGAACTAAATGTGTAAATGTCCCCGGTGGCGTAAACGGGAGAATATTTATTGTGTAAACGGTGCCACAATTATGTAATTGTCATACTTTTTACACGTTCAGGGACTACACGAGAATTTTCTTTCAAGGATTAAATTGTCACCGGCTTACACATTCAGGGACCAATGTCATTTATCCAATCTAATTTCAACAAGGCTACTTGAAGGGCCCAACCCCCCCCCCCACCCCCCCCCCCCCCCCCACGCCCACCCCCCGCCCCCCCCCCCCCCCACCCCCAACCTACTCCCCTCAACCCCACCTCACCGCATCCT
>CM023948.1:35105652-35125657 GCA_013407115.1 Glycine latifolia
TCAGCCTGCGCTATTCTACTCTGGCGCATTTCCTCGAGCAGCTTATCCTCAACCGAAGTGTCGTACACTTTCCCTTCGCCAAAACCCCTCGGCTTCTTCTCGAACCATTTGTTCATGTCCTCCAACGGAAGCATTCCTTCTTCATCGTCATCATCATCAAATTCTTCTTCTTCTTCATCATCATCGTGCTCATCATAAAAATCGTCGTCGTCGAAACCGTCGTCCGTTACGGCTAGCTCATCGCCGCTGCGCCGTTGTTTCTTATTCGCAGCGGCAGCGACAAACACTCCGCCGGAAAGATTTACGTTGTGTTGCTGGAATTGTGGGAACACGAGCCGCCAACCGAAAGAGGAATGAGAATGAAGGGCACGTGGGGGTGCTGGAGAGTGACACGTGCGTGCGCGAGAGAGAACTGGCGCCGAATAGTACGGTGCCGGAAATGGAGTTGAACGGAGCATTCTTCTGTTGTTGCTGCTTCTCCTCTGCGTTACATTACCCACACCATTCACTTACAAAAAGGTTATAACTCTTTTTTAATTTTATGTGATTATATAAGACTATTGAATTATGATTAGCACCAGGGTGTCGTGGTGTAGTTGGTTATCACGTCAGTCTAACACACTGAAGGTCTCCGGTTCGAGTCCGGGCGACGCCATTTTGTTCTACCTTTTTATATTTTCAATAAATCTTTGGATATTTATTTACTTATTAATTAACTAGTATTGTAAATTTGCAATTCGTATTTGTAGGATAACTTTTATTAATATATTCTTTATCAAAATAAAAAGAAGAATAAATTGTAAGTTTGATTTTCTTAGTTTTCTTAATTTATAATTTTGGTTTCCTTAATTTTTAATTATAATATTTGATTTTTTAGTATTATAAATTGATGATTTTGGTTCCCATTATTAATTAATAATTGTAATTATTAATCATTAAAAACGTTAATAAAATATTATTAAGTATAATATGATGTTGATACCGACTGAGTTATGTGCCATAATGAATATGAAAAATGTTTGCAAAGAATTAGGATTATTAATAATTTTTATTAAATAATGATTTTAATTAATTTATAATTAACTTAAAAATTCAATTATTCATAATTATTTGTTAATATCAAGAGGATTAAAATCAATAATTTATAAAATTAGGAAATTAAATATTATAATTAAAATTTATGAGAACCAAAATCATGAATTTGAGAAACTAGGGAATCAAGATTGTAATTTGTCCTTAAAAAAAGTATAAAAGATAATGTTATTTAAATTTTAAATAAAATCATTCAAATTTTAAAGTATAGTATATTTTAATTTATTATAAATAAAATAAATGAGTGGATAGTAATAGATAAAAGGGAAATAAATTGTTTATAATGTTAGGAAACTTTATTTTATCGTTTTAATATATTTTAAATAAATGAAAAATGACATGAATAATACTAGATAAAGATAAACTTAGTTTTGTATTAATAAGAACTTTTTTAACTCATTAAAAAAATTATATTAATCTTTTATAATTTAAAATTAATTTTATTAAAAAAAAAGTCATGTGAAAATTAGAAGAGTAAGTGAAAACTTTTCTATTCAATGATTATGAAATGAAAATCAGAAAACATATACAAATAGTGAACTAATTAAAGGAGTGAGAGAGTTCTCTAAACATTGTGCCTTAATTTATATGAAAAATTATTCATTTAACTTTTATAGTTGTTTAAATTCTACCTTTTGTCCTTACACTTATAAACCATCCTTTACGGTCCTTGTACTTTCAAATCTTTTTTGATCCTGTTACAAAATGGCAAGAATTATAAAGTAAAGCTTATGTAACATTAAGAATCAAAAGGATTTGAAATTACTTGATAGGGACAAAAGATAATTATCATTAAGTATAGAAACTAAAAGATAAAGTTTGTGTGATTATAGGAATTAAATGAGCATTTTTTTTATTATAATTTATATAAAGATAGTAGAAATAGATTCATTATTGAAGGATGGGCTCTAGGATTTTATTTTGTTTCAAATGTTACTTATCATTTTCCAAAAGCCCATTATATAGCAATTTAAATCTGGACTTGGTCATACTAAATCAAATTCTTAGCTAGGGGTGGGCTTGCTATGACAGCTAGATCTCCCTAACACTAACAAATACAATTGACTAGAAACCAAGCTTTTGGTTTTTTGCAGCTGGACAAAATATGAACCACCAAGGATTGTTTCAGTGATGCCAGCACAATTATTTCCACAAACACACACACACCCTTCATTTCATCAACATGGAAATGATAAGGCCATTGATGATTTCACCACATGTCTTTCTCAGTGCTCCCAATAACCTCCATCTTGACTTCCAAACCTTTGCCAACCCCATAGCCTACTACCCCTTTTGATCACATTCCCATTACCACACGAGCTAGCTAAATCTCACTCTAGCTACTTATCGAATGCATCTCAAAACTTTAGATTCACCAATAAAAAAAGTATTTGTTATTAGATTTTATAAAATAAAATGATCTTATATGTTGTCATGATTTTAAATTACAATTCACGTCCACAACATAAAGGTTTGTCTACTCAACACATCATGACCATAATTTAAAATCATGTATGTTGATAAATTAAAAGGTTCAACATATAACTTTCTTATTTAAAATAAATAAGTTTTTTCTTCTTAATTCACCATTGAGAGTCGAAGTATACGCACATATATGCAATTTACCATTTTCTGATTATACCCTCTGAGAACATTTTATTTGTACTTAACAGCCATGCATATCTGTCGGCTGATACCATACGATTTCACTTACAATATTTCGCTCCCTATACCAAACACAATCCTGGTCCATGTCTCATGTCTTGCTTGAATTAATAATGAACCCTCCTTTATCTTGATTTGATTCATCAAACATTAGGCTAGTAATAATTCTTTAGAGGGCTTTCCATGCATTATCTGAAGCTGTCATCATCTTAGGAAACCTAAACACAATAACACATACATCAAAATTAATGAATAAAAAGTTGGACTCTTACCCTTTACGCACGTTAAACAGCGACAAGCATACGTGACACCATATATACACGCAAATTATGCACGTTTGTGGGGGCGTTGGTGCTATTATTCATGTATTGCTCGATATATAAATTTCAGGTAGGTGGAGTTTTACATCAATGTGTTTACTACTGTTTGATAATTTTTGTTTAATTTAATTGAATTATATTGCTGCGTGGTATGAGTCAATGGTAGATATTAAGAAACCCATCAAATAGTGAGCCCACTTGGGCTTTGTTTGGTAGTACTAGTAGACAATTCCAAATGTACCTTGCTGCAAAACCCCAACCTTTTACTCAAATTGTAGTTGATGCAAGTTTTGAATTTATTATCTACGTTTTCGTTATCCATCCAGGTTGGTTATGGTATGTGGCATATGTAATATTACTATATGTTTTTTTTATAGTAAACTATTTCAACTTAATTTGATTTAATTTCATGAGAGATTAAAAAGATTCTTTCCATATGCACTAGCAGTAGCAGCCCATACTGCGGATCTTCTGAAGTTGTTTATGTCATGTTTTTTTCTTTTACTTTGTATTAAGTTTTTTGAAGATATGGGGTCAATTCATTGATTCATGTGCAATAATTATATTGTCTTAAATAAATTTTTGTATTAAAAAAAATAGTCTTCAGCTCTCAATAAAGGATACCTTGAGTTCACTAAAAAAAATATAGAAGGCATTGAGAAAATACTTAGTAAAAAGACATTTATTTACTGTGAACTGTAACCATAAAACCTTTTTGCCATGCCATATAAATTTTGACCGGATCATTTGGTAAGAACTAACACACTTTTTATATGTATTATTAATGTTCTTTTAAATTCTAAAGAAAGATATTCATCATACTAGTTACTTTTTTATCTCTATCTTGGATTTTTCATAAAGTTTGTCTATTAAATTTTTCCATTCACCATATTACTGATTACATTTATTAAACAAAAATTCTCTTATTATCTTTTTCTTCTCTCTCAATATATGTACACACGCTCCAAAAAAAATGTGAAAAATATAAAAAATAATATTTAATTATTTTAATTAATAACATATTGAATTTTAAAATGTCAAAGATTTTATAAATATATACCAGCAGATAATATATATATATATATATATATATATATATATATATATATATATATATGCATGCGTGTGTTATGAGAAAAAAATATTTTAAATATTTAATTAAGGTTAAATTATTTTTGGACGAAAATATTTTTTTAATAAACTATTTAAAGAATATTAGAATATGAATAAAAAATAATTAATTTATATATTCCTGAAGTATCAATATTTAAAAGCAAATTTTCATAAGATATTACATTGGTTGTAAAATAAATCATATATACTTACATTATTCAAATTGAAAATCACGGGTCAATATTACATTATAAAAAATGGTCCGGTGAAATAATTAAAAAGAATTGAATGCACACAGTACATCTAATTATAAAGATCACTAAAAATTGAATACATGCATGGAAAAAATGTTTATTCGGTACAATTAATCTAATTTAATACATATTTTTTGTCTAATAATTTAAAATTAATTTCAGTCAATTTTGAAACAAATGGATACTAGGAATAATTATTGATTCATGCCAGCTGTACCATATATACTAGAGGAGATGTACAAAAAAAAGTAATGACCAAATTATAATCTATGATTTGTTTATGATACAATGTTGTTTCTATAGATTAATTACAAGTACTTTTTTTATTTATGGAATCAATTTTATTTGTTCGAGTAAGAATTAGTAGAGGTAGAAAAGTATAAAGCAAATATTAATTAGTGTTCTTAAATTATTAGTTAAGAAATTTAAAAAAAACAGTGGAATAAACAAAATTGTATTGTTCATTACTTTTTTTTATATTTTTTTATAATTTTTACAATAAATATTTTTTCTTTTATTATTTTTTAATCAATATCCTAAGAGCACTCATTATTAAAATTCAAAACATAACTATATACTATATTAAAGGATTTAAATTCAAAATTATTAATTAAACTAGATTAAGCCCGCTCAAATTGATCTAATCCATACGCTCTAGTTGATATAGGATTATGTTTTTTTTAGTGGATAAGAGTTAGCTAGGGAGTAGGGACTAGGGATGCATCAATCTAAAACATAAAATAAGCCTTTAAGTTGAATTCATGTGTCTAGTCTCTAGACTCATTGAAATGTGTGTACGTGTATATTTATCAATGAGAAGTTGGAACAGCATTCTTCTTATTTATGAAAACATTCATAATCATATGGCCAAACCTTAAATCGTGCTAAAGATCGAGAACCAAATAATGTGTGAGTTTGACATTGAATAGCCTAGTAATGCCTAAATTATGCTTAGCCTGTTTTATAATTAAACCCCACAAACTCATTATCTACAGCATCCAGAATTATAAGAGATAGCATGAAGAAGAGTAACATCTCTATCCAATGCCGCCGACCATCAGTTTAAAGAATACAATGGGGTCCTATGTATGGATATTTTTAATTTCAAGCCTCTTAGATAGGATCAAATACTATAATCCCAAAGCACTTACAGTATTTCAGATTCAATTGCACTCATCTTAACATGATAACATCCAAGGAGATCAATTTCAAATTTCTTAATATCCTCAATTTATTTACCATAAGAAAAGGGGGAGGTATGATTATTGATTAATATATATATATATATATATATATAGAGAGAGAGAGAGAGAGGTGGTGTCATGGATATCCATACATGTGAAAGTGTGTAAAAAAGAGATATAAAATAGGTAAAAGAAAAGCATAGGAAAGAAAACAGCATTGAAAATGATATTCCCTCTTAGCAATTTTAGGTAGTCCATGTTCATCATGGTATGGGGCAGTTGAATTCTTGATCAAGGGCAATTTTCTTAATAAATAATAAATAAAAAAGAATGTGAGAGTTGCGGCCTTTTCCCCATTAGGGGACTTTTTTTTAAATTATTTATCAAATGGGGGCATCCAAAAAAAAAATTACCATTTCGGGGTAAGTCGTGCCACGTGGCATAACTCCTATTTTTTTTTAAAAAAAATCGGTCGCTAAATTTTGGTCGCTAATTTCGATCTTTAATTTAGTGGCTAACACTTTTTGTGACAGAATATTGTGGTCGCAACAAACAAAAAACAAAAAAATACAAGATTCTGTCGAAAAAAGTATTAGCGACTGAAATAAAGACCGAAATTAGTGACCAAATTTTAGCAATCGATTTTTTGAAAATAAAAATAGGAGTCATGCCAGGTGACACGACTTACCCCCAAATGATTTTTTTTTTTTTGGTGCCTCCATTTGGTAAATAATTAAAAAAAAAATCCCCAATGGGAAAAAAACCGAGAGTTGCTGGATTGGAACATATCCCCAATTCTCTACCCCAGGAATATAGGCTGCAATATTGCTCACGAGTTGCTAACTCTATTTTGTGTTAGGCGAGCACTGACTTTACATTTTTAAATTCTGATCAAAGTGGATTAAAACATTTTTCAATATGTCGTTAATATTTACATTCATAATCCCAGAAACAAACAAATAAATAAAGGACAAGAGAAAAGGAAAAAAAAAAGGGGAAAAAAAATGAAAAGTCCATGACATCACCTTGACGCAATTATTATATATACAAGAAAAACTATTCATTTTCTATTTATTATATTTGGCCAATCAAATTGGGCCAACATCTAATGATGAAAATTGAGAAATTTGTATTGAGTAAAAATCATGACAAGGTTTATATATAATGCCATAGGGTAGAATATTGCAAGCTAGCGAATTGTATAGTGACCTAGTTAATTATTAACAACACGTTTATTTTTCATATTTATAAATAATATAAATGCTTCTATTTGTTCTCTAGAGTGTATTATTTATTTGGCCTAACTACCCTGTTTAGTAGCTTTACTAATGAGTCACTTCACTTCAAACATAACAACTACCACCACCAACAAAGAAAAAAGTATATATATATATATATATTACATTGTTCACACTAAGATTTGAACTAAAATGTTTTGAATATCATCGCAAATTTTTTACTATTAAGCTGATCCTAATGGTTTTATCTAATTATTATATATTTAAATCATAACAAGAATTATAAGATTAACATGATTGTGAAAAAAGAAATAAAGAGAAAGATGTTGGGAATTTGAATTATTCATTGACAAAAACTAATCAATAACATTAATCATTAAAAAATCATAATTATATAAATTAATTAAAAGAAAGTAAATCAATTTGATCTTAGCTAGACTGTATTGTCATGCCTTCGACTGAATTAGAAAAAATAATAATGAGGAAAACTTTGATTTTATCCTTAGAAAAGTATTTTAATCTTAAAAATTTTGTTTATCATGGGTCTTTTTTTTATATAAATACTTATGTCATATTAATGTTTTAAAAATTGTCACTAAATAATCATTCAAAGATCTAAAATGTCACTATATTTAAATAATTAGTTTAATGTGAGATATGAATGAAGCTATTATTTGAATGGCATATAGATAGCTCTCCAAGAGTCAACACCACTCAATATTTCCATTTACATGATTAGAGACAGAACAATAGAAATGAAATGGTATTCATTTAATTATATTCTCTGTTTTTATTTTAATCTAACTTAGGGGAGATAATGGGATAGTGCAGATTTGAGTGATAATCTAACTTCCTGATATTTGTTTCGTTGGATAAAAATTCATTGTATACTTTTTTTCATACAAAATCTATATATGAAGTGAAATATCTTTTTTTCATACGAAATCTATATATGAAGTGAAATATCGGTGGATTTTATGGATAATATATGTAGATATTTAAATATAAAATTTTTAAAAATAAATAAAAATAAGACAAAACTTAAAATATATAATTTTTTGAAATATATTTATATTAATTAAAAATAAATAATTTTAAACATATAATTAAACCGAGTAATTTAGGACAATTATTTTATAGATAATTATGACCATTCAAAGTTACGTCTGCAAACACGGGGGACCTTGTTATCCACTCTTGCGATTCCACGCATAAAGACGAGGAAAAAAATATCTGTATTTTATACTTTTGCTATTTATATTCCTCCCGTTTGCTAAACGCACTTCTCGCGTTAACATGAATATCCTTTACACAAAAAATACCTATATGTTTTATTTATTTTAATTCAACTCCCAAACACGCATAAAAACAAATATAAAAAATGTAGTGTGAATGCGTGATGTTGCTTTCAACTTCATGGTCCCACCAAATTGGCTTCGATGCATTAAGACTAATAAACTATAGTACGGTGGGGAAAGATTTCCCCAATCATTATTCACGCATGTGACTCTACATGTATAATTTTGTGCCACAAACCCCAAAAACGATTTTGTCGACAAAGTTTGAGGAAATGGCTCATGCCCATTATTAACGAGGACCGTGAAAATTTTCTAATTATCCAATAATTCAAACAAGGTTCAATTACTATTCCTTGTAACTCATCAAATACATCATAATAAATAATCAAATACTATTTTCTCTCCTCATTTTAAAATCGACACAAAACAATTTCTTAAATAAAAGGAGAGTTTTGTCTTGTGACTAAGGTAATTAATTTCCAAAAGGGTCAATCTACATAATGTGAGTACGGTTCTAAACAAAACAAGTGTTTAGCATTGCCCTATAAAATTATTTACCCAAGGGCCATGGTGTCAAAGATTAGTAAGACAAATATATAGGGTGGCTGCCAGAGAGTTTCTGGTTAAAATGTCACCTGATTTAGTGATAATCTAAAGATTTTTTATCGTTGTCAAAATGTGTCTATTTTATATTTTGCATCTTCAGTATCAATTTACCAAAGTGGACTGGTTTGAATAAAAGGCCTTGGAATCATTTATGTATGTAAATATATAATTTTAAATTTCGTCTAGAGTATGACAAAAGTATACGCAAGAAAAAAAACCACTCTTGATACGTGAAAACATTTTGAGAGGTAGTCTAAAAGATTCAAGTTAAATTTCACTTAAATCAACCACTCGATGACAAAAAATATTGTTAAAAATTTAAATGTTAATTTTGACTTGGATTCATCTAAAGTGCACCTTGTAGTTTAGGGAGTAAAGTTCGCATATCATAATTATTCATGACAATAAACTGTTCAAATTGTTTCAACTATTTTTATGTGCCTAATTTGACTCTATTTCCCATTTTACCCTTTTAGATCCATTGGGCTGCAACTTGGCAACTTCTCCTTGTACCCGAAATCCATTTTCCTCTCCCTCGCGTCCTCCCAAACCCCAAATCCCTCAAGAAAATGTGAACTGTGTTGCAGTCGTTGAAGATGTTTAGCATCCCACAGAAGCTCATGAATACATCACAATTCGGTCCTCCATGTCGGAAGCAGAACATTAGTGTGCACGAGTCCGAAATAGCTAGGTTTTGAAGAGGAAAACAATTTTTATTCGGATTCTAGCGAGGACTTTTTTCGAGGACTCGAACAAGATGCAAAGCTTCTTCACCATTTTTCAATAGGTCTAGGTTTTCACTGATTCCATGGAACTGTAGAATCGGTTCACCGAGGACAAACAATTAAAATATTTTAGTATGTTTTGGAAGTCGCTTTGAGTCATTGAAACAAAAAGGAGTTTTGGAGTGGTTTGTGAGGGCAATAAAGACGTAAGAGGAAGGGAGGGAGAGACAAGTAGGGTGGTTGCAGTATTGTCGCCGCCGTCATTCAAAGCTGACGACAACGATAAAGAAGGAGAGCAGTTAGACACAAATCGGGAAAGTGAAAAAAGAAAAGAAAAAGAATTAAAAAAAATTCACAACCATTCATTTTAAAATTAATATATCCCACGGATGAAAACTCTCTTCTACAATGGGAAACTTATTTATATTTCCCACACTAGCACCCGTCATCAAGCACATAATTATATTATATGTTTATTTTTTAAACATCACTGTGAATTTTTTAAAAAATCTTATCCCGAAATAATAGAAATTCAAAATAAGTATAATATTTAATAAAAAAAAGAAGTATTATAATATTCAAGTATTTGCATGTATGCATATGGTACAATGATATCTGTACTCACCTATTACGTAATAGATCTACCTTCCACCTCATCTAGAGTAGTTCCCGCAAGTACTTAACGTGTGGGTATTTTTTTTATCATTTTTATTTCTCGTATATTTGAAAATAAAATTAAAAATGAAATAAATTTCTGATATACTAATATTATGTGTTTTTTCCTCTAAAAAAATATTATGTGTGTTTTGGTTCTGCGCGGTTGAATAAAAATCGAGATATCATTTTGTTAATCCCTGCAAAACAAAATATCTACACTAAAATTAATCTTCTAGTAAAACGTAGTATCAAAATTTTGCTTGAGAAAAATTTTATATTAAGTTTATTATGTTTTTATTAATAAATTTGTGTTCCGCATAAGAATATCTTAAGAACATTAGTTAAAATATAATATAAAAATTATTTTTATTTGAAATTATAATGATGTATTGATAATACTAAAATGTAATATTTTAAAAATATAATATATATTTTTTAAAATCAATTTTAGTTCCTTAATCATTGATTAGAAATTTATTAATTTTACTTTATAGAAATATTTTAATATAAATTGTTTAATGACAAAAATTCATATTATTTTTTTCCTAAAACTTTATGTATCTTCTTTAAGACACAATTTTATTTGAATAAAAGTCTTCCCAATATGGTGTGATTTATATTTATGTGTGTGTTTTTGCATATTAAAAGAGAAAATTAATTTAAAATATATTAAAATAACTTGTTTCGATGTCAAATTCAAAGAATTTTTTAATATGATGAAAAAATAGAAGATTTTTTCCAAGTAAATTTTAAAAAAAGTAATTTAATTTTTTTCTTTCACAATTTCACTGTGAACACTTTGACGTGTTTCTTGTGCACCTCTCTTCCTGTCTCTTCCTTCCACATATCTCTCCTCTTTTTCTCTTTTATTTTTCGCACATCATTTTTGTTATTCTCTCTCTTTCTTTTACTCTTTCTTCCTTTATATTTTTTCACATCTCTTTCTGTCTAATTTATTAGCACATATATTTTTTAATGATAATATATGCTTATGTTAATAATAAGTTATTAATATTTAATTTCTTTTTTAAACAACTTTTTCACAAAAAATTAATGTTGAAATCATGATACTAAGTGCTTGTATTGATCTTGTAGTTATTTACTTTTTCACAAAAAAAATGTCATATTAATAATTCAGTTTTTTGCAAAGCTTTTTAATTTTTAAATTTATTAATATTTCAAATATAAAATTTAATTAATATGGAAGAATTAAAAATCTAAGAGAACGAACAAAATTTGACTAATTAGTAATTACTGTAAAATTCGGGTTAGAGAGGTAAAAAAAAAGCATGTAAGAAACTAAATAATGGTAAAGGTGTTTATTTTAATGGTAGTCTTATTGATGTTTAGAAATTTCTAAGAAATAAGGTATTGTTTGGCTAGCTAAGAAATTTAATGAGATTTTAAAATCTAAGAGAATGTCAAATAAATTGAAGCGAAACACTTTGAGTATTCCTATAATTAAGAACAATGAAGATATTATGAATTGTGTAAGCTAGAAATAAAACTTACGAGTCACTGTGGAATTAAAAATAAGGTGATTGAAGATAGATTAGAAGATATTAGGGTTGCAAATAATTAATTTGATTTTATGTTAAAAAGTCTACAATGTAAATCATTTTTTATTTTATGAGAGTTGATGAAAACTAACGAACCAAGGCAAAGAAATAATAAACTTACACATAGTTCTTATTAACTTGAAAAATCATATGATTGAGTGCTAAAAGAAGGGTTGTGAAAGACTTTAGAAAAGAAAGACAAAATGGGATTAGGGTAATTATATCAATCTTAATTAGAACACTAAGACGTGAGATTAAGATTTTTCTATAAGGATAGAATTACATCAAAGTTCAACCTTGAATCCATAAATGTCTAATTAATTTAGTATTGGTTGTACTTACTATATAGACATACAAAAGTCTTTCTTAATTGCATAATTTTGTGCGGATGATATGATTTTGATTGAAGAATCAGATGAAGATATAAACTCTAAACTTGAATTTTGAACACAAACTTATGAATAAAAGAGTTTGTTTATATGATGAATTAAAAAGTCATTTCTAATAACGTAAAAATGGGAATGTCTTGGATATTAATATTTGATTATTGGAGAATTTTTACTATCATGCTTTTATATTTTTATTTCCATGATGTGCAATGAGAAAGTGATATTCCCATTCCCATAGGAATATGAGAAGTTGTGTTCTAACACACTTGTAACTTTTATTTTGAATTATTTTGAATTTTCAAAAAAATAATCCTAGAAACATTAAAATGTAACCCAACACATCTTTAAATATATCCAAAAATAATATTCCTAATTGTGGGAGAAAATGTTCCTAGGTGAAATATGATACTTTCAAACAAAAGTCTCCAAAGAGTTTTTACTTGAGAAATAATAAGATAGAGTATATGCATTATATTTGGGATCAATATTAAATAAGGGAAATTCTAAAGAGTGTGAATTCGTAAAGTAAGCAATTATATAAGTGACAATCCATGGTGAAATGTGTCAAATTATCTTACTTTTTTATTATTTCTAATTTGATATTTATCCAATAATATTTTAAAAAGTAAATTTCGTATTCTTTCGTGAAAAAACTTCGTACCAAATAACATTACTCTATTACAAAATGATGAGAAGATTAATGAATATATATATATATATATAATTTAGATGGTTAAAATGAAAAAAGATATATATAAATACAATTTAGATGGTTAAAATGGAAAAAGATATATATGGGGATGATTGTGACCACAAAGTACATATCACATTCAAAGAAAAGTTTATCATATTACCATACGCCATTTATATTGATAGTAAATGTAGGATTTTAATGGGATTATAAGAGAATAAATGAAAATAAATAAATTAAAATGTTATAGTTGTATGCAAAATCAATAATACTGATTAAGGAAACAAATGAAAGAAATAGTTAAAGTGGTCTAGATATGACGTATAAAGAAGGTTATTGAAAATACTAATAAAAATATATTGTATGATTTTTAATCCAATAAAAGCACAAGAGAAAAAGATCAAAATTGATGTATGAGGAAATTCTTAAGGGACATTTTATAGCTATAATATTTTTGAAAAGCATTGGACGATGTAATTTATAGCCAATCCTACCTAATCTAATGGCATAAGACTTTTGTTGATAATGTATTATTATTTGAAAATTTCCTAAAATTCATTTTTGATAAAATTATATATATTAAAATTTCAAATTTCAATAAATATTCAGAAGAAATTTTTATCGTACGATGAAAATTAATTTACTTTATTTTAAAAGATACAAAGAATTTAAATTATATTATCTAAATAAAATAATTTGAAAATGAAACTACGGACCATGCATTTCAAATTCCTTAATTTTTTAAAATTTTATTCAAATTCTTCTATACATAAAGTTTGAATTGAAAGATTAAATTAAAGAGAATCACACATGTTTGTTCATATATTATTATTTATTATAAAAACAAAACACACAAAACTCACCGAATTCCTATCTTATATAACAAATAACTAATATTTGAAAAAAAAAAAAAAACTGACCCAGGGCATCGCATATTTATATTCAAACAAACAGATGAAGGAAGAGACCTGTATCTTTCATCAACAGCTACACTCTCTCTTTCTCCACTCTCCACTCTCCACTCTCCACCGCAACCCACACTTCCGGAGACTTCTCCGATCGTTTTCCGGAGAAACCTCACCGGAAGCCATGGCCAGAGAATGAGCCTCCGCCAATCGCCATGTCGGTCTCCTGCTCCAACTGCTTCCCCGACGACGACGACTCCTTCCTCCTCTGCGGCGAGGACTCCTCCGGAATCATCGATTCCTTGCCGGAGTGTTCCTCCGACCTCGATTCTCCGCGGCCGTCGGACGCGGAGGCGGAATCCATAGCCGGATTCATCGAAGACGAGCGCAACTTCGTCCCCGGATTTGAATACCTCAACAGGTTTCAATCTTGCTTCGACGCTTCTGCCAGAGAAGAATCCGTTGCATGGATTCTCAAGGTAACTAACTCTAACTCTAATTCTAACTATCCGACGCTAGCACTCTTTTTCAAATCCCAGACGTTGTTGCATTCGTATTACGATTTTGCCACGCGTGTGGAATACCGAACCGGACGGTGCTAAAATGCCCCGCGCGTGACTGTCATCGTATAACGGTTTGGTTTGGTTCGATTCTGTTTTTAGACCTATTTTTTGTTTTGATGCGAATCACTTTTCATCCGGTGTCTGCAGGTGCAGACTTATTACGCTTTTCAACCGCTCACGGCTTATCTTTCCGTCAACTACATGGATCGGTTCTTGAATTCTCGGCAGTTGCCGGTGAGTTATATATACGAGATGTTCAATTACAGAAAAATTATAAATAAATAAAAATCGAAAATAGAGAATGGAAGCTAAATGATGAATTTGATAGTTTGATGATTGTTAATAGTGCCACACATGTGCGTGGAAACAAAAAAAATTCTATGCAGTAATTATGTGTTGACTTTTTTAATTTCAAGCAGAAATGTCCTCGGCGCATTATCACAAGGAAAACAGTTTTTAAATGATTTTATTAATTTAGATGCTAATTAAATGAGTATATTCGGACACTGTGTTCTCATATACAGTAGTACAGTACTTTTTATTACTTTCGTTATGTTGTTAGTTACGTTATAACGTACGAGTATTATATGTGTTTATTATTATGTATAATAAATTTTAATTCGATTACGATCTGTTAAAAATAATGCATCATAGTGTTTTTGTTGATTTTTAAGACATTTTAGCATAGACTATGTTATTGATTAAAGTTTCGAGATATCACGTGAATCTCACTCGCAGTTAATTTTGTAAATATTAATAAATTTAAACTAATGATAAAAATATTTTTTTTAAAATATATTGTTGGTAATTTTTTTATGATAACTTGCGTCTTAGCTTGCTTGCAAAAGATTTTTGTACTCTTTCTATGTACGTGCATTGAACGTGGTAATATGTGCCAAAAAGTTTGATTGTTAGATTACTCGCGATAATAAACCGATAATGATGATGATTACCTTTTTTAAGTTACTGTTTGATATGCATAAATATGTTTAACTTACAGCAAACGAACGGGTGGCCACTGCAACTTCTCTCTGTTGCGTGCTTGTCTTTAGCAGCAAAGATGGAGGAACCTCTAGTTCCGTCTCTGTTGGACCTTCAGGTATATGTTATCATTAACATTCATAAATTGAGTGTAATAATACTATTAAAAGTTTAAAACCATATCAAGGGCATATCCTTGGTAAAGATTATTTATTTTTTTTAAATGTGGATATATTGATTAAAATGTTAATATTCAATTCTATATTTGACACAGTACCTCATTCGAAATTTAATGTATACAGGTAGAAGGTGCCAAATACGTATTTGAGCCCAAAACAATTAGAAGGATGGAGCTACTTGTTCTGGGCGTGTTGCATTGGAGGCTAAGATCGGTTACCCCATTTAGCTTCCTCGATTTCTTTGCGTGCAAGTTAGATTCATCTGGAACTTTTACTGGGTTCCTCATTTCACGTTCTACGCAAATAATCTTATCTAATATCCAAGGTATTGATTTTGTATATATGCGTATAAATGACAAGTTTAAGTTGCATTTAAAAAAGTATTGGAAAGTAATTAAGGTATGCATTTTCATATTTTCCTCAGAGGCTAGCTTTCTTGCGTATTGGCCATCATGCATTGCTGCAGCGTCCATTCTCCATGCAGCAAATGAAATTCCTAATTTGTCTCTCGTTAGGCCTGAGCATGCAGAGTCATGGTGTGAGGGGCTTAAAAAGGTAGTAAGCATGTTTAAAGGTTGTTAATTGACTGTTTATAAGTGATAATATGGATTAGGTTGCTAAAACACATTTATCTGATTTTTGCAGGAGAAAGTTATAGGGTGCTACCAATTAATGCAAGAACTTGTGGTTGACAATAACCGGAGGAAGCCCCCCTAAAGTGTTACCACAGCTGCGAGTGACATCTCGGCCCATTATGAGGTCTAGTGTCTCATCATTCTTAGCATCATCATCCTCTTCTCCTTCATCCTCATTGTCTTGTAAAAGGAGGAAATTAAATAACTCTTTGTGGGTAGATGATGACAAAGGAAACTCCCAATGAAGAGAAAAGAACAGAAATAAAGGAGGAAAAAAAGAAGAATGAAATAATTAAAGTGGTGGACGGTGGTCCAAGTTGTCCAGAAACCCCCACATTTTTAGAGGTCTTTTTTTTTAGTATAAAAAAATTGACTAGAGTCAAGGTGTACATTATGATATAGAACATATTTTATGAGAGTTGTGAGCTTTTATTATTGTTTTGTTGGTGGGTGTTGCCATTCATCAATGGCATTGCAGATTCCCTAGGGAAGGGGATTTTGCACCATAAATATATTGTTGTTGAAAAGTGTGTGTGGGTTAGAGGGAAAGGAGCAATTATATACAAAGATGCATTTAATGCTTTGGTCGTGCAAGTGTGGAAGAAAGAAGTGGGGGGAGCTTGAACTTCAAAGATGCGCTGGTTATTGGTTAAAGATCATAGACGATGGTGGGACATTGCTTCAGAGCTTGGAAGAAGAAAAAAAGAAAAGAAAAGAAAAGCAGAGTCTCAGAGCAGATATCAATAGGGTATTGAAAAACTTTGAAGTTTGAGTTGTTTCTTCTTACAATGGGGTCTCTAAGTCAAGCTTCTCATCTTGGTCAGCATCTTCGCTTCTTCAATTTACACTTTACTTTTGGTTGTGTGCGATGGGATACCACTAGAGTACAAAAAAAAGAAGAAGAAATAGCAATAAGGTGAAGCTTGCCACATTTTGTGGACTTATGATGATACGTGTGAGACGCCTCTGGTGTGTGTCTCACACGTGCGTATGTGTGATATTTTTTTTTTAGCTATGGCGGGAATTGTTTTTTTGTTTTTTGTTTTTTTTTTGGCTTGAGCTTTGGCCTAACTATACAGGAACCATTGCCTGGTGTCCACGCGTGATGGAAACACGTGTCTATAGTTTTCATTTTTTTTTTCTTTTTTTGGATTTTTTCATTTGTTTTGGAGAGAGGAGAACCCTCTTTTTGTTATAGTGCCTAATTGGCTTTGGAAGAAATGGGAGTAAAGGTCTTTGGGGCCTTTTACTGAGTGCTTTGTATTGAATTCATTAATAATAATGACACTGTTAATTCTACAATTTCTTTTATTAACTTATCGGTTTCCCTCTTTCTTTCATTCTATATTTAGAGAACTTATTGACACTTGAATGAATCATGTGGTTGATGGAGAGTTTGACCAAACCCTAAATTGTTTCAGCCGACTTATGATCCGATGAACTTAATCCACCCAATAACGTGATACATGATTCACAATTAGATACCATATAGATTTGTCATTTGTTCTTATTACTAAATGAAAAGAAAGTGTTTAAGTCCCCTCTCTGGAATCTAGTGAGGCATAAATAGGGATGAACTACTTGGCCCCGCTAGCAATAAAAGAGGGTTTAATCAGTGACTATTCCTCCTCAATTAACCAGTGTCTGCTCGTGACCATCTCCAGCCTGTTATGTTCTATCATGGTATTATTATGTATGCATATACATACAACCAGCCACTAGCCATCTGAAATTTCAGACAGATATCTTCATGTGAGGATCATTTATTTTAAGCACCTAAAGATCTCAAAATTTACATCACATACCTGTCACCTAATAAATACTACATCTTATATTAATGAAGTGTAAGATGGGTATCAACTACCTAAATGAGCTCGCTTTTGAATACATATTGATGTTTCTTATAAGACAAATGTTAATAATTTAATATATTGGTTAAGAAATTTAAAGTAAAAAATATTTTTGTTGGAAAACAAAAAATTATATTGTTCATGATATTTTTGTATTCTCTTATAATTTTCACACTAAATAATTTTTTCTTTCTTAACTAATGTCCTAAAGATACTAATTATCAACACCTATTATAATTATAAATTGAAAGCACATATTAACTATAAAAGTAAACAGATCTTTAAAAAGCTACTTTAGTGTAAATTTCTTCCCTACAAATGCTAAATTAAAAGGCCCGAGTCACAGAGAGGGTTGTCATTTAGTCCCATATCCCCGACACAGGGTATATTATTTTTGCATGCAGTAACACTAGCACACACACCGCCATGGCTTTATTCCCATGTCTTCGTAGAAAAAAGTAGCCCATGCATGTTAGGCATTTGTCTCGCAATCTTATCAACACTTCGCATATATCACACCCGTATGGCCTCTCATTGGATAAACATCCTATTCTGCCCATCTCATCCATGCAGTTGTGTCTAATTAAAACCCCTTGTTCATGATCAAACCATGCCACTGCACAGATGGACCATAGTGAAGAAAAATATGGCTACGTAGTGACAATCTAAGCTCAGTACCTATTTCTCTCATTGCTCTTGGATGCTTGCTCTGTATAATTGAATATGCCATGGATCAAGGACTAGTCATTGGACCACCCTTTTAATTTATTGCATACACCAACACCAGGAATTTTCTTTATTTTCCATCTGATTTTTTTTTTTACCTTTTATGAAGCAGATTGGAATTCATACTTGAACTAAAATATCTGGGTCATCCTCGAGTCTCTTCTCAATACATAGTACATACTACTATACTATTCCTGCTTTATGAATGGCTTCAGGATAGTGCCACCTAGGTGGCTAGGTGGATCCCCCAATTAACCATTTTATATTCCACTTATCAATTTATTAAGACGTGCAATTTATTAAAGTTAATGGCAGTTTGTGTAACCAATTAATGCAATGTTGCAATAGGTCAACTTAGTGGGAGCCATTAAAAATTTGTACTAAGTGCTAATTAATCAGATTAATTAATGAGATCAACCATCTTCCCCACAGGTCAGGTTATTCAGATCAAACAATTGCATGACAACTGGTAAATCGTGACAAAAATGGATCCGCTTATCGATTCTTAACATGATCATAAAGTCATGTTAAAATTGTATACCTATTTCTCTCTAGATAAATAGATATATTAAATATGTATCATGGCTATTTAATATTTATTATGAAAAAATTAATAAAGATTACTCTAGTTGGTAAAAATTAGATTCATATCCTAATAGAACGTGGATTCAAATCTTACTATCGATGTGAACACCTTAGAGGATCTGTGGGTACTTTTTTATAAGTGTTCATGAATCTTGAGACATGTATTGACCCTAATAAATTTTCAAAATCTAATTCACCTAAATTTTTAGTAATAAAAAAATATTTATTGTGAAAGAGATATACGCAAGACTTTAATATAACCTATCATATTACTGTATGAAAGAATCATATCTTTTCCCCTAATCAACACAATGATAAATCTAAAGAGCCTCTGTGCGATCAAATCCTAACATTAATCAAAAGCCTGCTTCGTAATTATAGTATTAATGGGACAGATATTAGTAGGACAAACAAGCCAGGGACAAAAAGACAATATTACGAATAAAACTTTGATCATCTCAGGACAGGAAGCTTGGTCCCTTCCTAATCCTTCCATCAATTAAAGCAATGCACGTGTAGAAGAGTATTGATTTCTTTAACCCGAATGTAAAGCTGATTAATAAACCCCGACACTATGTTGATGTAAGACAAGAGTATGCACAGCTTGTGTAAAGAAAGGCTCTAATAACCAATAAAACTCGGTATAATTGGTAAATAATTAAATCCTTTTAACATGTTAATTTACTGGTTCCTAGTTATGAAGAAGAGTTTGTTAAAAAAATTGTCTTTACTATCTTTCAACCTCAAAAAGATTAATTTTTAATTGTCCTTTAGTGCAAGAATAGTGTGT
>CM023948.1:35125667-35164651 GCA_013407115.1 Glycine latifolia
TATATATATATATATATATATATATATATATATATATATATATATATATTACAATATGTAAAAGCTATGAGAACACAATGAGGGATTATACTCTTAATTTCTAATTGTCCTTAGTGGATTACGACCATGATACACTTAATTAGTAAATTTAAGGTAAATTTTTTCGTATAAGTGTAGAAAATGAATGGCAAAAACAACATTCTTCTTTACTATTTTCTTGTGAGGATATATATGAAAGACATAATTAACGGGTTAGGGTCCCATTGAGATATATGTGATAAGGAGGGTGGCTGCCAGTCTGTCATACCCGGAGATTGGGGCACGAGGTGAGATGTGAGCTCGTCTCAAAAGTTGGAGAACTATATGAGCATTTTGGATTTTCTCATGCCATTAGCTCCCACCAATATATCCTCATCATGAGGGCCAAATAATATAGTATACTATGGAAATTTGGGTTATTGATGATCACTTTCCTTAGCTTATAATTTATCCATTATTATGACATACATGGAAAGGAATGACCAGAGTAATTATGGTCACCTAATCTGAAAGTTAAACAGTAATTAACATTGCTTACACCAATGAGATTGGATGACATGTCCACCCCATAACAAGTGATTAACTCAACGATAAATTATTCATAATTTCGAACTACTATGTGTTTATAATTTTAACTAATCTTTACATTTATTTCCCAATCATCAAAAAACTAATCTTTACAAAATATATTATCAGAATTTTTTATTTATAAAAAAAAAATTAATAACACTTAATTATGTGGTATATGAAAATTAATTAGAACCATGACAATGTTGAATTATGTAATAATTTATATATCCAAGTAGACACATAAATGCTTATCATATTTCCGTCTTAAATGTGTATGCTAAGCTATGCAGGGCACACTTTACACCTCTTGTTTCCTTATCTCACAATAAAGAAAATAACCTCCCCCACGCAGTTCCTTTACATGTATACAGAATGAGCTTTTTAAAGTGAGAGAGGAATGAGGAATCCTAAGTATATAATCCAAAAGCCAAAAAAAATCTTTTCCCCCTCAGTAAATGGTAGGGCTTGGGAGGGGTTTGTGCATGTAGGATGCAGAATCCAACTCTTTTACCAACTCCTTTTGTTAGGGAATTTTCCACTTTAGGTGACCATATGAAAAGGATAGACTATAGAGGAATGCCATTGAATTTTTCTTTTTATTTTTTATTTATATTTTTTGGTTGTAAAATTAGTAATATGCTCGTGGGGTAACTGCAAAAAGTTATATTAATATAGGACCCCTGAGAGATAAAAGGTTCAAAAGCTGGAATGATTCTGAGTTCTCAGATATGGTTTCTGAGATTTTGATGCTGAATACAAGACACAGCACTAAGCTCAAGTCCTTGAGGCACTCAATTGTCCCCATTCTACAGCGTTTTTTGATAAAAGAATAAAAGACAGATAATAAAAAGAAAAATTATGAAGAAAAGCAACAAAAAGGGAAGCCTATACAAAAAAAAATGATGGCGCCAGAAACTCAACATTAATACGTACATTAAACTCCTTGTAAATATGTATGTCTCTTCTCAATAATGAATATCATGCTCAAAAGTCCCATCCATATTATTATTTTGATTCTGGCTAATAAATAATGTTGTACTATGATCATAAGCATGTACTTTGTATAACTATACTAATTGATCTAGTCCCTTTGCCATTTATCACTCCAATTCTGATTAGAGAACAACAACCAAAGTATACCTATAAAATTGTCCCTAACTTTTATCTTTATACAAAGGACAAAACTTATAGATAGTTGCTCAGGTATTTTCAATATTGTTCTCTAATCAGGCATGAAGTTTCACCTTACTAATCAGTGTAGTAAATGTTTGCATGCGAACTACTAAAATGAAATCCCAATTCTGATTTGAGAACAATACCAAAAGTATTTATAGAACTAAATCTAAATTTTAGTTATTCATGACAAATACTAGGTGTCTACCGTGTATAGACAATGTAGCACAATTAGTATATTGAGAGTTTATTAGTTGGGTTGAAACTTGGAAGGTTCACCAATTAATTAACTTGCATTTGCTAGCTTTAAATAATGTTGCTTTTTGTCGAGTACTTGAATCTTCCCTCTTTGGATGCCATAAAAAGGTGGAGAAAGAGGTAGATATGAGCTAGCTAGAATTTAGAGGAGGAGCGTCAAGCGTGGTGTCGTGGTGTTCTTTATTTTATGCTTTGTGTTGGTGCCTGCAATAGACCTCTCTGTAGTGAGTAGTGACAGAGTGGAGACAAAAGAGTCGCCAGCTTTAATTATCAAGACTATATAGAGAGCTACCACTTCAACATCCAATTTCATTTATCACTTCGTTAGTTACTTATTATATATATGCCATATCTATTATATATATTAAGATTTGTTCAATTTCTATATACTGATAGATAATGTAAAATTTATATTTATTGATGAATCAGAAATTATAATTAATATAACTTTTAAGTTAATTATTATGAGTCAATAAATTTACAATTTGTAATTAAGTGACATTATAATTTTTTTTTTATTCAATGCATACATTATTTATTCATTATGTTATATTATATGAGATTAATAAACTCTTTTCCTAGTCAATATCAAGAAGTACCCAACAAAAAACTTTATGTGAAAGCAGCATGACATGTCTGAAATTCATTAGTTAGTTTATATGATGAAAAAGAAAGAAAAAAATGGAAGGGTAGGAGTGGTTTGGTGTGGCATCAAAATATGACCCAATTCGGAGTGTGGGTTTTATGATAATGATAACATTTAATATCAATTTTAGGGTGTGGAAAAAAAGTGGTGAGTTTTGGTAGCGCTCTTGGATGTATAGTGTAACGCAATGAAAACCTAAGAAAAGATGAAATAGACAAGAGAAAGAGGAGAGGCTGTTTAGCCGAAAAATTCTACCGGATTGCATAATTGTGAAGGAATAAAGATGAAGTAAAAGAGCAGAGTTGAGAAAATACAACGAAAATGCATATAGAAGGTCGAATTTTTATATGGTGAATGGGAAGGTAGATATGGTTCATCACTCAGTTATTCTGATCCTTCCTTTTGGTCATTATTAATCATAGTGCATGTTTATATATACCATTCCTTTACTTTGTTAAATGCGTAAAGATGATGTGTAAAATGCCTTGTCTATATTTCCTTTAATTTCTTCCTGACACTATCTTTATGATCACTACACTGCTCAAGTGAATGAAATTTAGACAGAATGATATGTCACCATGCATAGTGCATACTAAAATATTTACCCCACGGAGAGCCCATGCACCTTCCCATCAACTAAAAGAGAGAGAGAGAGAGAGATTGAGTCGCAAAAGGTTTGGTTGAGTTTATCTCAATTAAAAAAAAAAAGTAATAAATCTTTTCTAGGGTTTACGAAAGAGAGTTTAAAAGGAAAAAATAATTGTTTTTTTTCATAAATAATTGAATCAAGATAGGGTAAATTTTGCAAAGTCCAGGTCTAATATGTGTTTTAAATCCACGATTAATATTTTAATTTTTAGTCCAATCTATTTATTTAATATAGGTATTTTTAAGGCATAGTTTATTTTTCTTTTTTAAAATTCAATCTAACCTGAAAGCTTATTCAAAAGTGCCACAGTTTAAATCTAAAGTATGAAAGAATACCAAGACTTCTATTTTGTCATGTGTACGTAGGGAAAGTGATCATCATTTAAGCTGGAGAAAATCAAATAGGAATTCAATCCTCTGTATATTTTACGAGTTCATACTTCTAATACGTATATCTTTATAATGTGGGGGTAAAAAAAAGTTGAGTGGGGGTTTGATTCACTACAGTAGTAGTTTTGAGTTAGAACTCCAATGCGGGATTATGCAAAATATATAATTGATCACTTGTGATGGGTTCACCAATCCCCACTTAATTTGCATTGCCAAACCTAAAAGGTGAAAAAGAAGCTAGGTTTAAATACGAAACTTATAACATACCACTTAGTCAAAAGCTTTTGTTTTCTCAGTTTTAAATCGTCAATTTTGCACGCTGTTCACATTACTTTGTACACATTGGGTTTTGTAACTTCGGAGAGTTATATGAAGTTAAAGGTGCTAGTACCTATCTTCATTGGGTTTCTTATGAATTGATTAGTTAATTTAGTATTAGTTATATTAATTAATAGAATTACATCTTGTCATGTTCAACTGCAACAAAACACTCCCTTTCCAGTTTCTTTTTATTCAAAAGCCAAAAAAAAAATAACGCATCCTTCATTCGTTAGGCATTTATTCGCTATACTTACTGAAATCTGGAGTAGACTGATATCAGGGTAGACTGTTGTCGGGATGGGCTCCACGATATGATCTCCTGTGTCAGACTCGCATGTATCCTCTATCGGAAGAATGAAGAGGGTCGTATCTACAAAAGGGACTTCAATGCTTAAGTATATAAGTATGCGAGTGAGCTGATAATGAATAGAAAGTGAGGGTAGAACCTAATTATTTATAATATTGGATAGAAGCCTTGGGTCTTTGATTGTCATGATTGTTATAGCAGTGTAACAACGTTGTTGATAACTTGCAACAAATTGATAAGCGGACACCTACAACTTGATAAGAGGATAATAACATTATCATTAAGATTCAAATATATCAGCAGTTTACCGGCCCAATCACCCTGCTGAGCGAGTAATGTCGATGCTTCGGAACTAGGGCTAACAGAGAGGGCTAACGTGTGTATTTTAATGCCACGTCACTCGTCACATAATTTGTGGACCTTAAATAGTACACTTACTAACTAATGTTATGATTTATCAAATTTCTTTACCAAACTTTTATGATAGTTTTGACTTTAATAAATTTATATCATAAGAATTTAAAGGATTTGAAATAGTTTTATATATTTATAACATGTATAAGGACTGTGAATTTTTTTAAAATATTTGAAGTTACAAGAGTTAGTGAAAAAAGTAATAAGAAATGATGAGGTTTAGATAAAAAAAGTAAAATCAATATAATTTTTTTAATCTTTTAAAAGCTAAATCAATTCCAACTTTAGATCATTCTATACTAATCTTTCTTACATTAGCATTTTCTCATTCTCACTTTTGGATTTAAACAATAGATTTAAAATTATACATGGTTTTTTTTATTTTTTATTTCATTTACTACAATTATTTCATTATAAATCCAATAACATGTTTAAATGTTGTACAATAATAAACATATACTAAAAGATGGTGATGAGGGTGAAAAATTTGTAAAAGACTTACTGAGTTATAAGAATGACAAAATTAATGGTGACAATCACAAAATATTGTACTGGGTAGGTGGTGAACATAATCAATATAAGGAAAACATAGTTAGAATTGATACATAAGATAAATATTAATTTGATTTAGAATGCAAACAGAAAAAGTACAAATGAGAGAAGTATATTTGACATTTTTTGTTCTAAAAGAATGTGAAAAAACATAGATGACACACATCTTGAAAAATATCATTTTTAGGTTGTTGTTAGGTACCTCTTTCAATTGAGTATATCTCATTTTAGTATTGGATATGAATATTGAAGAGAGAAGTGAGTATCTGTGATGAAAGAAAAGAAATCATGATAATCAATATAAAAAGGAAGGAAAAAATCTAACAAAATCATAAGAATTTGAATGAGATTGTTTGATAGATATTTTATACTAAAAAGTTAGATGACATCTATCAAAATCCATCTTAAAAAATAATCCATTAAAATTTGTATATTTTAAAATACCAAAAAAAAAATTAAGTTATAAAAAATCCTAATTAAATATCACCGAATTTTGTTGCACTCCTTAAAAATCCTAAAAATCTTAATTGAATACCACAAAATTTATTTATACCATTTAAAATTCTTGATTAAATACCATAATATCTTTTGTATAAAAATATATTTTAAAATCCTTTAAAATGCCTAAGGTTTTTCCCCCATTATTTAGTTTATAGGCTTGGCATTTCTCTTTATGTGAGTGCAATAAATCCATCATGACAGCATAATACAAAAAATATAGACTAAGAAAGATCGAGTCTGTGCAGAAGGGACAAATATTTAACAAAGTCACTGTTCAAAGTTTCACTATAAAAAGTGTTCATATTTAATTATTATCCATCTCTATTTTAAGTAAAAGTGTTTCGTATAAGAAAAATGCATGTAGGAAACCAAAAAATTAATTCTATCAAATATGAGATACTTATTTTATTGTTGATAAGAAGTGTGAGATGCTAAACAATAAACAAAGTGAACCTGGTCCTGTGGCCCATTAATTTTTTTGGGCTTCCCTCCAATATCGATTGAAACCATTCACTGCATGGACATTTGTTTCTTGCACTTTCTATCTTGCTTTCTGCACCTCCAATTTTATACGTACAGACAAAAAAAAACCTCCTTTTACCAAGAATCCCCATTCCAAAATAGTACCCTATTCCAAAATAGGAATAAATGCTCCAAAAACCTATTATGAAATAACTATTCCAGAATATGGTAATACCCCTTGTTCCCATTTTCACTTCACCTTCATCACAACCCCACTCACCAAAATCAACAACAACCCCACAACCCCCAACGTAATCCCCAACCTTCTAACAATCCCCAAAGCTCGATACTCTGTATAGTGCAAAGGTGTTGGTGAAGGTGCACAAAGGTGTTGATGGAGTCGCGCAGTGGTGCAATGGTGTTGGTGGAGGTGCATTGGTGTGATGACGTTGGGTGAGGCACAGTGATGGTAGAGGGAGGTTCTATTAGGGACAGTATTGGAGGGAGGGGTTGACATCGATGTAGGTCATCCATGGTGGGGAAGGGAGGTGTTAAAACTTGGTGAGACATAAGCCATTGATGGCAATTTTGTCCATACAAATAAAATGGGAGGTGCAAAAGCAAGATGGGAAGTACAAAATTTACCACCCAACTTTCATTATTTTACCAATCAAATTTTATTTTTGCAAATTTTATTACCTAAGTTTTAAATTTTTACACATTTTACCATAAGCATTTATAATGATTTTGACTTTTGAATCCCTTGTACTTATAACCAATCTAAATATGTGACTTTTTTAACCTCATCCTCTACATCTATTATAATTACAATTGATGCACAAAAATATAAAAAAAATGAATTTTTACATTGTTTTGTTATCAATGCGATAGTAAAATACATAAAAATTAAAAATTTAGATGGTAAAATTTGTAAAATATTGAAAGTTAGATGATAAAATTTGTGGAAAAAAACTTGAATGATAAAATATGTAAAATTATAAAAATTATAAGCCATTGTTTTTTTTTTTAAAAGACATTCTACATAGTCTACCTAACATTGGCTATATATGAACCGATTCTAGAAAATGCGCGTCGATCTTTTTGTAAAAAAATTGATGTGGTTAACATCAGTTATGTTAGGCCTGACGACGACGCTTAAGTTCATTGTGAGCCTCGACCCAAGTTGATAGAGAATTTGCTGATTCTAGATGCGCTTGCTCGAATATCTTTTTCTTCTCCAGCTGATCATTCAAGATACCTGCAACATATTTGGCAGAAGAAAAATATAATTGTTGTTGTTGTTTTATATTTGTCGTGTTACGGATAGGCCCATTCGAATATTTGAATTCTACAACTACCAAAAGATAGAAGATAAAACAGAAGATATAATTATAACCAATGTCGTTCATATATTAGATAATCTGAATATCTTTACAAAAGATAATGGGCCTCAACAATATCTTCCCAGGGTCCGGGTATTCTGTTATAAATACAGCATCATTCATGGTGAAAGGTACACAACAATCCTAACTCTCTCTTTTCCATTCACACTGCACACACAGCACACCACTTGTGTTGTTTCCGGCAGTGATCATCTTCCTGGGGGTGCTTCATCTCCATAGGCATCTTCAGAGAGGGAGAGTTTGATCCCATAGCAAATCCCAGCAAACCTTGTTGGGTACATTCTGTTTCTCGTAAACGGAACATGTCGAAAAGTTAGTTTTCGAACAACCTTTAATTTATTCTGAATAGGTAAAAGTTGTGATAGCAGTTCCTTCTCTTGATAAGCTAACTCCTCTTCAGATTTTTCTGTAGAAGATGATTTTTTTTTGGTGTAGAAACTAATTCTCATTAACCACAATTTAAAGACATTACAAGGTATTCAAAAGTCACACAAAAAGAAACAGCAACCTAAATTTTAAGAATCATAACTCCTAGGCATAATAGCCATTAACTTATTACATAATGATAGCCATTAACTTATTCCACAATGATAGCCATTAACTACTAAACAAAAACGTTATTAAAATTAATTCTATCATTTTCTGCTTGGGTTAGAGGAGCTTCATACTGAATGACCAACTCTTTCAACTTTTTGTTTTCATTTCTGGCAGTCCCAATGGCTTTAGTATATTGTTTGGCTTTGTTTTCGATCCTCGTAAGCATTGTTAAAAATCTCAAGAAATGCATTCATTTCTTCGTGAAGTTCTTCCCTGACAAGGTTTTTTCAGACTTGCTGACTGCTTCTACACCCTTGTTAATCTTCGTCTTGTATTTCAGGCTGAGAGAGAAACTTCAAAACATTCCTCAAAAGCCATTTTTCTGAAGTTCTCAACAGCTTTCTCAAAATCAATGTTGCTGGCATGTTTGATGGTCCTTGTTTCCTTAGTCGAAACTACCTTTTCGACACCTCCCTTTTCTTGAGTAGGAATATCAACCGTTGTAGGATCATTTGTTTTTCTCTCATTCCTTTCCCTTTCTTCTTTTTCGAGCTCTTCATTTTGTTCTTCTGCCTCTTCCTCTTGGTCATTTTCATCATTTTCTGTTTTGTCATCTTCCTTTGCGGAGTTCTCATTTTCCTCGTTCTCTCCTAGAGTCTGATCTGTAGAACTAACTTCATCCATAGTCATCTCTTTTTCGACATTATGTTTGCCAAGATCAACATTTCTTTTTGTTGGAGAGGATCCACTGTGGCTTTGGTCATCATTTTTCTTCTTTTTTTCTCCAGTTTTAGCTGCAGGAGCAGTATCTTTAACAGCTTCAGAATCTACATAATAATCGGGCCATCAAGCATGTAATTACAAGAGATATTGAAAATATAAAGAAAGGTCTTTAAGTTATATTTTTATTGCCTAATTCGATTCTGTCAAGATGTTCTAGGTTGGAACTAACTTCTGGAGTAAGTTCGCTAGTACCAATATCCTGAAATCAATTTGAATATTCTAGGAATACTTCTGGAGTAACTTATATGGAAATTCTTGATAATAGAATCAAAGAAATGAAGTTGGAAAGCTCGATGTACCTTATTAGCTCCAGTAGGTTCTGATGGCTCTTGAGAAGACAATTCTACAACATGAAGGTCCTGCAAGTAAGATAACCAACATTTTCAAGATATACTATCAGAAGTTTTCGATTCGGTGGTTCGACTAATAGGTACCGCTGAAGTTTGTAAGTGTGAATAACTATTAGTCACTCCAAGCTTAGATTGCTTAAGGCAAATATTTCTAGGAAGATCCTAGAAGGGAGTAAGGAAGTTAAGATGAAGGAGGTGGAGAAGATGATTAAAGTCTATGGTTGCGAAATTTACCTTTTTTCTTGATTTCACTGAAGGATTTGACTTCAGGGAAGTATTTCTTGGTATTTCATCATCAGAATCCTCCTCCTCATAATCCTGAGGGTTCTTTCCTATTGTTGACGAGGGGGGCTTTCTTTTTTCGAGATGTTTGTTTGGAAGTCTCTTGACTTTTTTCACCATCACTACCCCAATCGTTGCTCTGTTCCGGAATGTTGGTTGGTATTTCTGTTCATGAATAAGAAGTATAATTTTTTTTTAATTGAACTGACATTTTCTTTTTGTTGGATTTGATAGAAAGACATCATCTCAATATCCACATCTATTGGAAAAACCCACCAAGTGTAAGGAAGGTAATCATCAGTGTAAGTGTTCTAAGTGGCTTTTTATCTTTATGGATTCTATCCAAGTTATATTCAGCCTTTGCATGTAAGAGTGTTCGAACCCATGATGGGTTCTAATGTTCTATAAACCTTTGAATATTCCAAAATGGATTGTAGGAAGTGCAGGTAATATTTTATGGCAATACTTTTTGAATTTTGTTTGACCCTTAGGTTTTATGCCTTTTCCATTGTTTCAGATTTTCTCTATTTTGTCTCGAAGGGCATGGGACGCATCTAAGATGGTAAGCATAAACAAACTGGTCCATTTTGGTCTCATTTGTATAGTTTTACATTGGTTTTATAAGATCAAAAGGATTCATTTTGATCCTTAACTAGACTTAGTTTAACAAAAAAACACTTTAAAGCAACAATGGAAAACTTTGTAAACGAGAAGTTAAACTCCTTCAGAGCTGTCATATGTTGTAAAGCCCCTTGCAAGCCTTCCACCTCTCTGCATCTTTCAATCGATAATTCCTCAAGACAAGTTAGACTGAAAGCCTGCCGACACAGTCAACTTATGACAATCCCAAACTTTTAATTTCATAAGAGAGTGCAGCCCTTTGAGCCATCACTCGATGTTGTTGCATCTCCAGATAGACAACTCTTGCATAGAATTAAGGTTAATCATTTCAGTTGGGAGTACATCAAGTTTGGAGAGCCTGTGCAAATCTAGTCTCTTTAAATAAGTAAGGTTTTGCAGCATCCCATCTGGAAAGAATGTTAACTCTTCATTATCTTCAATCCACAGGGATTCAAGACTATTGAGTTTATGAATTCAACTTAGTAATTCTTGTTTGCATTTTCCTTCTATACTAAGATCAATGATAGAGGGAAGGCTAGCAAACCCAACAATTCTGGACATTGAGTAATTTCAAGTCTATAAAGGCACAGGAACAAGCTCATGCTCAGAACAGAAGTATGCACCATCTTTCAAATGCCAATTCAGAAATTAAATGGAACCCTCCCATGTTGGGCCAGCTGAAATGCAGAAATGTAACGTTGATAACAGCATAATTCAAGATTCAAATATTTTGAAAATGCAGAAATGATTTAGTTTTCTAGCTGGAGCCTTCTATCTATATACCCTAAACGGTTGCACACCATGCAGGCCAACCAATTAAGGTCATTAATTATGTTAGAATAGTGCCCAAAACCAGTTATGAATCTAAGGAACTGGGGCTGAAAATAGTGTACTAAGTAAAGAAAATGCTGCAAGAGTATTCACATTACAAAATTGATATTAATTAATTACAACGTCAGCAAATTTTAAAATTGGTTTTCTATACTTCACCATCAAGAAATGGATTCCCTTTGTGAAAGAAAGGATAGACTACTGTGGAAGTTTTTCCTGGGAAGAAAGAATGATGTCAAACATGCTTTAGGGTATTCTTTGCTTGTCATTGCCTACTGGAATAATTTCTTGCCAAAGGTAAACCAAAAGAAAGATACCATTCTTTCATCATTTTCCCAAGTACAGAATGTTCTTAATTATTGCCTCCATGATTTTTGTGGTTCCAATTTATCAAATTCTTTATTTTCTACATAATTTTTTCTGTCTTTAGCTCATTAAATTATGAACCTAGTACATAGGATAAAAAATAGTTGATAATTTTACATGCACATGGTACATAAAATAAAAAAGCCTTTATTTTCTTTCTCTGTGATAAAAAAAAATTCAGGAAGCAGCATTTTCTTGTTACGCATGGACATTATAACGTATATTTTATAATATATATAGACAAATTCATATTTAATTTTATTTTATGAATTTAAGTGTCTAACAAATTCTAATTCTGAAATATAATAATTGAAATTAAAAGCAAGAAACCGATTAAAGAAATTTCAACTCCAAATACAAACATCCATTCAGTGAATACAAAGTTACATTGAACTCTATATTAAGAAAAGAATGATGTTAAACTTTTGTCATTTTATTCCATGTAATGATGAGTGTAATTTGATGCCATAATTGATACTTTTTAAAACTATATATACTGTGGTTCTTTCATCAGTTATTCATAAACTGACAAAATCTCTTAACACACTGTCCCGCAATCTTGTTACAGAAATATATTGTTTCTTTTGATCAGATTCTCATAAATTCTGAAAACCTTCCACCACCCTATCCCCCAATCTTATTGCAAAAATATATTGTTTCTTTCATCAGTTTTCATAAAGTCATAAAATCTCCCACCACTCCATCCCTTAATCTCGTTGCAAAATATATATCCTTTCTTTCACAAGTTTTTCATATAGTCCCAAAAATCTGCCACCAATTGTGTCCTTAAATCTTATTGCGAAAATATATTTATTTCTGTCATTAGTTTTCTCATAGTCACAATCTCCCATCACTCTGTCCCTCAATCTTATTGCAGAAATAAAGAATGTCTATTCGTACAAATCCCATGAAAGCAGTGCCTACGCTGTTGAAGAGGCTGAGCAACGTAAAAGGACAAGCGAATTTGGAGGATTTGAAGTCCGAGTTGATGAACATAAAGGACGTGTTTTTGTTAGTGAAGGAAAACGAAGAAGAACTCCTTGACATATTAGCGGCCGTGGATGGCTATCTTCGCAACTCCAACATGCGTAAGTTGATGGAAGAGAAAGAAGACATTTGCAAGAGACTAAGGACTTCATTTCAAAAGTTGCTTCCAGCTGATGCTGATGCTGCTGCTGTTCGAAGTGGCGACACAGAAGCCGTGCAGTCATCATCAATCAAAACATTTCAATATGCCAGGCTCGACAAGAGGAAAGAAGTCATGAACAGAGAATCACCCTCTTTTAGCCAACTTCAGGACATTGAAAAGTTCAAGGTACATTATCATAACCTTGATCATCTTCATAAAAAACGCGGCTTATTGTCTCTCTTGCTTTTTCCTGAAAAAACTGTCATAAAGAAAAGGGATATAATTACATGGTGGATGGGACTGGGTGACATTCTGGGAGAGGGAGATGGTGAGGATGTGTTTGTTGAGCTTTTGCATTGTAACCTAATTGTACCTCACCATCAAGGAAAATGTCCCCATGTGAATAAATTTCAAGTTAATCCATGGGTCCGTAAAAACTTGATGAGGCCATTGTTAGAAAAAGATAAAAAACAACTTTTTGGAATTTATTCACAAATAAAAACCTCATCATCTCATCACAATGATACTTTGTATGGAAGTTTAACACTCGACAAACGAGAAGTTAAACTAAGTGATGAGTTTGGTTTTAAGTCTAACCATTGGAAAGCTGTTTTTAATGTTAATGCGAGTTATCTTAAATTTGGACTCCAATGGATGGCCAAAATGAAGCATTTGGAGGTGCTTCATCTTGGTCGCTGGCTGCAACATTCAGCTTCACATCATATTGAAGTGGAGAATGAAGAATTCCTGAAGGAGTTGGAGGGTCAGAAGTGTTTGAAGTATCTTAGCCTTCGTGGGATATCAAGAATATCTGAGCTACCAACCTCCATTTTTCAACTTGAGAGCCTAGAAACCCTAGATCTCAAGGCCTGCCACAATCTAGAAACACTACCTAATGATATTGCATCATTGAGAAATCTCAGACGTTTGGATTTTTCTCAATGTTGCTTGTTGGAAAGGATGCCAAAGGGTATTGAGAAGCTGACAGAGCTTCGGGTATTTAAGGGATTTGTAATAGGTAGTTCTAGAAGGAATCCTTCCACAATATCAGATCTTGCAAATTTGAAAAAACTAGAGCAACTCAGCATACATATTGGAAGTGGGGCAGTGATTCGAGATGGGGAGTTTGAAAGCTTAAGAGAGTTGTCAGCTCTTGAGCATCTCAAAATATCATGGGGTGTGTCTGACATAAGGTACAGTGATATGCAAATCATTTTGCCTTCAAATTTGGAAAAGTTGCATCTTGAAGGCTTTCCTGGAGAAAATATTCCAGAATGGTTGAAACCTGACAAGCTACCCTTCTTGTTGAAAGAGCTAAATATAACGGGGGGGGAAACTAAAAAGTATGGATCATGGAGAAATTTATGACAAGCACCCCTGGTTGAAGATCATACGTCTCAAGCACCTAAAACATTTGAATGTTCACCTTACAAATTTGCGAAAGATGTTTCCTTCGTTATGGTATGTTGACATAAAACATGTTCCAAACTGTCCATCCTTGGAAAATGGAGCATTGAATGAAGAAAGCTGAAAGTGCATCCATGTTACACTGCTATTTGCACAATTGTACAAAAAAAAGAAAAGAAAAGCTATTTACAAAATTGTATGTACATGTTTTTATATATCAAAATTTAGAGTGTGCCTAGGTTTTAGAGTGAAGACAAATTGGACCTATATGTTTTTAATGTATGACACTATCTAAACCTATGTTTCATGTAAATTGCCACCCTCACATATTATCAACATGTATCTTTGATATCAAATGAACAAAATCATACTGCTATAAAAAAAAATGTGTGATACAAGAAACAATCTCCAATTATCATGCAATTTCTTTCAATTCATAGTGATTGAATTTATACTATATAAAATCCTTTAATCTTAACCAAATTATAATAAAGACAATAATGTAATACAATCATTTTGATTATGAAGTGATCAATATCCAAAGTTTTTCATCATATTATATACTAC
Organism: Glycine latifolia; assembly: GCA_013407115.1. NCBI lineage: Eukaryota > Viridiplantae > Streptophyta > Magnoliopsida > Fabales > Fabaceae > Glycine > Glycine latifolia. Next base: position 35,140,225 of record CM023948.1, read on the forward strand.
CTTTGGTCCTTTTTATAAAACTAATTAACTAGTTAATTAACAAAGATTAACATAGATTGAGAATTTACATCGATTCTAGGACTCCACCGATGTAGAATGGGAGAATTTTCTATATTGGACATTGAATTCTAAAAGAACACTTTTTTCATCGATTAATGTTATAATTGATATAGTAAATGAAACCTTTCCGCATTGATTATAATTTTAATAGATATAAAATGTCACTTTCTACATTGATTATATATTTAATTGATGTAGAATATCATATTTATATCGATTAAAAGTTTTAATCATGTAAAAGCCTAATTGAAATTTCACATATCCAACTCTAGTGGATATAATAAATTATTCACAAAAAATAGGATGTTCCCTTTCAAAGACAGTCTTGGCATGATAGTAGGAAAAGGAAGACAATCCCAAAAGTTTATCATAACCACTAGAGAATTCATATTGAACCAAAATCAATCCACAACACATAAGAAGTGAAGTTTATCATAACCATTAGAGAATTCATATTCAACCAATCAATCCACAACACATAAGAAGTGTAACAAGGAACAATTTGCAACACACAAAAGCTTTCACGGAATAACAAAATCAAATGTAAATTTAAAGGGTACCATATGAGTGCTTAAACTTCCTCCCCACACGTACCTTCTTTTCCCCGCACAAACCATCTATGGAGAATAGATCATAGTAAACACGAAAGGCTAAGACAGCAGTGGTGTCAATTGATTCACAGAAAATGGCGATTCGTGAAGGTTGCAGAGTTAGGGAGAACGTGGAAGAAGACGATTAAGTGGGTTTGAAGGGCACACAGGTTTCTCATGAAATTTAAATACCCTTTTATATCAGTTCTGATGCAAAAGAAGCTCATTTGCATCAGTTCTAATATGAACTGATGCAAAAAAGTTGCGCTAAATTGAAAAAAAGTCACAATGTATTTTTAGCATCGGTTCTCATAGCCAAAGTGAAAGTTTATTTGTTGAAAATTTATAAGTTTTTTTTTTATCTTAAACTTTCGATTTATAAGAAAAAAGAGACCCAAACTAATTTAGAATTTGATTAAGAAATAAATAAGATCTAACTAACAATTATTTTTATCAATAATTAAATTCAGATAATATTCAAATAATTCAATATCAACAACAACATGATAATCAATATTGTCCTATCACTTGGTTGTATATGTTCCTTTTAAAATGACTAACCGGACTTACTCTTATATTCCTTTTTCAAATATTTTTATTAGCTTCAAAACTTTTAATCTCTATGTAATGTTCCCAAAATGATTTTATACAAGGCAAGGGTTTTTTTTTTTTTTTTTTTTTTACAGAATACAAGGCAAAATTAATCTCCGAAAGATAATTAATGGTATTTTGTGAAAAAATAATTAATACAGAAGACTTTCTTAATTGTCTATTATAAAAAAGACCAAGCACAATCGCTAATTTAAATCTTATAAAAATGATCAGATCAAGTATATTACATATGAACCTGCGTGATGCGAGCGGGTAATTAAATAAGTGGACTAATTTCCTTTTTGTTTGATTAAAAGTATATTGAAACATATTATATTATCACTTAAGACCTCGGCTGCTCTATGTCAACTCGTGGAAATTAATCTTCAAAAATGGGCTGTGCAGGTACAGTATCCGACAAGTGGACAATTACTAGAAGTTTTTTCTACTCAGTTTGATGTGAGAATTGACTGAATCTAATAATTTATCTATTTCGAATTTGTCCACTTGTTTACAACTGTACACTCTGCAATTAAAGCAAACAGGATACATGTACACATTGTATTTCTGACTAATGTCTGCCTACATAGTACTCTCTGTAATGGCAAACTATTAAGTTGATTAAAATAATGATAATGATAACAACGAACAATATATTTTCTCAATGCCATATTACAAAAGTATTTCATGGATCAATGCTTGATAGTATTGAATGTAAAGTACATCGTAAATGTCATGCATGGTGTGATCTTAATCTTGCTCGTGTTTTGAAAGCTCTTTATACACAGTAAGTTCGTCTTGTGTGATGTGCTTAATGACTTAGTTTGGATAATTTTTTTGACAAACAATTAAGAAAATAAGAATATAAAATGAATGAAACGTCTCTATAATTAAAATTAATTTATTCATCTTAACTTTTTTATTGCTTTTTCATTTATCTTTTCCAAAAACTGAAGTGCATAACTTTATTTTAAGTTATATGAAAAGTTTGATTCATTTTATCTCTATTTTTTTCTCCTATAAAAGTTTAAAGAAAAGTTTAATTATCATAATTATGTCAATATATTTTATGGTCAAGAAGGCCTCTTAAACATTTCCTTCAAATGTTTAGTATGCTTTGAAGATAAAATCTTTGTCAATAACTAAAATTTCATAAAATTGAGAAACCTAAAACACATTTTATCATAAAATGTCATTTGAATTGAAGGAGTAAATAAATTCCACGACCTTAATCATTTCCGTTGGAATCCGTCTTTCCCGTAAAAATACCTACTGCAAACATTCTTATTCTGCACATATTGCAATTTATCTTGTGCATCCTCTGTTTCTCTCTCTGCAAGAAACCTTTTTTTTTTTTTATACAACTTAGACTTTGTTTGGATAAACTATAAGTATTTATAAAAGAAGAAATAAGAAGATAACATAAAACAAGTTTCTCCCATAAGTTAAATTTAACATGCGCATAAATTAATTTGAAAAAGTTCTCTCATTTGATTTTAACTTAATCTTAACTTATATGTTAAATTTGGTCCAAAGGGAGAGAAGCAATCATTTTCTCACAATCCCAGATAGCAAATTGCTCCTTCAATTTTGTTATGCCAAGCTCCACAATGGTGAAGGTGGTGTACCTATAAAGACTCAAATGCTCACCACATGACAAACTTTTCGGATGAGTGAATACATACCTTGAGGTGTTAAGCCTTAGGGACTTCATAGTCTTATTATCTTTTTTATATGACAAAATATATTACTATACAATTCATTTTCCCCTTGACATTTCATTCTCTTCTAAAATGTGCCTCTAAATTTAGTATTTAAAAAACTTCCGACTCAATTGAGAGGGAATTACTTTCTTCATCTCCTCTTTTCTTCCCACACCTCCAAAAGTAATTGCAAGGGAGAGGAGGTGCTAGGGTTGAGGGGTATAGTAGTTCATTTGAGTCTTGTTGGAAGTGTAGGAAGCAAAAAAGAGATATAAAAAGTAATTCTCTAATCAAGATGGAATTTATCGATTTAGTTCAAACTTCTCTTTTTTTTTTGGTAAAATATTTTTTTTTGCAAAGATATTCATCTTAGGTTTAAAAATTGGAATCTTACCCAAGCCCAAATACGTATATGGTTTCAATTATGATAATTCATGTTAACATGGAAAGTTGCTATTGGCCCCAACAACATTAAAAAATTCCAAAGATATCCTCCCCCAGTTTATATAGCGGAAACACACTTATGCTGCACTAGTGGGGGTGTGAAAAACATTGTGCAACAAAAGTGTGATTCCGTTGTACAATGCACAACAGAATCACACTTTCATTGCACCTTTTTTTTTTGCATCCCCAACTAGTGCAAAATAAGTGTGTTTTCACTATGTAAAGTGGTTGCGAAAACATTGTACAATGAAATCATGATTTCATTGTGCAAGTGGGGGTATGAAAAAATATGCAACGAAAGTATGATTTTGTTATGCGTTATACAATAAATTGAAAAATAAAGGAATCACGATTCTGTTGTGAGGCAAATTTGCAATATATCGGAATCATGATTTTGTTGGACAAACACGAAATAAAATACCATGAACACGGAGGACTTCGTGAGGCAAAGAGGGATGAGATGAGAAAAGGAAAAAAGAAAGGATGATGGAGAAGGGTTAGTGCCAATAATTGGAGCAAGGAGAAAGAGTATTTTGATCTTTTCCATGTGCTAGTACGAGCCAATAGCAAATTTGGAGGAATTAAATTAACTTTATTAACATTTTACCCAAGCCCAAACAATCTAACACGAAAACTATTGATAGTACATAGTGCCAAAATATTCTTAGAAAGGTAAAATATTCAACTCAATTAGTTTTGTGATGTTTTTTATTGATAAATATTAATTGTTAGTATTATTAATTTTTATTAGAATTTTTTTTTAACTTTGTGACTTTTTCTCCGTTTCCTTCTCTCTTCACCATTAAGAAGACCTTTTGTCTTCTATTAGTTTTGTAGTGTATGAATTGTCAGTTCACAAATTCATTTTATTACCGGGCACTATGTTCTTTTCTCATTCCCTTCGTCCATTTTCATCTCTATTATGAGGGTACTCTTACTTTGGAGGAATAAATGGGTTTATTTACTTCAAAGAGTCAAATTTGCAATGACAATAAATTAAAGAGTAATGTAAAAAAGATAAATAATTCAAAGTAGTCTTAAATATTTTTCCACTAGAAAGGCAACATTGACCCAATTTTAAAAAGATAAATGGCTAAAATAAATCTTTTAAAAATAAAAAATAAAACAAATTTTAATAAAATAATAAAAGACTAAAAATATACTAATAATTCATCAGAAATATTAAACTACATTAAACAATTAACTTTTTTTTAACATAATTCTAATGTCTTTAAATAAATTGAAAAAAAACATATATACACATCTTTACCTGCACGGGTAAATATTAATCTAGTTATATAGTGTTATACTTTGATTTCTAGAAGTAATAATAAATGAATTCACAATTACACACTCTCCTTTTGTTTTTGGTAACATGTCTTTCCTCTTTGGTAAGATGTCTCCCGCGAAAACACTTACCGCGAACGCTCTTATCTTGCGCATCTGCGCCTTATCCTGCGCATCCTCTGTTTCCACTCGCAGAGCTTCAATGACCTACTTTCCCCGATTTGTAGAATCTGTGACTGTGAGTATGAACCTTGCAACTTCACTTTCACTGCAAATTGCACGCACACGAACCTGAAAGCTGGTGCCTTTACTTGATTCTGGTTAATGGTGGTGTTAGCATGACTTCAATTCTTAGAGGACAAGGATGAATTCGATGCGGTTATAGCTTAATGCGTTTTTCCATTTGAAGATCAAAATTTTATGGCAAAAGCTTACGAGGGTTTCATGTCATTTCCTTTTTGTTTGCTTTTTTGAAAGTTCACCTGTCAAGCACACGAGGTTCCATTCATTAATATGGTGCAACATTTTGTAATTAACTCTGAATGATTTCATTGTTTTCAATGTTGGTGCAGTTATTTGTTGTGAAGTCGTCGAAGTCAGATGAAGAAAATCTAACAGATGGGTTCTTAGAATGCCTGCCACCTGGCGGTGCATATTTAAGCTTTCAAGGAAAGTAATTTTAAAAATGTATAAAGTTTATAGAAGCTGTTTTCTTTTTATTTGGTTATAATTATTATAAAAGAGGAAAAAAGGATATGCCCTCAAAGTGTAAAGTTTTTTTTAATGTCGTTGAATCACAGATCTTTATCATATATAATAAGTTTATTATCTTTAATAATAATTACCTTAAAATTACACTAAAATTGATTTTTAATTAATTGATAGTGTAAATCTAAAAATATATATCCATTATAGAAGTTATTAATAAATAGTTTAAAAGATAATTATATTTATAGTCTTTATTTTAAAAAATTACTCAAAGTAACTTTTCAAAATAATAAAATGTTAACAATAAAGGTTGGCTACTAATGTGAGAATAATGTTGGTAGGTTATCTATAAATACGTTTGTAAGTGTTCATTAAATTTTAACATTTATGTTCACCACATTATAAGCTCCCAAGAGTCGGGATCTAATATATTTAAACTTTCTCTCACCAAAGAAAAATAATAATAAAATGTTGATTTGTAACAAACACCTTAAACAATTTTAACAGTGATTTTTCATGAGAAAATACTGAAACAGAAGCTTCAAAAGTAATATTTGTACCTCATATATCTTTCTTTAATAGTTTTTTACTGTAATATTTTCCTGTTCAAAACTAGTAGCTTGGATCTGAAAAGTGCTTTTGATTGCATGATAATCACTCGTTCATTTCATCAATTAGCAAAGAAGGGGACAGTGACTGTTTCTATTTTTAAACAGTGCTTTGTTCATATACTCTTTTCCCTACTTTAGTTTGATACTGGTGTTTTTTTCACTAAAAGAAAATAATTCTACTTCTCACATTTTAAGTACTAGAACAAGGGCTATGCTGGCAAGAAGTGTTTATGCAGTTAGTGAACTTCCTTGATTGCATATATATACAGAAAATATATCTGATTTTGACTAGTTTCCCTGTGAACTTTCTTGAAGAGAAGTAATTATTCTCTTGTATAGAATGAGTCTCCCTGTGATCTTCAACATCTTTTTTGAAAAAACAAAAGTCAATTATCATATTCTAGTCAATAAACATAGGTTGTGTTCATTTTTTCAAGCATTCAGTTTAGAAATTGAATGCTGATCATAAGTCAAGGGTTCTGTTCATCACTTCTTGTTTCTTCCAAATCATAACATTCAGATGCTTAAGCTTCAATTTAGTGGAGTCAAAGAAGGCGGGCAATGGGGACAGAGAATTCAATGACTATACTTATCATGAGCAATCCTAAATTGAATTTGAAAGACCTGCGTTTAAATTCACTGATAACACCCTCATTGATTATCACACCCACATTAAGGACATTCTCATTTCATAATTCTGTGGCCGATATTGGTACATCTAAAGAAATTTGTTCATTAATGTTTGTGGCCAACATTCTTTTCCTAGAGGAAATCCTGTAACATTAATAAGAATATCACAATTGCTTACTGATGAGTCACAATATAGGTCCCATTTGCATGTGCCTTTATTTTATATGGACCTTTTCTTTTGCCTTTCAGAGTAATTGAGAATTTATTGCAGATTTGATTTGTGGTCCTTAGTCGACAGGATGTTATAATTACTTAATTTTTCTTAATGATTGCAAAAGAAAAAAAAAATCCCAAGGTAGGTTTACCTGGTTGTCTATTTTTGGTCTCAATCAGTATAGATAGACTGTCTGATATCGGTCTAATCATGACACATGAGGTTATATACAATTCTTTGAATGGTTGAAATGATCAATGATGGAAGTAGTAGACAGGGGGGATTCTCTGCATTCACGCATCGCATCTGTGAATTTGAAACTTTGAATGAATATTTATACTTTGAATTAAATTTACCGAGATAAATTATGAGTGGTCTGATCTACATTTAATGGTTGCGATAAACTGAATGCGTGAATACAGGAATTTCCAGACTGCAGGGAATCCAGTCCGTAGCAGACATGATGATTATTAGAAATGCACATGGTAACAACTGTTACTGTTATCATGAGTTTCGTAAGAGTTCAGTTTGCATGTTGTTTCGTACTATAAGATGTGCTTCTTAGTTGGTTCTTGATATAGCAGGCTCATACTAGTAATTAATGGCTACATATACAGTCTTGGACCCTGTCTAACATAATGGATAGATTTTTTGTTTATTCCCTACTTGCTATTATAGTCATGGCTTAAGGGTCAAGACTCAACCGTTAAAATGTCAACTTATAATTTATTATAATTAATTTGAATTGACATTATATTAGAGAATGAGTTGATTAAAAGATTGCTTGTTTCAAGTGCCTGCTGCATAAATTATAAAAGGGTGGTTTTGAGACTTCATGTTGTTATATTACGCAGACAGTGAAAATTAATTTTCTTGTATCTCTGATTGATCTATTTTAACTAATGGAGAATCTGGGCCAAGCCATTATCAGAATTCTGTGGCTCATTACTCTTCAATTATAGCAAAACTTACCTAATGTCAGCTGTCTATAATAATCTAATAGTGTAATTATTTTCCTCTACAATGAAGAAATTTCTCTTACTTTCTTTTCAATCAAAAGGCCGGACCTAAGATGAATAGTACAATAATTGGCCCCAACAAAAATTTTCTACAAAGTCAGCATAAATTTTGGAAAAACTCTATCAAAGTAATTCGAATTCTGACATGTTTAGTCCAAAGCTGACAATGTTTTGACGTGCTACCTAGACTTTGATGCTTGAACCTTGAAACAAATAGTGGAATGGTTAAATTTCATTTGAGCTTTGAGCTATAATTTTAACCGGTCTTAATTGGAGAAACAGATATTTTGTGAGTTTTTACTCAAGGATTATGGTGGTCCTAGAAGTCTAGCACATTATTCGTGGAGTCATTCACGGACATGTTGGTTGATCTAAAAATTTTTTTTTTACCAGGAGCTACTCTGGCAGCAAGAGCGTAACTATTATATTGATAAAGACTTGAAAGTTGTAATTTTGGAACTCAACTAATATAATTTTCACTCTATATGCATTTTTTTGTTATAAAAAAGTTCCCTTCAAGTTGTTGTACGTAAGAATTGCTTATTTGCTAAATATAAATAACTAAAAGGAAGACATGTGAATGCTGTAACTATATCAATCACAAAAACTCACTTCTAACAGATTTTTACATTCATTACTCTCTATTCCTTTTCTTCTTGTTGGTGCTATACAAACATGTTATCACTGGAGTATGGTCTTGCAGTTGAGGTGGTGATTGGTGATGAAAGAGAAATCTTGGTTTTAATCATCTGTTGAATCTCGATGTGAGTAACAGGAATCATCTAGTAGGAACATGTGACATCATAGAGGCTAATCATATAATATTCTATGAGCCACTATACATGTCACAACTTTGCAATTTGCACGAATAAATCAACTTGCTGACTCAGAAATGCTCTGTAAGGAAGGGCGCCAGGATTTTGACCTCACTACAGCAGAATTTGCTGAAGCCGTCCTTGGCCTGTGTCTCTCTGCTCTCATTCCCTGGAATTCATTATGCTGTTTAGCTTCAATACTAATCAATGATGAGGATGAAAAGTTCCAAAATTGAAGATAAATAGTTGTGTTTGAAACTTAGTTTCTAGTAAAAACATGTGGTCAAAGTATTGGAATAAACTTTTCCATTGGCCATGATCACTCATTTTCCCTTGGTTTCAAAAGAAATACAACTGCTATAGTTTCATGTTTTGGCATGAAAGGCAAGGATATCATGAAAAAATGGTATAAATATATGTATATTTTGTTTTACGGATATGCATATACTATATACAGTAGAGAGATTCAGCATCAATAGGCCATGTGCCATGGGATGTGAACTGGTATAGATGGATCAAAGTCTTCAGTGGATTCACTGTTGGGTTAGACTTAAAACACAAACTCCTACTAGAATACTATTCATGGAATAGTAGTTAATTTAATTTAAAGGGAAAAGATGAAAAGGAGTGTTGACATGAGACACACCTGATGTGTAGACTCTCCTCCTGTGTGTGCCTCACTAGCTGAACTCTGCTTCTCCGACTGCACCCTATGCGGCTTCTCAGCCGCCTCAGCCGGTGGCTTCTTTGTCTTTGCATGCTTCTTAGCTTTCAACACCTTCATGACCTCTAAAACCAGAAACAGAAAAAGGTCTTAGAATTACATGAAGTGATGAAACCACAAAGAAAAGACCCTTCCAAAACAGCAATTGATCACCCTTTAATACAAAAAGTACAATTTTTTTCCTAGTCACTATGATATTGATTGAGAGTATCCACCAGTTTTTGCTGATGGCTATTTTTCGTCAAAAAAAAAACAAAAAGTACAATTTATTCACTAATAAGATCAGATTACATGGCAATTAAATAATAGTAGTAGTAACAATAGTATACCTTGAGTGGTGATGAGCCTGTAAGCATGGCCAAGGTTGAGAGTCTCATTAGGCCGAAGCAGCTTAACACGTGTGAAACGCACCGTTTTCTGCTCTTGATTCTGCTCCTGTGGTGGCACAGGCAATGGTATTATCAAAGAAACATAGTGACCTGGATTAGTCCTCATGACCTCACTTGCAGTTACTGGCCAATACAACCTCTCTATCTTCCCACAAGGGTGTTGGATCACAAGCACTGCAGCATCCACAGCTTGGCAATTCCCCATATCTCTTTAGCTTAGCTTAGAGAGATTCAAGAAGAAGAAGAAGGAAAATGGTAGAGATAATAAGAGAGGGAAGGGAAGGAAGTGAAGTAAGCAAAGGTCTCTATCTATACAGCTCCTTCTAGCACCCCACAAATATAGTAAAAACAGGTTCTTTATACTTTCTTGGCTCTTTAACAAGGCCCTTCCCAACCAACTAACATTTTATTGTTATTATTAATATTATGATGATAGGATGGTCAATTTAAGCCAAAGATATTTGACCTAAAATTGCATAGGGGGGCATGACAAAAATATTGTGAAATGTTTTGGTTAATAATTGTCAATCTAGTAAGATAATGTTTCGACTTAGTGGTTAAATTATTTTAATATTCGGCAACCACTGATTGGCACCGGCACTGGCCTCTAGAAATGGTGCAAATGCCACGTGGAGAGATGAGAAGATGAAGAAAATTGGACGGATGTGTTCGGCGATGTCGACGCGGTCAAGCATTAGATTTAAGGTAAGACAAAATGGCTCTTACGTATTATCTATGCTACTACTATATAACCAAAAATAACAAAATAGTATTAATAATAATAATAACAATAAAATAATAATTGGGTACTAAAATTTATTAATACGCGTCATTTTGATATTTAAGTTTTTTAATTGAAATTAAGAGTTTAATTTTTGGTTTGGACATATTTTTTTTTATAGGCTTCAGTTTGAATATGTAATTACAATTGGTTGGATGTAATATTTTATCTCAAAATGAGTCCATCAATTTGGTAGGTAAGAAAAAGATTAATTGAATACTAAAAAAAACTCATATGCTTGCTAGATAAAAAATACTAATAATAATTGGGTAATCAAAGCGTGCGTTTGAATAAGATTCTTTTGAGTGGACGTTGGACAGAGGACACAGCACCATCTTATCCGGGTTACAGAAAATTGCATACGTTGTTTGTTTGGTTGCCTAGAAAATGTGAGAGAAATAAAGGAAAGATAGAAAGAAAAGGTGAAGGTAGAAAGTTCTAGGAATTAACATGTTGGCCCAATTTAACTTTATAGAATCGTTACTAGTGGCATGGTAAATATGGCACCATTATCTTCCGTGGGAATAAATATAACAAATATTAAATAGGTATTGTCACATTGCACAACTTTTCTCGAATGCTTTGAAGCCCCGTGCAATATAAGTAGCTTCAAAGTGACCTATTCCGTGGCAAATGACATTGTTTGATTAATGTTTGTATTCAATGTGTGTGAGCAACCATTGCAAGCAAACTTTGTTTTGGATGATAGGCCCTTGGAACTTTATCCTTTGAGTGCTGTTGAAAGTGGGTTGGACCAAATCATTGTAAACCAATTTGTAATTATTAATAGTATTAGCATTGAGATAAATAAATCTTTTGAGACGGCTACAAGAGCTTTTAATCTTTAATGTGGAGCAAACTTTAATTCTAAGATGTGATACATTGCCCCCTCAAACTATTTTATGAACAATAAATGATAGATTTGAGAATCCTCTTTGATTTATAGAGATTTTTGTGCATATCTTAGTAATTTGACAACAAGGAATCAAACGTGTTTCAAAATCATAATTTCTTCCCGTGATCCTAGTAACATAGGATGTGTTTGTTTTACCGTTTTGATCCGTTAACATGTGTTCCAATGCATCCTTTTGTGAAAAAAAAAAAATTATTACTTTTTCTTGAACATACACTTTGAAGCTTATTCAACAAAAAAACCAAACAAACTTACATGTTTGAGAAATAGTTGAATTTAACGTTAATGGACTATAATTCAAATGAAAACTACAATATAATTATTTTGAAAACATGAATACATGATGAATACACATACATTTTTTTGTTTAACATGATTTTAACGTTAATTCACAAACACATTTTTAATGATGAATACACGTACCTTTAGTGACGAATACACATAAATTTTGACATTAATAAAATTCATATATTTTTTAGTGAGAATGCTTTATTTATGCCTCATGTTGATTTAAAATTTAATTATTTTTATTGTACTATTAATTAAACTTGTTTTGTCAACTTAAGCATACAAGTAACTATGACCTACGGGACCACGCCTAAGAAGGGCCTCCATAGGTTGTCAGATTTTATAAATCCACATATAATCATATACCATATATGTGGGGAAAAAAATGTTGACATAACATTATTATTTTGTATGTTATGCTCTTGTAGATCCTTGACTCTTGTGAAACTGATATTGCTTAAACTATGATAGCCCCAAGGTTTGAATTTTTCATCTTCTTATTCACATGTGTAAACATCTCTGCATATAATGTCAGTCTATGTAAGCCATGTGAGGTGCTGAGTGATTTTGGCTCAAATATTAAATGACGAAAGGATTGTTTCTTGTTCAAACATGACTCGTGTAGGGGACTACACACTTTGCTATTATATAGTGTAGAGTTTTTAGCCCTATGTGGCCATCAATATATTGGCCCCATCAATTGTTAATTTATTGGGGTCCGAATGGTCTCAATATTCTAATGTTAGGACATGTTTTAAAATATAGTAGTTGATGGAATTCAATCTCAATAATGGGTTCATATTATGCAACTTGTGGGGGGTACCATATTTCAGGTTTTGTATGGCTTTGTACCGTGGCTTTTGAACATTCTCCCTTTTATTTAAAACTTGCTACCAAACATTGGACTCTCAAAGAGGCTCTTATTGGTGGGGACTATTAATTGTTTCTTTTGTTGCTGTGAAGGACATAATATAAGAGCCAAGAGTTGTTTTCTCCACATTCCTCCCCGATGATAAAAACAAAACCATCCATCCAAAAAGTACTTTAATTCCTAATGAATTTATTATATATATCTACCAGAACAGTTCAGTGAACCTAAATATCTGAGACCCCAATGAAATTGGTATGTAAGGGAGGAGGAACTTAGGGGCAAAAGCATATGCCATATGGTGTTTTAGGGACATTCAAGTACCCAACAATGTGCAGGGTTTTTACAGTGCTTTGTCTCATACAAGTTCAGTATATTCTTTTAGAGAAAATATGCATGTGTCATTGCATAAGCTTGGGGGACCTATATAATAAAGGTTGAGATATCTGATACATATTATATAGGTTTTTTTGTCTTCAAATCATGTTTTGCATTTTTTATCTCTCCTTTAAATTTTTTTATTGATTCCAACAAATCAAGGTGCGTGATACTGTCCTCCTGTACAATGCTTACAAAACATTGTTCACATTGGTCTCACCATATCCGTTTTACATATTTCATTTACTAATTGTTTTTTATTTTTATTCAAATAATAAAAGAGCAAGTGATTAGGCCATTAGGATTTTGCCATGGACCAATAATTGGTATCAAATGGGTAGAATGGGTATATGCTTCGAGGCATTAATTTGGCACTCAATTGTCCTTAAACCAAATAGTGAAGCATTGCATCTCCTTGACATTTTCTTATCTAGTGGAAGGATAATGATCTTATGTTAATAAGAAATGTGACAATTAATGTTATGTTACAAGAGAGAGAAACAAACATTTAATAAATGGGGCTTACACCAACTATAAGGAGTCTTATTATAGTAATTGATTTGTGTGTTTCTCTTTCATGATATATGACATTTGTGTTCATCATGAAGAAAGGATCCAAATCCTTAATGAGAAAACTTGAACAAGAGAATTGATTTTAGTGCCAACAGTGGAGATTTATGTTTCAAAGGCAACCTAACATTTAGTGATCATCAAATTTTAAATGGGGCAAACTTAATAACTTTGTGGATGCATGTAATAATTTTCTTGATTTAATAAAGACAGTAGCTAGTACCCAACGGTTCATTATTATAAAGGGGTCAAACCTTAGGTTATCAGCTCGAGAAATTTTTTAAAACGAGCCTTGTAATCATATATAAGTTCTTTAAAGTTATCAACATATATAAACCAAGAAAAAAAATGTTATCAACATATTGATCTTGTGGTCTTGTAGAAATAAGGGGAAGGTATTGGAGGGCCATGTCCCTTTCACAACAGTATTTGAATTACCTCTTCCATCATGACTTGACCAATGTATCAACGTATGGAATAATCAACCATCGAAAGGCATAGGCACCATAACCAAAAATAAATTTTTCACTAGAGCTCATAAACGAAAAAAAAAATGTCAATTTTGATTCTTTAAATTTTAAAGGAAAATTTTGTGTGGAATTCAATACCTAAGGTGCTCAATATAAATTCATATTGTTAAGTTCCACATTGTTCTTAAGTTAAAATAGAGAAAAGAAAAGAAAAATGGCATCTGTCACATTTGACTGGCTAGACTTGTCCATTTAAGAATGAGAAAAAAGTAAAGGTTCGTCCATTTAAGAAATTCCAAGTTGAATTAGGGTTTTTTGCCTTGACCCCTATAGCTTGTAACTCCATCAAGCTCGAGACCAGCTTGTTGTTAAATGAAATAAAGACATCGAGCTTTAAATGTTGAGCACAAAATAATTTAGATATTTTTAGTTTGATCTAATCATGGTTTGTTATGGGCTTCATTTACAAAAAAAAAAAAAAATCAGATTTTCACCAACTTAGATCTCATTTTAAAAGCCTAAATTGAATTTAGTTATTTTAATCTAATTCACTACAAATAGTAATCTACATCAAATCCGTATTCGACCATCCCAAAATCCACTAAATGAAATGTAAGATCAAATTTTAAATTTTGAGAACCAATTAAATCTAGGTCTTTTTAGCTCAATTCTTTCATGATTTAATGTTGTCAAATGAAATAAAGACATTAAGTTTTAAATGTTGAGCTCAAAATAATTTAGGTATTTTCAGTTTGATCTAAAATTATGGTTTGATCTGGGCTTCATTCGCAAAAAAAAAAAAAAAAAAGAAAGAAAGAAATCAGATTTTCACCAACTTAGATCTCATTTTAGATCAGCCTAAATTGAATTTAGATATTTTAATCTAATTCACTACAAATCACATCCTAGATTGAATCCGTATTCAACCATCCCTAAATCCACTCAATGAAATGTAGGATCAAGCTTTAAATTTTGATAACAAATTAAATCGAGGATTTAATGTGGGCTTAATATGTAAAAGCCTATAAAACTTAAATATTTTCTTTTTGTTATGTTTTGCTCTCACTTCTTATACTTTCATCACATTCTCAAGTGAAAAGTTTCACATCTTTTTAGTGGTCTTTATGAAGAAAGATTATAAGATTAACAAGTTTTTAAAACCAGAAAAAAACTACAAACTAAAAAATAGATTTAGTTTTCCACTTTCCCCTTTTTATCTTTAAATAAACCCTAACCGAAAAGTTATTATATTGTTTAATTTATTACGAACATGTAATGTTTGGATATTTTGATATTTTTTACTTGTGATTGATAATTTACTTTGAAATTGAAATGTGATTTATGATGAAATTTAATACTTTGAATAAGTTTTTGTTATATTTATTATGTATATCTCTCAAATGAAAAAATAGTCATAAAGGAATTCAGATATTGACTTGAGACTTTGTTTTTTGAAATTCCATTTATTTGTTGACCAAAATATAGTTCTTTTAGAAAATAAAACATACAGCAAAAGTCGTCAAAATAATCTATATATAATCGTAAAGTGGGAAAAAAAGAGAAAAGTAATGAGAGAAAATAAAACAAGAAAAAAAGAGAAAAGTGGGAGAGGAAGAGAACCCAAATCTCTCCTATACGACTCAATCAGAATTTTCTTTCCAGCAAAATCTCAGCATTCAATCATATTTAATGTTCTCTTTTTTAATTACTGTTAACTACCTAAATTAATGGTTAGGTTTTTGCAGTACAGTGGCTGGAGAGAAACATGGATCGATGGAGAGGATCCAAATTAGGGAGAGAAGAGAGTAAAGACAAAAAAAGAGAAATTAGAATTTTTTCTATAAAAAAATTACTCAAATATTTTAAAAATCTATTTTTTAAAAGAAAAATTAAACTGTTTAATTTAAAAAAAAAACTTATTAATATATATTCTCCTTTTATAAAAAAATATAAAATAAATAAACCAAACAGCATAGGCAACTTTAAAAAGACTCCACTAAGTTTGCCTGAATAAAATATGATCGTGTGTGACAATTATTGCTGTTCCCTTGTCTTGTTTTATCTTGTAAAATCTCGAGATTGAACGAGTGAAGATATTACAAATCCAGAGGATTGCAGAAAGAAATTAGATGGGACGCTTGAGTTTACCATGCAATTTGCATGCAGCGAAAAGACTTATCCCCAGGATTCCTGCAGTTGGTATGTCAATCTATGTTAGTCGGAGTGGATGAATAACTTTTAGTTTTAGATGGCTAGTGGGCTACGGAATATGCTTAGGTCAAAATCTACTAGGTATGATTTGAATATTGTAACTTGTAGAGGCTTGTCAAGTTTTGTCATGTATAGCTAAAGTTTAACATTTAAGAACCAAATTTAATGTCATTATTTTTAACTATTAAATTAATTAATTGTTTTAAAATAAATTTTATAATAATAGTGTATTAAAGTTATAGGAGTAGAAAAGAAAAACAACACCTAATATATGTTGGAGTAAAAAGACTAATAGGAAAATTTAATTTTAATTTATAAAAATTATGAATATTTTCTCATCTTAGAAGGAATCTACGCAGGAGCATACTAGAATAATAAGAGGGTCAACAACAACAAATATAATTTATTCAAATAATTCTATGTCATCAATTTTTTTATAAAATATTTATAATTTGATGTTCTAATATATTAATTAAATTATATTAATAATCTATCAAAACATAAAATATATTTCTTAATTATATGCCACAAAAATAAACAATGATTGAGTTTATATTAATTTTTAATAAAAAATATTCAATGTATACCAACAAAAGTTTGTTTTTCATCTTATTATGAAGTATAGTTTTGTCATTAAAATATTAAATAAATACCCTTGTGTCTTTCCAATATCGCAACTTGTGATTATAACATCTATAATTGTGTATTTGCATAATTTGAAAATTATAAAAAATTTCAATTAATCCAATATTGATACTTGTTTATATGAGATTTGAAAAACAAAAATTTTTTTTGGCCAAGAAAATAGGATTTAACAATTAGATATTAACAAAGCCAAAAAAAAACTAAATTATACTGAAATATAACATTGAGATAAAATTACTATTGATTTTATAATTTGAAAAGTTAGGAGATAAAATTGATTGTATAATAACTAAATTTTAATAAATATAACATTGAGATGAAATTTCTTAAAAGAAATATTATTATTGATTTTATAATTAAAAGCTAAGAGATAAAACTAATTATATTATAATTTAATTTAACAAAATATAATATTCAGTAATAAAAATAATCTATTAATTTTTTAATTTTAAAAAAATCTGTCCATTCCTGAGTCTACATTTTATTTTTATTTTTTATTCATTTAGTGATTAGTCACTTCTAAGAGTGATTAAATAGAGAGGGGAAAGATGGTAGAGTAATAAAGAATTGAGTGGACATAGGGATGCATGCACAGTTTGGTTGCACCAATTTGTAGAGAAGTGTGAAGAAATATTAACACGGTTCATTTCATCTTCAAAGTAAGCATATTTGTGCAAAAATCGCTATTTTTCTTGGATTTTTTTGTTTCTTCTGCTACTACTTGGAGTACTTGCTACGAACAGAGTTGCACTTTTTTAAATATTTTATATTTTTAATAATAATATATCTTTATTCAATATCATTTTTTTACTTTTATTACCTATTAATTAACTTTAATTTAAATATTTATCTTTTGTTTTACTTCAACCAAATCATTTCTTTTCCATCCTATTTCTTGCTTATCTCTTTTCTTTTGATTTTCTTCTCACAACCAAACAAATATTTAGTAAGATATATTATGTTAACTACATTTTTGTTATTCACACTCAATCTCATGACATTACTTAAAGAATTTTAATTCAATTTTAGTTAAATGTTGGTAATAATAATTTATTATTTGTATTTCTTGTTCCATTAATAATAGTAATGTGTTTTATTTCTTATTTTTAAATATTTACATAAGAAAAAGTAAAAATAATGTGTTTTACTTTTTAGATTAAAAATGTGGAATAAATAATCTGATTTTTTATAATTATTAATTAAAATAATATATATATATATATATATATAGAGAGAGAGAGAGAGAGAACGTTTTATGCATTAAAACATTACTTTGTAGTTTGTACGTACCATTTGACTTGATTTCTTTCCCAATATATATTTCTAACATTTTAACTTTCATTTTAGTTCTCAAAATTAATAAATTCACTTCAATTTTGTTATTTGTTTATGTATTATTTGTTCACTTAATTAATGAAAGTGATAATATATATGGCATCATTATCATTAGAGAAAAGCACTAACATACCTGAAAAGTGAAAAGTAAGTTACTCTTTCTAAACTAAATTGAAAAAGAGCTTATAGGAGCTCTCTCAGGGAAGCTTCCTTTGAGATTAACTGAGTGAGTCAACTTTCTACTTTTAAGAGGACGTTTTTATTGATTTTGATTGAGCTTGCGACACTGTTATTTTTTAGCATTACATATATTCAAATAATTTTGATATTAACTCATAATGAAGTATAGTCGGACATTTGAGTTAACTCTTTTTTTTTAAGGGAGGCCATTTTTTTATGAGCATCTAATTAAACACAATAGAACTATTAAGCACGAAGCAATAAAAGGGAAGGCTCACTACATCACATAAAAGCGAGAAAGTTTTGTCCTAAATGAGAGAAATTTTACATGAATGGAAGATAAGATTCAGTTAGCAAGCATGTGTAAAATCTTCCCAATTTCCCATTTATGGCATTGAATATTTTTTTTACAACATGAAAATACAAATCCTAATCTCGATCAGTCGTTTTTTGAAACAAAAAAACATTGTCGTTGGGTTGCTTGATTTTTCGTATCTGCACAGTTCTACGACCATGTGCAAAGAACCATTGTTTGGTGTCATGAACAAGCACCAAAGATTCCATTAACCCACCACACGATTGACGTGATATACTTGGTTGGTGCATGGTCTCACATGTTTTTTTGTAACAACATTTTGACGTACAATAATTAATCATTTTTTTTTATTTTATACAATACAAATGGAAGCACTATTACAACAATTAATGGATCAGATCACAACGTTTTCGGGCCATCAACAAGACAAAAACTCAAAGCACTTTAGCATAAAGTTGTGTTTCCCCTTTGATGTTTTATTCGACAAATTCATGCACGAGTGGCAAATTAAGATTCATCACTTTTCTTTTCTTTCACTTTTCCTTGTGATGATGAATTTTAACTGTCTATTTTGCTTCCTCGCACATTGGCCTCACTAACTAGCTAGGAAAGGGATAGGCACGAGGGAGTAAAACTGTGTTAGAATTATTGGTCTGCCAAGAATATATAAAGTGATGCTAAAAAACATTTTCAAGGGGTGAGACATGGACACCACGATTTTTGTGGTGGTCACCTTGTCACCCACATCATTTGCTTAAATCAAATCGAAAAATGGGTTTGTCACAGCTTCTGGGAACATTTCTAAGGTCATAATGGGATAATTATGTGCATTAGCACAAACATTTCTTGTTTGAAGGTCAATTTTTATGTCTAACCGGGTGACAAACTTTTGTCTTTTCCTTACCTTCCTTTTTCCCGGGAAATTGATTTGAGGAATAATCATATTGCAAATCCGCAAAGAAATGTGCTTTCAGTAATTACTCACATCATATATGTACCACCTTGCCCTTTTCTTTTGTTTTTTGATAAGCCACCACTTTGCCATTTTTTTTTTGTTTTTTGATAAGCCACCACTTTGCCATTTGAACCATATCTCATATAATGAATTAAGAAGGGGAAAATTAGGAAGAAAAATTAATGAGAGATAAAGAAAGAGAGTCATACCTATTTTGTAATAAAACATATAATTATCATTTATAGGAGGCAATTACATGCAAATTGGAGAAAATTATTATGAATAAAAAAAACATTTAACACATTTACACGTCTAAAACTGAAACTTAGAATTATTAGTTAAGTTGAAAAGAACCCACTCTAATTCATCTGCATGTTTAATTGGTTATTGTTTGAGAGAGAGAAGGGATCTTAGAATTAATCATTTTATTTAAATTTTTCCAAAACGGGAGTCGCGTCTCAGAAAACTTTTGTGCATTAATACTCTGTTAAATGGATCTTCCTGTTTTCATCGATGGGGTCTTTATTTTGCAGGCATAAGTGTATATATCCCATATACGATGTTTTGTTATTACATAGAGGTTTCCGTACAAACACATGTTACGTACACGTATAAAACTTAGGTGGGATAATATTCCTGCCAAACACATGTAGACATATCAAATAGTGACATACACATGAAACACCGCGGCATTGATAGAATCAGACATATCCATTTTCACCTGTGCAGGATATATAATTCAAGGGTTAACTATATCCATTTAATTTATAGTATATTAGAAAAATTGACTTAGGCAAATATTTATTAGGAAATTAGTATATAAATAACTTTCAGAGAAGTAGAAAGAGATAATTTATAACTCATATAGATATACTGCTGTTAAAAAAAGGGTTTTCTCCCCGTAACAATTATTTATAATTTTGTTTTAACATATTAGTACTCATTTCATTACAAGTTTTGCATCACATTCAGCCTTCTGTAACCATAAACGAAACCTGACAATATTATTGTAGTCGAAACCTTGGAAATATCTCGGCACGAAGCAAAGACGTGATGCAAGCTCAGATATTATCATCTTGAAAAATTGAAAATAGCATTACATTTGTCTAATTTAACAAAAACAATATAATTCTGAATTTTTAATATCTGATACAATTAATGTAGAATTTTACCAACAAAAATTAGTCCAGCTGATAAAGAGTGAACTTGTATTTCAAATGGACTTAAGTTTAATTTTTTTGCCAATGTAAAATTAATATTTTGAATTTTGAGATAATATCTGTAAGTACTTTTTAAACCTTGAGATATGATCAATTTCAGATCAACTCACTTAAACATTATTTGATAAAAAAGTGTACAGTTTTTCATTCCTAAGAATTTTTTCAATCAGTGTGCATTTTTGCCCAGATTTTTGTAGTTTAGAGTTTAAACAATTACTTGAATTACTCCAGTACTCTTTTTTCTTTAGGCATTATAATTAAGCTGAGTTGCCAATTAATTATCTATACGGCTATACCCCTATACCCATTCTTTGAAAGAGAAATTGTTGGTATTTTAACTAAGTAATCAATTGTTACTATTTGATAATTATACTTATCAAATTTTAAAATATTTATAATTAAAAATAATAATTAACAAATATTTAATAACTCGTCTGTCATACACTACCTTAACAAGTCCAGAGCAATGATAACCATATTTGGGTATGCTAAATGGCAAACCCAGGCGAACAAATGGGCTACTAAATGAATTTAGAAACAGAACCCGAAGTAGAAAAAGCCCAATTAGCAGCATATATTGGCTAGGGGAAGTGTTATTGGCAAATTCCCAATTTACTATTTAAACCCCCAGCCGAAATGAAAGCGTTAATTAATTAGTTACTGCTTTGATCAAGGTTTGTTTTAATCTAATTTAGTTTGGTCGTTCGTTTTTTCTTATTCCATGCAATAACTCAACCATGACATGTATGTACTATAAGGGATTCTTTGAATCCTTGCTATGCAGGAAATAAAAACAAGGAATAAAAGACATAAAAGGGAATGACCAGCTAGAACCTGCCAAGCAGATTGAATGAAGGAAGCCTTGGGGAAAGAGATTGAGAAAAGTGAGAGAGGGTTATTAATTAGTGTGAGAGAGAAATGCGAGTAAGATACACCACAAAGTTTACCAACTAGACTGTGTATACTTTTTTAATTGGGGAGGAATGGAGTATCATTCTTTCACACTTTCTCTGTATTAATTGACCAAACTTGAGTCCATTTTCAGATACTGGTATTTATTATTATTAAGGATATTGAGTCCATTCTCACACTAGTTACCAGACCGTTGGTCTTATACCAACTACCAAAATTTGTCTCACTTTTCCAAAAAGGTTAAGCGACTCATAATTTTTAAAATATCTAATTAAATTTAAAATGATAGATATATTATCAATTTATAAATATTATACTAATACCGTGTATTTGAATTTTTCTATTCAAGATATTTTTAAAATTCCTTGTTTTAAAAAAATAAAAATTTAAATTTAAATGTATATCTTAATATTCATTTTTGTAAAAACATATTATATTCTTTAAATTTACCAAATATTATATTTCATAAATATTATAATTTGATAATATTATCTATTTTAATTATATACTATACTTAATAAATAAAATAATTAATGTTATATATGGACAAACATCTTTTTTTAATATTTGTTTAAATCCTACATTAATGGCAAAAACACACTACATTGATAACTTTAAATATTATATTAATCTTGATTTCCCATTGATAAAAAAATATTATATTAATCCTTGTGTGTAAGTCTATTTTACTTACAAAAATAAATAGATTTTGGAATACAAAATTTGATGCGCCTTCTGGAAAATTATCCAAACGTGGGATAGTTTTGGGATTTTGTAAAATTTTAAAAAGTTAAAGAAGGTGCAGGAAGTATTTATGGGATGCATGAAGCAATTGTCCCTTTTTTTTTTTAATTAAATAGCTCATATTCTTGTTTCACTTATAGGCCCAAAATCTATTCAGACTAAAGGTCGAAATCATTTCCCAAAGCAAATATGAAAAATAATTATCCAGTCTCTTTAAATTATAAACGTAAATCATTTATATTCAGATATTTTTATTTTGTTTTTAATACATGATTAGTCTCTTGCAAAACAATATTATCAACTTAACTTCTAATAAAATCATTAGTTATCCAAAAAATAATTCTAAGGAACTATAATAAAAAAAATTATATAGAAATCAAAGTACCTTCCATTTTTTAAAAAGAAAGTTTTCGACAATGACTCATTTTCTAATTAGATGGACCAATCGATAATAATGTGACTTTAGATTGCTTCAATTTACCAACCCACACACACGTGCAAGCATTGCACGGATGCACCAATAAAAAAACTTGATAACTGTAAAACTAAAACCTCAAACTCAAAGTTGTTGCTTTGGTATTGAGTATAAACCGAATATACTCATCATAACATTGGTATTGGTATTGAGCCCTGACTGAGAGAGTTATTTAAGGATATCGAGTTTAATATTCATTAGTAGCAAATTTTTGGTTGTTTATTATATAATTTAAATAAAAAAATTATAATCCATATATAATTGTATATTTAATTGTAACTCTTTTTTCATTTTATTTTACAAGCTCACCGATTTTTTTATATATTCTCATGAGTTCTTTAATCTAAGTAGGCATGATATGCCTTTGATTAGACTGAGATTCTTTTCATTTTTTTTAGCTCGGCAAAAGATTAGACTGAGAAACTGAATTAGACAACAAGTGCGTTAAGTTACATATCACTTTGTCACAATACCAAAAATAGGGTAATCATTAAATGAATAAATTATGAATTATGCCCATCAAATGTATAAGATTGCACTGTTACAGTTATTGTTGGTAACATTAACAGTACATACACGTAATAACAAATAAAAGACTTTTTGTTTTTAGAAGAATAAAAGACTTCTTTCGTTTAACCTTAAAAAAATTGTTTAGTTTAGATTCTAATAAAAACAAATTTGAAACAAAAATCTTGGAAGAATTAAATTTATAAATCTTAATATATTTGAAATTTCAGATGAATTTATTTTATTTTTAAACATGTTTTGAAAATTTTATGACTTTCTGTTGCTCCAATTTACCACCACGTACTATCCACCAATCAAAAAGCAGCTTTTTCTTTATAACCAAAAGTTGGTGTTTTTAAATTTTTATTACCCTTTAGGTGTAATTTAAAAAAAAATTATCAAATGGGATATGTTGTAAATATTACCGCATCTAAGTCATAAATCGTAACACTTGTTACGATTTTTTTTTATAATTGAAGTCATAAATTTCTTTATTCAGTACTTTTTTTTAATTTACGATTTTGAAATAATAATTAATTTGTATTTTTTTAAGCTTCTAATAAAAATCGTAAATGTATTTATAAAACTTCTAAATTGTATCTTTTTTTTTTTTTACAACTTTAGTTGTAAACTTTTTTTTTTCTACGACTTTAAAGTCATATCATCCTTTTTTTTAAATTGTAATTGTTTTTTTTCTGTTTAACTTTTTTATATAAATTTAGTATTTCTTCGTTGTTTTATTTTTAATTTTGTTTAATTTTTTTTTAAAATTGTAAAAATTAGTTTTATTTAATTATTTAAAAATTAAAATAATTTAATTTAATATTTTGTATTTTTGTATATATTTTTTATATCATTTTATTTAATATTTAAT
>CM023948.1:35165051-35322226 GCA_013407115.1 Glycine latifolia
AATTTTTTAAAAAAATGTAAACAAAATTAAAAATAAAATAATGAAGAAATACTAAATTTATAAAAAAAATTAAACAAAAAAATTTAAAAAAAAAAATCATACAACTTTAAAGTCACAGAAAAAATTATAATTTCAAAATAATAATAATAAAATATATATATATATATATATATATATATATATATATATATATATATATATATATATATATATATATATATATATATATATAACTTAAAAGTAATAAATATATTCACGACTTCTATTAAAAACATAAAAAAATACTAATAAATTATGACTTTAAAGTTATACATTAAAAAAATACTTAAATCCTAAAGAAATTTAGGACTTCAATTATATATAAAAAAATAATAGTCATAACATATGTAACCACTTTTTACTTAAAGTCAAAATACCTTTTACAACTTTACCTTCATTTTGATAATTTTTTTAAAAATTAAGTTCAAATAGTAATAAAAATTTAAAAACACCCTTTTTATAATAAAAAAAGCCTAAAAAATGTGACAAGTGCGAAACAATGATAAGAGCTGGATGCTTGCCCTTTTGGGTAGTGAGTGACGTTGATACTCTGATAATATTTGAAATTAATTATATTTTGGTCTCTTTATTATTGGGTTTTTTTAATCTATAAATATTTCAACTGTGTAATTTTTGTCTATTCATTAATTGACATCCAACATTTAATAAAAATGTTAACATGACATTTTATTATGCATTTATCTTATTATAATACTACCAAACCAAAATTTCCATTAAATATTCAATATCAAGTTAACAAGTTACCGAAAAATTATACAATTAAATAGTGGATATTTAACTCGAAAAAAAGTAGAAGACTAAATTCGAAAATTGATAATAGCATGAGAATAAAAATGCGGATATCCCAAAAAATTATTATAAAAGACATAAAAATATTTAAAATTATTCTGTAATATGCGGTAGCCATAGGCTTTAATCATAACTACCACAATTAATGATAAAAAGATAACTACTTCAATTATTAGAATCTTTGACAAAAAAACAAACTTGTGAGTCAATCTAATAAAGCATGGCATACCTTTGATTAGACTGAGAAACCGAATTAGACAACATATGCTTAGGTTCACGTGGACATAGCTTGACCACAATATATATAGAGCGAGGGAGAAAAGAAGGATAAATCAATAAATTATGATTTTTTAGTAAATTATCAATAAATTATGAATTTGACTCTACGAATTATAACTGTTGATGATAAAATACATACACGTAATAACGCATTCCAAAACATTTATTTGGTTTAGATTGTAGAGAATTTTTTAGCAAACACATTATTGAAAGAATTGATGCCCGGAAAATTTATTGTTATAATAAATGTTATAGTTTAGAGTTTAGACGCCCCATTTTTTATTAAATGATAAAATAAAATCAGTTTTGAAGTATAAATACAAGTATGTTTTCAAAACATTAGAAGGTTCACTTAAAATAAATTCGTTCGTTAATAAAGTTAAAAATATACTTCTCTTAACATCAATTCTTTTTAATAACACCATACTTTTTACAATAAAAAGCAACGAAACATGATAATTTATATACATTTTTACATTTCACGGCTAATGAAAGCAAAGCGGAATGTAGGATTGTGTAAAATATAAAAAATCAAACTAAGAGGCTATTTGGTGGTTGTCAAATTTAAATTTTAAACAATTAAAACTAATTTTAGTTTTATAATTTTAAAACTTAAGAGGCTATTTTTTGAAAATCAAACTAAGAAGCTATTTTGTGATTTTAGTTTTTAACATTTAGGCCACACAGATTATAAATTTTTATTTCCACTCATTTGGTAGCAGTGGTTGTTAATTGATGACATGCCACAATGATAAAGTCAAAACAACATCAATAGTATGTGAACCTTTTAACATTTATAAAAAAAATGAAAGAAATCAAACAACTTATTTTACAAATAAAAAGAATAATATTGCTACTTATTGTTAAAAAATAGTTATTCTAAAATTAAGATAAAAGCATTTCAAAATTGAATCAAAAAGCAATTGAACTCAATTTTACTGAATAAGGTTTTGTTTAAAAACCTACATTTAAACTTAGAAACTAAAAATTGAAAACTTGCAGTTAAATCAATCCTTTTAATAGTTAAAAGCCTATTATGTTGATTTTGACAACAATGATATAACTCCCATTTATTTTTCTTTCAAATTAACTAATTTAAAATTGTCAATTTTACAGGTTCCAATAATTATAAAATTGAACAAATAACCTATATAATGACTAAAAAAATTTAGACAATTTTTCATTAACAAAAATGTCATACATGATAAAGCTTCTTGACTTCTATAATTATTTAAAAGTCATACTTAAAAATAGGTTGCAATTCAATCACAACTGTCATTTGGCTCCATACAATTCAAATGATTTTATCATCAAACAAATAACATTCAGCGCAACAAGGAAAAAACAGGGTATTATCAAAAATATTAGATCAGCAAAGGGAAACATCCAAAAATTGAAATTCACTAATGAAGTTTTTCTAATAACAGGGCATGAATGTCCAGAAACAGCCATCAAGACATTGTAGACAATACCAGCTACTACATAAACACAAGAACACATAAGCAGTTGATAGGACATTTTTCAAATATGCCCTCAAGTTGCATATCAACTCTCTAATCATTCTTGGATATTCCCAAAAACTTGTTCTTATTGTTTCTTTTGCTCACTATTGTCTTCAACTCCTATGCTCTTCAATGCTTTCAACTTTCTGTAGCCTATATCAGTCCCAAATATCCTATTACGACAACATAAAATGTCATCTACCATTGTCAGTATAATTAGTAAAATATCAATATTTCAAGGCATCAATGCATCACTATAAATGTCAGTTAAGCCATCTTAGATTCTATAATCATCATGAAAAATAACAATAATTCTTTAATCACTATGTTCTCAATCCAATATTTACAATCAATACTTACCGGTCCATGTAAGTAAAAGTTGATGAATAGTTCCCAGACTTGGTGTACAATAAACGGTGATGATAGTCGTGGAAATCAGCTCTGAAAGTGAGGACACGGTTTAAACAAGAGGCACAATAGTAGAATAAACCAAATGGCTGATGTCAAGTGAAGGAGAAGTAAATTCACACTCACCCTCCATACAATGGAAGGAAGTTCGAAAGACTCCATGGGAAATGGTAACCACAATGAGCCTCAACTGTCTCTAGGACTCTCAGAACCATCCATAACCAGAGAGTTATCAAGTGGGGCCCGGTAATGGCAGGACCAAAAATGGTAGCAAACCCAAGGAAAAGTATCTCAGCAGGATGAGCATATTCAGAAGTAAGACCAAATGGTGTAGCATACCTTGACAATATTGAAAAACCCTATAGTAGTCTATTGATAATAAACATAAAAGCTAAAATCCCATAGCACACAAATGAACTTACTCATGATGAACACTGTGCACATGCTTGTATAGCCATTTTGTGTGCAGTATTCTATGTCCCCAGTAGAATATAAAGTCCTCCAAAATGAAGTAAAAGATTATTTGAATTAGAACTACTTTCCTGCAAGACCAAAATCCAATCTTGCTAAATAAGCTAAACAGAAGAAGCACATTCCAGACATATCTACTGTCAAAGATGCTAACATTGGACTCCTATGTTTAGAAGAATGACAGTGCTCAAAAGAACCAAAATGTACCAGGACGGTAGGGGAAGACTACTCCGCATGCCCATGTATCTGAAGACGGGATATGAAAAAACCATAACAGGTAGATTGACACCAAAATGGTAAAGCAACAGGCGAACGATACATTTCTCCTGAGCAGCAGGGGTGTTATTTTTGGCCTGCAAGCAATGAAGATTATCAACAACAGTAAATCTTGCACACTAATCAGACTAGGCTTAAGGTAAAGAAAAAGGACCAAAAGAAAGAAGTCTGGTAAGTAGCACAGTAAAATCAACAAGAAAAATTGATTGCATATCGAGACTAGACAAAATTTAGCTTCTGTTATTGTTCCTAATGTATGAAGCTACATATTTACAAGTGAAAATGGGAAACAATTTATCATTCCTGCCATTATCAATGGGGTTCAGTCAATACACCATTCAAATATAGCATGAACAAGTCTCAGAAAATTATGTTACATACTTTTCAATGAAATTCTTTTGTTTGAATCAGCCAACCCAAAGGTTGAGAGTCAACACCAAAAGGCATTGTTAGAACAACACATGTAAGACATACAAATAAGGAAAAAGAAAATGATAGTGTGTCTGGATTAGCTTCACGGTGAGAAATAATTACTTTTTCATGGTGAAGGCAATGCAACAAATATTTGCTTTTACTTTTTTCATGATATCGTCATGATTTTGTGGGATAGAACTGATTCTTTTGTGTTATCCAAACACACTATGAAAAGAGAAATCTCCAGGAACTTCTGCACTTGTTCTTAGCACCAAGGAAACAGGGTAAAAGGAATAATTGATATAAAAACAAGGTGCATGTGAAGGAACACTAATTTTAAGTCAAAGCAAACAATATTGGAGCAGTTTAGTCATGACTGATGCTCATTCTAAATAGAAAAACAACACTGAGATAACAAATTTGAACAAGGGCAAACCTGAATTTTGTACTTGCTCATCCACCCTGCCCTCTCAAGCCATATGAAGGGAAGTCCAGACAAGAAGAAAACGCCTTCATGTAGAAAGAAACTTCCCAAACACGCTAGTTGAAAATCACTGAAATGTGTGATCAAGTACTGCACCACAAAGAAAAGCAAGAGGGGTAAGAGAGAGAATTACATTTCCACAAAAAGTTAAAAGGACCAAACATCAATTCCGCTTTTGGTAACTAGTACAAACATGTAACCATGCAAACTACAGGAAGATTTGAAAGAAGTGAAATTACGTCCGTGAATATGCTAAATTATATGTGCTCCAGCAAGGAAAGATTTGAACCTGGCTCTGTTCACAACTACTATTACCTTTTTACACTACATATTGATGAATGCATTTTATATTTCTAATTTCTAATATATTAAATGCACAGGAAGATTAATATGAGGATTTGCAAACTCTTTCAATAATTAACACACATGCATCTCAAAAATCAATCACTACTGAATACTTCAACAGAGTTCACAAAACTCTAAGAATCTAGTATTTCACCATTCCAATGGCAATAAGGATGAGGCAAGCAACAAATAACTAGGATTGAAAAGTAAAAAAAAAGGCAATTTTAAAATAATCAAGGACTCTGATCTGTGAGAACAATTAAAGTTCCAAACAGAGCAATGAGCAATCATTACGCATAGTCGCATATCAAAACAGCAATGACAATAGCCCCAATCAATCAAGCACGGTTTCTCATTCCTAAACAAACAGAATAATGTGCACAGTCTCGCCAACTACATCAATAAATCGATAAATAGACAACAAGCATCGCCTAAAATCATATGGCAAATCTGTCCCTGGAAAAAAACGCTGAGAAATTTGCGAGAGAATAAAAAAAGTGGCGGTTGAAGCGGAGGGAAGTGGCAATAAATTGAAATAAATGCATAGAGTGAAGGGGAGAACCTGCCAGCCAGCTTCGATGAGGGAGGCCATGGACAATGGAAAGAGGAGAGAGAGAGAGAGTGAGGAAGTGGATGTAGAGTTGAGTTGTGTTGTGTGACTGTGTATTGTGTGATGTGTATATATGAGAATCAGAGGTAAAGCCAAAGAAGCGGCAGTACCCAACAAGCTAAGACAGACTGTAATAATAACCAATAATCATGCCACCTGTAAATTACATTTTTATTAATACTCTCACATCTTTATTATCCTCTTCTTTCTTTAAAAGGTAAAAAGATAATTGTATTTTTAGCTAAATTTAGTTAAATTTAATTTTGGTTCTTACATTCTTAAATTGATAAATTTAGCTCTATTTGAGGTGATTTTTAGTTGTGAGTTTCAAAAAATTAAAAAATAATAATCCTATTAAAATTAACTCATTTTTAAAATTTTTTATCCTATTAAAATTAGTTTTATTTTTGTGTAATGGTGAAGAAAATAATAATAATTATAATATCAATGTTAATAATGATGATGATAATTTTAGTTGTGACATTGGTGGTAATAATTAGTGTTGACACTAATGGTGGTGTTACTAAAAAGGCTCATATCAAATATTGAAAGTGTATAGTTTTTATAAAATTAAAAATCAAACTCACAACTTTTTTATTGATTTAGAAAATGAATTTACAAGTATTTTGAAAATGAGTTAAAATCCATTTAGTACAATTTTTTGTCGAACACATTTTTATTTTTTAAGTTGCATTTAAAAATTAAAAATCAAAAACTCACAATCATCCTTATTTCTTCATAGTTCTTCACCTTTCCAAAACATGTGAATTTAGTCTCCCTAAGTTTACATATTTTATAAAGTTAGTTTACTAAATTCCTTAATTTAAAAGTATAAGGACCAAAATCAAGTTTGTCCAAAAGTATAAGGATCAATTTTTTTTTATATATATACAACAGTCACATTGTGATATGAACCATCAGTAGATCTCATTGAGCTATGGATAAAAAATTATGGTTAAATTGAAAGGTCCACTAAAAATGATCAATTAGATTTTTTATAAAAATCAATTATTTAAAAAGTTTTAAAAACTTATAAAGTCTAGTCTTGCATAAAAAATATAACTTAAATAAATCTTATAAAAGTTTGTACAGTTTATTTTACAAGTTGCATTGTGAAGTTGAATCAAGTTCTAAACTCAAACTATAAGAAAATAAAAAATAACAAAAATATGAATAGCAATAATTTTTTTAAAAAATTGTTATAATTTAAATAAAATAAAATAAAACTTAAATAATGTGAATTATTAATAATTAAAAGAATGAAATCTGTTTTATTTTTTATTATTCAATTCTTAAAATTAAATTTCTAACAAATAGTATTATTTTATCTCATTAATAACTCATCTGATTAATTTATTATTATTATTTTTACAAAAAAGAAATATTTGTATATTTTGAATATGAAATTATATTTTATTTTATTATTTATTCTTTTATGTTAAAGAATGTTATTCTAGAACTTCTTTCATTTAAGAATCTGGCAATTCATATTTTTAATAGAGTAAATTAATTTTACAATATAGAAAGAATTTTGTGCAATTTTAATAAACGGAGAAGGTTTATATGACGAGACATCATTTTTTTACTGGGATGAGACATCATTTATAATAAAGTTAGTGTTTGATAAATTTATGCAACAATGAAGATTTGGGTTTAAATGCAATATATTTATAAAATGAGAGAGATTAATTTGTATACAATTTAAAAGTAAAAAAGATTTTGTATAAATATAAAATGGAAAAGAGGTTAAAGTGTTTTTTCTTTTTTTTTTGTTTGGACTACAAATAATCTTCATGAGAGACAATAATATAATTACATACTTAGAATTGGAACTCGAAATTGCTAATCAAATTTAAAACATGTTAATCAATTTATGTGTTTAGTGTTATTTTAGTACTAGTGGTTGCATATATTATGAAAATCACATTTCTATGAATATAAACGAGTGAATACCCAAGCTGGTCCTCAAAAGAGTGGGGCAATACTTTAGTCCCTAAAATGATAAAATTAAAAAAAAAAGTCTTTTAAAGTGTCTCATTTTAGTCCCTGTTTTTTATAAAAAAAATCTACGTAATTTAAGTATAATATTAACATACTTTTAAGAATTAAGGTAACAATAAATAACTGAGTTTGGAAATTAAAGTTACCACAACAAAACTTATTTTCAATTTCATTATTTTTAGAGGCTAATAACATCTTACATTTTCGATGACCAATTTTGGATATTCATTCGAATATAAACTCTTGTATTATAAAATCTCATGTCTTGTCATCCTAAATATAACTAAATGTCAAAATAATTTCTAAATGTGCTAAACGTTAATCAATTTTATCTCATTATCTATATTCGTTATGTGACATTGTTAACTATGTTGACATGGCGCATCAACTCATTAAGTACCATGTTGGCTATTGCAGATGTTTCCATGCATCAGCCTGTTAGAACATTTTTTATCCAATTGTTTTTAATTTTTTGTTTGTTCATCTTATTCCATTTGCAACCCTATTTTCAATTCATATTTGTTGAATTGTGTAATTTAAATTTCAAATTATTGTTAGAATTTATTAGGTTGTTACATTTTCCGATTATTATATTTAAATAGGAATTAGGATTAGACCAATTTGTTATTATTTCGTATTATTAGCAGTTTGTTGAAACTATCTCTTATATATAAGAACATCATGTTGAGGGAAAATATATAAAAGTGAATGGAGTGAATGAATAAATGAAAGAAATTATTATTCTAATTTATCAAAATCTGATTTTTAACATGGTATCAGAGCCATGGTCTCCTCCATGAATCAAAGCCATGATATCCTCCATGAAAAATCATGATATCCTCCATAAGCCATGATTCCCTCCATGAATGAGAGTCATGTTTCCTCCATGAAAAAAAATTATCTTCCACTATCATAAGAGTTTTTTTTCTTCATATTCTCAAACTTTCATCTCTTTTTTTCTTCCTGTATCAATACCTATATTTCACTTTTATTTCTCCTCCTTAACCTTCACCATCTTTGGTTCTTCTACAAATTATGATCATTATTACCATGAACTCCATCTTTGCCTCACATAACATTCTCATCTTCGATTCCAGCTTGAATCCTTACCCGTATCTTAATCTTCTTCCCAAAAACAACACAAACGACATAACATAAATCCATTTTGAATCCTTCTCGTACCTCATTATTGAAGCCTCCATGCACCTATTCCATTTGAAGGTCATTGATGTGAAGCTCGTTGCATTGTTCTGAATCCTTCACAGACCAACCTTGAAGTCTATTGACATGAACATGTGATTGTGCCAAATCTCTTCTCGTATCTCAATTCTCCATGCACGTATTCCATTTGAAGGTCATTGATGTGAAACTCATTGCATTGTTCTGAATCATTCACAGATCATCCTTGAAGTCTATTGGCATAAACATGTTATTGTTCTGAATCTCTTCCCGTATCTCAATTTTCTTTCTACCTCAAATAATCGAAACATTGAAGCACCTCCTGAACCTATTGCTGATCAAAGTCATTATTGGAAGAGTGTTTGAAGAAACAATTGGCAAGTTGGGCATGACCGATATTCATGCATCAACTTGAGGGGGAGTGTTGAATTGTGTAATTTAAATTTCAAATTATTGTTAGGATTTGTTAGGTTGTTACATTTTGTTATTATTATATTTGAATAGGAATTAGGATTAGATCAATTTGTTATTATTCCGTATTATTAGCAGTTTGTTGAAATTATCTCTTATATATAAGAACCTCATGTTGAGGGAAAATATATAAAAATGAATGAAGTGAATAAATAAATGAAAGAGAAATTATTATTCTAATTTATCCAAATCTGATTTTAAACAATATTATTCCCATCATTAGATGTTTCTTATTCCATGTATTCCTTGTGTTTTAGAGTTTGTTATTAATGGACTGTGCTCATATCACATGTTTCAAGACTACTCAGAGCTTTGGTAATGAGAAAGGTTCTCCCAATCATAAGAGACATTAAGATATTATCAAAGTTTATATTATGAGAGTTTTTTTTTATATGTAGAAATTCAATAAAATATCAAAAATTTTATAACATTCACGCACTTGTTCAACAATTAAGCTATTTTTTTTGTAGTTATCATCAAGTAATATTTAATTAATGAGTTTAATAATTTTGTTAATGATTAATCTTATTCTCAACTTACCTTTAGTTAATCTCTCTATCCACTTATATATTTTTTTCATATACAAAACTTAAATTTAAACCATTGTTTCAGGGGTTTGAATCAAATTCTACCTTAACCTATTTTAGTTAAATATTTTGTTTTAGTTTCATCATTACACAATCGAATTCGGTTTTCTAATGTTGGTACAACTTTTTGGTTTAGTAAATAATATTTATATGAATTGATATTATATTTTTATTGATAATATTTATTTCAAAATATATATTGTTAAATATATCTTAATTGTAATAATATTTTTTAATTTACTATATAACTATATATAATGTTATAATTTATATTAATGTAGATAAATTAGATTCATCTAATTTTATTCCATTTTTTTTTGGGTGTCTACCAAAGATATTTCTAAACTAATAGTTGGAGACTAATTATTTTTTAGACCAAACTAAAGATAATCAAAATGAGTTTCGAGTCTTCCAATAATTATTTTTATTCACATTACTTTACCTAAGATAGAAACTCATCTATCTATTAAGTGAATGTTTGGGTTCTCGTTAGAAATGTTACTACCTGCTTTCTAATACAAATTTAATAAATGAAAATAAAGATTCTGATATGTTAGCAAAATTAGTTTTGCTTCAAAAGTAATTTTACTACTACAATTCAAAACATGCTCTAACTATGTTAGACCTGGTTGAATATTCCATACATTATTCACCCTTGATCAAACCAAATATAAATTAAAAATAATAATCTAATTAAAAATTGGACAAGATATAAATATAGAAAACTATTTCAGGGTCTGAGCTTTGTTTGGAAGAGGGGAAGTATTTTAATTTTTAACCCCTTATTTTTTCGGCAACCGTTATCCAGCTAGTTGAACTTTTTTGCTCCTCTTTCAATAATTATTTTAGGAGTTACAAAAGTTGACATTAAGATTTTGTGACGTCGACCTTCACACGGACATCATTTTGGATTAATCAAGACTACATCATTTCTATTTGTATAAAATACAAATTAATAAACATAAAATTTAATGCTCATGCATAATTAATAAAGAGAAAAAAATAAAAAATAAGAATGACTATACTTTTTCTATTGGGAAGGATATTTTTTCTATGTGAAACTTATAAAAAAATACCTTTGATATTCCTTTTAAATTAAAAAATAATTTGATATATTTTAATCTTATCTCAGTCTTTCTACTTTGAGTTTAATGATTATACTTTATTAATATAAAAAATTTACATTATTAAATAATTAAAAATTATCATTGATATGATTTTAAAGATAAATATCACAAAAGTTGACAAATTTATTATAGAAAGACAAATCCAGAATTTAATTATTGGAGTTAAGTATAAAAATTAAAATCATTTTCTAGAGAGAAATAAATTAAAATTCATTACATAAATACTAAAATTCATACAAAATATTTATAATTGTATATTTTTTAAAATAATCTAATGGCATGTAATAAAAAATATATTGATAAACTGAATATTTTTTAAAAGACCCAAGATTACATATAATAATAATCAATTTTACATATGATCAAGAACCTTCGTGAATTTATAAAAAAAATTAGTATATACACATTAACAATAATTTTTAACGAAAAATTCTATTAATTATGTTATAAAATTATATTAAATTTGATCATAATCACTGGATCATCTTTTACAACATTGGTAGACAATAACCATCAAAAAAATAATTTAATTTTAAATTATTAAAAAATAGAAGAAGAAAAAATGTATGATATGTATTAACTATTAACTCACTCAGTATCTGTGCCAGTAAAAAAAAAAAGTCACGGATGTACAGAAAAATCGTAAAAGTTGAATCAGGAATCTTTGATAACAATCAACATTGCCCATCATTTATGACTGCCAAAACCGGTGGCGATCTCATTTGCTTTCATAAACCTATCTTGTCATCCTTCTGGTTTTGATTATGGTGTTTTAACTTTAGCAAAGCAAAGTGATTAAAACTAATTTGGTTCAATAATTAATTAATTAGCCTAAGAGATCAAGCTGGATTAGCATACGTGGTGTTGACCCAGGCCTATCTTTAGTCTTCATATTCTTTCTTTTGATCCTAACTGATATTTTTATTTTATAATAAAATTCGTAAGAGGTGCAGACCCGTGCAATTTAAAAATGTAAAAACAACTCTCGCAGCACCAAATAAACCTTTTGTTTGAACTTTGCCTAGGAAAAATTCAGGCTTGAATATATTGGCTTTTTCTGTTGAAATTACATTATTTCGGTTTAAATATTTTTTTTCTCTCCTAAA
Organism: Glycine latifolia; assembly: GCA_013407115.1. Lineage (NCBI taxonomy): Eukaryota > Viridiplantae > Streptophyta > Magnoliopsida > Fabales > Fabaceae > Glycine > Glycine latifolia. The sequence continues at coordinate 35,177,161 of CM023948.1, forward strand.
TATAAAAATGCTCAAAATTCATTTCTTTAAAATTTTTAATGCATTCTTCATCTTCTTAAAATCAAAATGTATCATTTTTTATTCATAACAAAACTCAAATATTCAAACATATGTATATTTCTTTTTTTATAACAGTTATATGCATTTATGATATAAAAAATATCATATTTACATATATTATACATCCAATACCGATATAAACAATCATCATCATTAGTTCAAATTACTTATGATCAGAAAAAAGTGACACATTTTAATTTTGCAAAAATAAAAAATACATAATTTTTTAAGAATAAATTTTAAATATTTTCATATTTATGAGGACGAATAAATATTTTAACATATTATTATTCTATCTGGAAATTTAGATAAAAGTTAAGTATCTAGTTGAAGAGAATAAAAAAAGATATGAAGAGATGAATGAAAATAAATAAGTAATTCATTTCATCCTCTCTCTTTCTTATTTTTCTCCTGCCAAACAAGGGGTGAAAGAGAAGAATTATTATAAGGGAAAAAAGTATCGTATACGAGAAATGTTCGACCAACGCAATGTTGTTATTTTTTTGGCATCGTTCATTATTTATTTATTGACATTATTTTCATTCTTAGGATTTATTAATTTTAAAAATGAATATAAAAAAGATAAGTAAAATAAAAGAAAAGAAAAATTGAAGACAAATTCAGTGTTTTTATGAATAAATAATTGTACAATCATGATAGAAAGAGCATTGAGTACATAAATCAATTTACACAAAGTTGTTTTATCTTTACTAAAAATTTTAAGTTCGAATACTTGACGAGAGTTTGCAGAGGATACCAATAATTTATAAGAAAAAACTTTAGGATTCAAAAAATGAAATTAAACTTTTTTTTTTAAATGAAATGAATTTTTTAATTTTTTATTTCATTTTTAAGGGTATTTGTTTTGACACTTTCCATCCATTGACGCATGGCGTAGGCACACATGATGTCAGAATAAGTTTTCTTATTTTTGAAATTAAACAAAAAATAATAAGTTTAAGAAATTTTTAAAGAAACAAAAAGCTAATATAATGATATAGAACTAACTATATTAGACTATTAGCTTCGCAAGAAAGAAGCCGCGGGGAAAAAAGATGTTCATGTTGCTGCTACATTGGTTATACTGGTAGTTAAGAATGAAGAAATTGGAAGATTTCTAAATTAGTTATTAGTTATAGATCACATGTAATACCCACAATGAGTCATTGAATGGTGAACATTTTTTTAATACTTCACCATATATAACTCCCTAGCAGCATGGTCCAATCCTATCCAATCACACAGAAGGGAAGAACTTGTTTAGATTGAAAGGTAGAGAGTAAAACTCCTCACTCCTTGTATCTGTCTTGAATGAACTGAATCTGTCCCACCAGTGCATGCCTCTGTCCTTACGACTTTGGCTGTCTTTGTTGTGCAATGTGGCATCCAAGATCAGTGCCAATGAGCCAGCAACAAATGCTTTTGATGAGAATGGGACATTGATCATGTCATTGAACTGCCAAAAAGAGAAAATATAACCTGGTTGAAATAACAATGCACACACAACAATAAAAAGAATCAGGAGCAATGCTAGCAAGTAGCAGCACACTTTTTTGAACACAGTCTCTTATTGGTTGAAGTTTTTTGAAAATGACAAAAAATGTAAGTCTCACATCTTATTTAATGACTCTCTGTCAAGGTTTTGTAATTTCCAATGAATTTCAACCAATAGTAGAGTGTGTTATAAAAAGAATGTATTGCTAACACTCCTCAAAGAAAGAGATAGAATGAGAGAAGCTGAATACCCATCTAGCGTGAGTGTGCACTGGACCATAGTTCTTAAATGCTGTGTACTCATTGAAGTATTGTGGTATAGAGAAGCCCATGAAAATAGAGAATCCCAATACGAATTTAGTTCTAAAGCTGTTTAAATTGCAAAACTGAAGGAAACCAAGGCCTGCAGAACCTGTGTTGCAGAAAAAAAAAGACAAAAATAATGATAATAACAACAAGGACTTAAATTAAAGTATGACAAAAACCAGATTCTTGAACTAATCATATTTCATACATACCCACATAGGCAAAGAAAATGCAATATAAAGCTGCAACTATTGGTGCTGGGATTGAAGCAAACACAGCTCCGAATTTTCCTGCACATACATACACAGCACTTCATAGTAAGTACATTGGTTCATCAGGGAGAAAAAAAAAATTATAAAATTGCAATCCTAACCAACTTACCAAGTATGGAGAAAAAGATCATGAATCCTGCTGATATTTGAACAACCCTTCGGCTACCAACTCGAGTTAAAGCTAAGAGTCCAGCATTCTCTCTGCGAAAAAGCCAAGAATGCTTCTTATAATGATTCACGTTTAATATGTATTCCTACTATGAAAATGATGCCTCAAGCACATGCAAGTTTTGGATAGGAATCTTACACAGAAACTGATGATCCATTCCCTGTCCCAAAGATCCCTGATAACAAAATTCCTACCCCCTGATACATAAGAAATGGCAACTAATGATGATCACAAACATAAGGAAAAAAAATGACAAATCTAGAGCAAACAGAACCAATAAGATATGATTACTATACATGCTGACACTCATTTCTCCATTTATAAAACAATTTAAAACATATAATTATATAATTTAGATATTAGATAAAGAGAAGCAAACAAATTAGGTGGGGAATAGTTTTCAATTCATAAACTGTGTTTACCTGCCAACCGACACCACGGCTAAGAACTGAAGGTGGCAATGGAGTTGCACTTGCATACCTTGAAACAGCAATAAAAGCACCTGTTGACTGTAGAAAATTGAAATGTATGAGAAACCAACAACCATTATGTCAGTATGCCACAAACTGCATGGGAATAAGAGAAAGAAGGGGAAAAAGATCATGCACTTGCATGATTATATTACTTTGTTGATATTTGTCTACACCAACTTGGATGAAGTCTTGACAAAATTCATAAAGTGAAGCTAGTCAAACTACTATATCTTTTAAATATTAGACTTTGAGGAGAGGAGAGACTCCAGAAGTAATTCATTTGTTATTCAGAACATATAATGGCATTCCTGTCTTAAGTGCTCCACATATTATATAATTAATGAGTCAACTAGTCAAGCATAAAAGATTCCACACAAAATAATTGCAGGACAATATGCTAACCACAACTAAGGGCAACTACAGAAGGACAAATTAAATTTCCGAATTCACAACACTAGTTCAACAGCACATATAGTTCACAAGCATAAAAATAAACAAACCTCTACGAGTGCAACAAATGAAGCAGCCATCGTTGCAAAAGCTTCTCCAGCATCAAATGTAGGAGCTCCCCATTGGAAAGGATATGGGATTCTAATCCTGATTTAACATTTTATCAGCAGCAATACTTAGGAGTTAACCAAATTAAATCCATTTTTCCTTGTCATTTAAGATGATCCAAATATCATAACATTAAAACAAGTTTCAAGCATCATCAAGCGTGTCCTCCAATATATAAAGCTACATGAAGAAGAAACTGTTTCTGTTATAAAAGTCACAAGACCCTTACCAAGGTGTGCTACTTATAATTCCAGCACGATCAGTTCTGCAAGTCTCTTGAGTTGTCAGTGGTACATTCTTATATGCTCCACCCACAGTGAGAAGATGAGCATAAATCCACACAATTGTCACTGAGCATATAACTGCAAATCGATCAAAGGAAGGCTTTTCTCCTTTCATCACATGTGGAATGTACTGAACAAAGGAACACCGCTACTTTAGAATATAACATTTAAATTGGAGAAAGTAAAGAAAAGGAAATCAAGAACTAACATAATTTTGTTTGAGGAGGGTTTAGGTACTCAGGGTTATTTTTAAAGATGTCCCAAATGATGCAAGGAAAGGTAATTTAACAAACATCATGACAGTTATACATCACCTGTGAAAATACTAGTAAGAATACGATTTCTGGCAGCCCAATCTCCACACATTTTGCAAGCTAGAATTCAAAAGACATGATCAAGAAAGTGTTAATCATACCAATTATATAAGTCATACATGTAGGAAAGAAATAAGGACTAGTTCTTGTTGCAGATATCAATACCACAGGAAAGCCCAGCTCATAAAGTCCAAAGCCTGACAGAGCAACCAAGGGAACAGCAGAGAGAGGGCTTAAGAACCTAAAAGAATATAGCAAATTATTCACCAAGATGATTTCAAGAGGCAGAAAACGAGCCAATAACTTTCAGAATGGTAAAAATCCTATCCATTGGTGTAATTTCAATTGATTTCCACAAAAAATTATGATCACTACTTGGGAGATACCAAATGAAGGAGGGATTAGTACACATTATAAAAGTATTAGAGCTAACCATTCTCCCAAACAAGTAAATTAGAAACATTTCTTAACATCGGAACTGAAAGCAAAAGTATAGCAAGGATAATCTGACAAAGCACAATTTGACTACAAGATTGAGTGAAAAACAGTTAAAGTATCTAGACAGGAACCAACCTCACTACATTGCGCCAAAGGCCACTGAAGCCAACAACAATTTGCAAGGTCGAAGCAACAATAAGCGCACCCTGCGTTCCACGCATTATCCTCTCAAACTTCTGCATATTCATCACAAATCAGGTAAACAAGGATGGTGACACAAGAAAAATGGCATAACATGTGTAATGAACCAACCTCCTGAGGATTCACAATGTCACTATAGCGACCAGCAAAAATGATTGAAATGGTAGTTGGCACAAAGGTGTAGGATCCTCCAATAACTGCAGGTAGACGAGTCCCAAATAGTGTTTGGAAAAATGTGTTTATGCCAGCAACAAACAGCAGAGTCTGGACCATTTTTGCTTTCTCTTCCTATTGAGGCAGAAATGAGAATCTCGTTAGACTTAAGAAAAACACATCATTGAAAACCATTTACTTTTTCTTTTTCTATTTTTGTTGTCAAGACTTACATTTCCTCCTCCCATCTGAGTAACAAGAGTGGTTGGTATTAGAACAGTTGTGCCAAGCATCACCAAGTAATGTTGGAAACCAAGTAGTATCGCCTCCGCTTCATCAACATTAAAATTCTAAACTCAATCATCACAATGAATATGAAGCTACACTATTTAAATAAATAATAATATAAAAAGACTACTTGGTTTCTACTTCACACTCAAGGAAAAAAAAAGGTCATAAAATAGTGTTTCCAAAAAAAAAAAAGCATCACCATTCACCACAATACCAATTAATAATCATCTATCAAATTAACATAAAAATTCTAAACTCAATCATCACAATGATTATGAATGTACACTATTTAAATTTAAATAAATAATAAAAAATGACTATTTGGTTTCTATTTCTACTTCATACCCCAGAAAGAAAGAAAAAAAGGTCTTAAAAGAGTTTTTACCAAAAATAAAAATCAAAGGCACCACCATTCACCACATTATCAAATAACAATCATCCATAAAAAAGGGCAAAAAGGAAACTCAAGTTTTTACAAAAGAAAACAAAAGGGTTGTTGAATGAAGCAGTGAACTCACGCCATGGAGGAGGACTAGTGATGCAGTATGAAACATTTGGAAGTTGATCTTTCACAGGGTGTGGCTGAAGCTCTTCCGGCTTGGGTGGTGGTGCAGCTCCTGCCATGCTACTTCTTTGAACCTGGTGAATTCCAAAGTTCTCAAAACCCAACAAAGCAAAAAGAAGAAGAAAAAAAAAAGGCTCAAACAAACAATATACCAGTTAGGAAGAAAGAAAAACAGAGTTTTGTTTTTCCCACAGACAAAAATGTAGTATTGATGGCGAGAAACTGAGAACAGTTACAATGAGAGGAAAATAATAAATGATGATGGTGTGGAAAACAAGAGAAGAGACAAAATGAACACTTTCCTTTCCTCTGTTGTTGTGTGTTGGGACTTGTTAGTGGGGAATACACAAAAGGACAATGAGCAAGCTCAAGGGGTGACAGACACACCTTGTCAGTAATGTTAGCAGTGCAGCAGCAAATGCAGGAGGATTTCTTGGTCCAACAAACACAGAATGTGGAAAAAAGCAAAAGGACTCCCACACCTCTTGTACACTACAATAACACTCTTCCTAGAGCAACAATGAAACCAAATTTGCTCTCACATAGTGGCCATTCCTTTATATTTGTAACATTCTAAATTCTAAATTTCTATTCCTCATTGTTAAAAATATATATGCAAAACGATAAAGATTTTTTTTTTAAGATACATAAAATTGTATTATTTATGATTTCTTTTTTATGTTTTCTCACGACAATATATTTTTTAATTTTTTAATGAATAATATCATGTGAGACTGATTAGTTAGACTCAAAAGGTTATTATTATTTATTATTACTATAAGTCTTACCAACATTTAAATAAGAAACTATACAGTTTTGGTAAAAGCATCTTTCACCACCTTCACCTTTATTAACCTTGGATTTTGTTTAGTATTTATTTATTGTTTGACCAATGCTATTAATGTTTGTCAAAACTTTCATTAAATTAATCAGAGGCTCACCGAAAACGCCTCTCTCACTCGTTTCAGCATATAAATATAACCTTTTATCAGTCAAAAAGTTTACCATTGCCATACAGTACTATTACTTTTACTTCCTTGAGCTTCTAGTACCATTGTGCTGACTAGTGACGCAAATTATTAAAAGCTCTCTCTTTTACCTTGACCCAAAATTGAAAATTAAAATTACTACACTTTTGAATAGAGTCACAGTAAATAACAATTTTGATGGAGATTACAGTATTATCAACACACTCTATAATGCATAATTCATTCCTTTTAACATATTTTTTATGATTTAAATTTATTAAAGAATACAAAATCAGACGAGAAATACATTAAATAAGATATAAAATCTACTAAATTTTGTGGTTTATAATAAGTTTTAACTAATAAAAAAACATTTATTTTAAAAAGTGTGTTTTTAGCATTTTCTGAAAATTGAAATGATTTTAATTTGTTTAAAAAAACTACAAATAATCTAAGCTTATTTTTAACTTGTAAATGCAAATAAATTTTGTTAAAATTATTTTGATATTCGAATGAGTTGCATATATATATATATATATATATATATATATATATATATATATATGAGAGAGAGAGAGAGAGAGAGAGAGAGTTGTATTTTTATTAGGGTAAATAGTCATTTTCATCCCTGAATGTGTAAAGCGCTGACAAATTTGTCTCTGAAAGATGAAAATTCCAATTTTTGTTCCCGAAAGTGTAAAAAGTGCGACAAATCCATCATTCCGTTAACTTTTGTCTGTTACCGTTAATAAAAGTGCCTACGTGGCACAGAGGGACTGAAATGTCATACGATTGATTGCCAACATGGTTGCTGACTAGATTTTGGACAAAAATGTCAGTAAGTTACCATTGAACTAAAATGTCAGTGATTTTCTATTGGACCTAAATGTCAGTAAGTTACCATTGGATCAAAATGTCAGTAATTTTTTATTGGACCAAAATGTCAGTAATTTTTTGTTAAATGAAAATGTCAATACGTTTTTATTAGACTAATTTGTCGGACCCCAAATTTCATTTAATTTAAGGGTAAAATATAATTTAAGGATAAATATTCCCTTTTTTATGTTACAAGTATAATAATAACAATACAATAATTACTTAAAAAATAGAAAAACAAACATAAGTTAATAATAATCATAATTTGTCCGTCACAATAAAAATTATCTAAAATAAATATTCTACCGGTATATTAAAATAAATATTATAATAATGTATTAATCATTACAAATTTATCAAAGTTATAATAATTAATCGCAATCTATTATAAATTAACAAACTTAACTTATACTTGATAATTTGTAATTAAATTATAATCTAAAAACTCTTTACATTATATATAGACTATATACTTATTTTTTAAAAATTATAAAAATAATTAATTTCAATCTTAAATAATCAATCCATTACTATTTAAAAAAGATCCGTCAAAACATCACAACCTTAGAGTATTCTTAATATAAGATATTATTTATAAGAAATATATAATCATTTTTATAAGACATTTTACAGTTTCTTTGAAGCGTTTTTTTTCTTATTAAATCTCTACGTACTTATATGTGTGTTTTTTTATTGATGTGTTCTATTATTTTATAATGTTCTTAAACTTTAATATTTTTATATCACCCATAGTAAATTAATAATTATTAATAAGGATAAGATTGATATATTAGTAATATTTTTAAAAAAAAATCAAGCAAACTTATGTACCTATTTTTATACAGGTGTCTTATATACCTATTTTTAAAAAAATAATTTATAGTAAATTAATAATTTCAATATAAATTATTATTTTTATGTTTTTAAATAATCTTCTTTTTCTTGCGATAGAAAATTAGGATTGATTAAATTTTTAATCTCTATACTTTTTTAGCTTTTAATTTTTATTCCTTAATTTTTTTACAATTTTCAATCCTTTATTATTTTTTGTCATCACTTCTAGTTCTTTAAAAAAAATTGTCCACTTTAATCTCTGATTTATTTTTATTATTTAAAATTAATTTCAAATAAAATAAATAAGGAATTAAAAATGGATAAAACAGAAACTAATTTTGAGTAATAAAATAAAAAAAGATTAAAAAAGGAAAAAAATTAGAAGGACTAAAAATATTATCTTAAAATTTAATGAAAGACTAAAAATTATAATTTTTTTGAAGTATTAAAAATTGAAATTTATATGAAGAATAAAAATTTAATTAATCATAAAAATTATATTTTGTAAATAATCTTTGACATTCGCATGACTAAGTTGCATCTTCAATTGCTTCCAACTTTTAAGTCATTTTAAGTCAGATCAAAATATTGGTGTTTGTTAAACAATATTATGATTGTTATTATTATATTTCTTTTAACTTATATTTGTTTTTCTATTTTTTAAGTGATTATTATATTGTTATTATTATGCTTGTAAAATAAAAAAGGAAAGATTTATTCTTAATTATATTTTACCCTTAAATTAAATGAAATTTGGGGTCCGACAAATTAATACAATAAAAACGTATTGATATTTTATTCAACAAAAAATTACTAACATTTTGGTCCAATAAAAAATTACTGACATTTTAATCCAATGGTAACTTACTGACATTTAGGTCCAATAGAAAATTACTGACATTTTAGTCCAATGGTAACTTACTGACATTTTTGTTCAAAATCTAATCAGCAGTCATGTTGGCAATCAATTGTATGACATTTTCGTCCCTCTGTACCACGTACGCACTTTCATTAACGGTAACGGACAAAATTTAACGGAAGGATGAATTTGTCGCACTTTTTACACTTTCGGGGACAAAATTTTGAATTTTCATCTGGACAAATTTGTCAGCGCCTTACACATCCAAGGACGAAAATGACTATTTACCTTTTTTATTATTTTGAAAATTAATTGGATTTGGAAGTTGCAGTTTGGGTGTAAATTGTGACATTCGATTGAGTTGCAGGTTTTGTGCAACCGTTTAGTCCATTATTTTCCGTGTATTGTCAAAGATTCACACAGGCCTCTCCGTTATGTCTCCCTCTTTTGCTTGCTTCATCGACGATTTTGCATTGTCACTTGGCACTGAGTTGTCTTTCTGGGACGCTTCCTTGAGTCCTTCCTCTGCTCAATTAGGAAATCCTCTCTCACGTGACACTGATCTCACACAAATTGCGTATATGCCAAAAAGTAAACATAAAGTTGGAAATTAATGTGTCATCCCTGTGCCAATGCCAAGTACTTCCTTCATTCTCTTTTATAAGTTACAAATAATAATCATATTTATTAAAAAAAAGTTCATTTTATTAAATTATCTCATTCTCAATTAAAAATAAACTTTTTTTCCTAAGCTATCATTTATTAGAAGTTGATACTAAGCCTAAATTCCCTATTAAAGAATAATATTTTAAATATAATATAATTAAATAAGATTAAAGTAATTGAGTTTTACATATATTTAAGAGAAAAAAAAATACTTATAAAAGAGAATAAAATACTATTTTGAATAAATTTTAACTTATTATCATAATTTTTACACCGGTTATCATCAGTTATGCATAATATAAATGTAATTTTTTTACATTGATTATGCATATAATCAATATAAAAAAATTATACAAATAAGTTTGGATATGTGAATCTTATTTTGGATTAAAAAATGACCATTTCAATTTTATAAAAATAAAAAATGTATTAAATTTTTTACAAAGATGAAATCCAAATATTTCTAATTTAATGAGGACATAAAATATATTTTAATCTATTATTTGTCTCTCATGTTAATTATTGATGATGTTCTAAAAAAAAAGAGATTATTAAACTTGGTGTTAAAAAAAATATTAATATTGACAATAACAAATTGAATGCATTTAATTAATGCTATAGTTATTAAGAAGATTTTTGGATAATCTTATTTTTCAAGGGAAAAGAAAGTTATGGACTTATGGTATTTGTACCTCTATTGGATTTTTTAACCATACCCATTTGTGAGGAGAACTTGCCAACTTGGTACCTGACATTGTAAAAAATTCTCCACCTTAGAGTGGATATCGGGATTGGTTTTCATTTTTTTCATGATCATGGGAACAAGCATATATCCCAAGCTATATGGGTCATTGAATGAACATTGATGGTACAGTGTACAGTGAGTCTCAGTAATAAGGAATAAATTCTGGTATCCCTCAATGTTAATGGCAATGGTTGCCTTTTCAGAGATTTGGAATTTCATCACTTAGCTTAAACAGTATTCATGAAAGTTGAAATGTGATTTTTTTGTTTACTCATTTTGTGCCTTGCGGTTTTAATATGCCAGTCAAGTTTTATATATTAAGTAAGTGAGTGGATTATAAATAAACGAAACTTCAAATCAAATTTATACATGTATTTTAAAATTCACACATGCTGGAGTGAAATCAAATTTAGAATCTGGATAAATTTCTTTAGAAATACTTCTAAAAAAAAAGATAATTTTTTTATAAACAAAAATAAGTTATAAAATAACTAATTTTTAGAAGTTAACCAATATAACTTATCTAAAAAATAAGATAACATATACAAATAAATTAATGAAAAACTAATTTCATTTTTTATTTATTTTTTTATTCTAAAAATGTTTCTCTTAATGATTTCTTTATCTGTGATTGACACAAATTAAGCATAGAGATGGTTTTCACTTTTATTTATATATATATTCCAATTACATTTTTTCAGAACATATTCTCTTCATCGTATTTTATTTGACATTTTAACAAAAAAAATTCCTTTTCTATTACCATTTTATAATATAAATGAAATAGTAAACATTTTCCTACCATATCTTTAACTATTTATTTTAGAGTAAGAAAATGAAAAAAAAAGATAATTAATTAATATTAAAGATAAAAAAAATACATTAAAAATGACATAATATTTTTTATAAAATAATAAATATTAATTATATTTTTTTATTTATTGTATCAAAACCTAAGCATGAGACATGAGTATCTTTCAATACCAGTATGGATTGACGTGGTTTCTTTGATTATTTGCACTTCTATAAGCTTCTTGTCTCCAATATTTACATCAATAAACATGCATTACAAGATTTTATTCCATGTGCCATTCCAAAGAAATATGCCAATCGCTGCAAAGAGAGATCGTGCTTCGAAGTTTCTCCACCGACCAATCTCTCGCTTCTACAACTTTTTATATTTTATAATATTATGATTTTAATTTTGTTAAATTAATTAATTCATCACTTTTTATAATACAGTATGCTTTTTTGGTATATTTTACTATGTTAATAACGTAGAACCAAGTGAAGTTGTTGAAATAATAAACAATTGTTAAAAAGCAATACTTGCCATCATAAGTAGACTAGTTACAAAGGATCTCAATGTCACCATGAATAAGATCAAATAAGAACTATTTTTAATTTATTATCCGCATGTTTGGATTTGCATTTTAAATAACTTGATCCACGGCTCCTTGAAGCTACAATATGTAGCTTCTTCTTTGTCTTTTGCTCTAATTTGTTGTGGAAATCCTCATATTCATATATGTGAGTTGGAAACAAAGAAACAACCTTGTGCTATGAGAGACAAAAGACAATAGTCTAAATTTATCTAATGGTCATAAAATAAGAGTGTGCTGAATGTAAAAGGAAGTAAAATAAAATAAATTTACTGACACTTTTTAGAACATGATTAGGCAAATGACCCGACCTAGCATACCACAAATTGCCATTAACAGAATTACAAGATGCAAATTTTGTTTTAGTATGCAAAGCTATTTACAAGAAAGCGTCGTTTTGTTAGGTTTGGGGATAGACTAGACCGATTTCTATTTTTCTGTCTTGGATTGATTTTTTTGCTCTATTTGTACTAATCAATTTTCAAACCAGATGGACAAATGATGATGATGATGATGAGTGTGTAACTAACTATAGAGGAGTCTGAATGGCCTGATCTATTATTCACCATTCAATTTTTTTCATTCAAACTTTTGTCCTCTAGAATGGACTTTACATTACCTAAATTCAAAAATAAAATAAGGGTCAAACTATTAACAAAACCCTACAATATAGAAGACTTGTGTGAAGATCATATAGGGTGTCAATAGAATGGGCAATGGAATAAATGATTGAATAAAATGACAATCAGTCTTTGGGCTCAAGTGGACGAACTTCAAATTATGAAAAATTGTACTTGATAATTGCTAAATGAACCTCATAAGTTTGCTAAATGTATCTCCATTATGTAATTTTGTTTTTTTAATCTTCTCAAAGTTATCCCTCTCTGGAAACTAAATTCCAAAAGTAATAAAATTTTAACACTTCCAAAAAGTTACTTTTCGAAAACTAATTTCTGGAAGCCAAAAATAGGGATTTATGGATCTATCATGACTCATGAGAAACACTTCCATAAAGCAGTTCTCTATGCACCCCTTTGCTGTCGCATGTATTACTCTGTCCTTAACCTTTTCTTAAGCATAATCTTTTCTACCAAGATCTAGATTTGTCCCCTCTACTTCCAACGCAATCACTTCCCTCCAGTACACCTCCATCTTTGATTAACCCTTCCCCACAATATACCATCGTCAAGTACCACTTTGCTACTGACACCACCACCGTTCTTTGGTGTACTTTTTCGTTATTGCTGCTTGCGTAGTAAAAAAAGAGATCGAGTTCCTACACTCTGTGTTATCATAGGCGGTGGAAGGATTTTTCAGAGGTGGAGGTGCAGTGGTGGGAGGACTAACATTGAAGGGAAGTGCTCTATAGGAGCGTAGAGAGAATTTGAGATGACAATGTTTAGGGAGTGTTCCTTGGTGTCTCTCTTGACAAATCCATAAACCCATTTGTTTGCTTCTGGAAAATAAATTCTAGAAAGCATTATGGAACTTTTGGTAAGTAGTTCATGGAAGTATTGAAGTTTTAATACATTTTAGAATTTAGTTTCTGGAAAGGGGTCATTTTGAAAGAGAAAAAAGTACACGAGAGAGGTGCATTTAGCCATTGCCTAAAAGTTTGATGAAAATTAAAAATACCTTACAATTTCATTGTGAAAAATTAGCTTTTAGGCGCATAACCAAGACAACTCTTTGGTCCCTGAATACGCCTAATATGGCCAAACTGAAAGAAACGAGGATAAAAAAAACAGCAAAACAATTAAGTTGAAAGTCCCAATTAATTCCTTGTAGCTCTGAAATAGAAAAACCACAGAGCCCATGTAGCAAAGTGCAAATTGAAGTCATAATTTGAAATAGTAGTACTGTAGATGAAGAGCTAGTTTAACAATTGATTGCAATAACCAACAATTTGAATGCAAATCCTTTAGTATGAAATTACTCACATGTAGCAAGTAATTTATGCATATTTTAGATGTAGAAATAAGCAAGGTTTACCCAACACAGTAGACACAACCAAGCCTTAATTCTGTGAACATTGTTTCGTTATGCTTAGCTATATATGAGCATTATTGTGTTCTTAACTTTGTAGAGAATAGTGATTTTATCATTGTGTACATCTAGAAACAAAATTCATAGTCAACGTCATAATCTGAATTTAGTAATGCAGGTAAACTGTGGGAAAATGACCATGTTATTAGAGAATGATGAAAATAAAGAAAAAAAAAATGCTTGTGTAGTTGAAGTTGAGCTAGTTTGTTTCTTTTTCCCATTTCTCCAATCGATCTTGTTTTGCATACATCAAAAAAATCTGAAGGACAGAAAACCATGGTTAAAAATTCAGAAGTGCATGCTAGTTGGAAATGAACATAAGAGGAACAATTCTTCCTTACCTTCATTTTGGTGAATCAATTTTGGAAATCCTCCAAGTAAAATATGTTGAAATGTTGTAAGATAGCACTATCAAGTATATACAGTGTACGGATCCCACAAATAAGCTGAGTTCAGCAAGTGTTGAGCTGCAAAAGACTTTAAAGTTTTAATAGAATTGCAAATTAGTAGTTCAAGTAGCAACAGTAGCCAAGAGTACACTACAACTGAATATCCAAAGACAAAAGCATGGAAAATAAAAGATATGCTAGAAGTGAAATGCAAAAACAAAGTTAAAAAGGGAAGGAGTGGTAGCATTCTTTAACTGTTAGGTAAGAGATAATTGGATCTAAAATAAACAAAAGAACAAACATTATTTTGATATATAAGTACATTTATTTTGATATTCATGGTATTGGTCAACTTTGTTAATAACTAATTTTTATTGGAGAATTTGATTGATTATCTTTAATGAAGTCTTTTATTTTAATAAAGTTGTTTAAGAGAATCAAATCCAATAATACTTAGATTAACGACTTGTTGGTTTGATATCAAGTACATTATCACTAAGGTTATTAGAAAAATAATTCACTTGAGCAAAAAAGCTTTAGCTGTAGAGTAAAATCAATAAGATTTATTGGAGTAAAAAGGATAAAGTCTTACTTTAGATAGAATAACTTTGACACATATATTTGGATATTATTTTGTAATATGAATTTTTAAAGTGACTAATGAGTGATGAAAATGAGTTTGGGTCACGAGTACTTGACAATTGACATAGTACAAATCCACCATAAGTTCCTCTGTCTAATGGGAGACTTGCGCTGGATACCTATTGTTCGTGACCGTCGCCAACATTTCCAACAGGACTTCCATAGTTCCATGCGCTAATGCTAAGAAAGAGTAAGAAAAGGCAACATGAACACGAATATTAAGGAAGATACCGGAAAACTACAACCATGTTGGATAAAAAACATACCAAATCTTTAGCTGTTTAAACGTTTCATAATTGGACTCCAGAGGGCGAGAGAAACTCATTTAATTTAATTACTTGAAGCTAAGCCTTCTATCAATAACTTTTGAATCATCTCCGATAAAAAGAAGAGCCCCAAATATCACCTCTGCAGTACACAATCAATGATCAAGAGAAATTAATAAAAGCATAGTATAATAATGAGTTTCTATATTAGGGTCACAAATTTCAAAAAGATATGAAAGGTTGATATAATTATAGAAGCAGGGCAAGTGAAAGGAAAAATAGCAATAAACAATTTAATCACGGGAAAATAATAAATAAATAAATTTTCAATTACTTTAATTGTATATTTTTGTAAAATTCTCACATCCATTAAAGAATTATTCATGTCTTGTTTTTACCATGTAAAGTACATGCTGACATTTTTAAATAACGCGTCATTGTTAGGAGTATAAAAACTATTAGACGAATTTAGGATCTCAAAGCTTTTAACTCTTTCAAAGCAATCCTCCAGTCCAAGCCTGTGAAGCACTCTGAGATGACAGCATTAGACATAGACTATATACTTGATATCTCCGAAAATGAGAAGAAGCCTTCCATTAAGATTGAGAATTAAACTCTTGACAGTATGCATATCAAGATAAGTAGGAAAATAGTTTGATATAAAAATGTGGTAAGATATGCATACAGGCATGTTAGTATGTAACTAATCCTATTATAATTTCCCAAGGTGGTCACATATTTTAGATTAAACAGCAATAGATAGCTTAGCTCAACCCCTAGACAACCATAAGGCAAGTGATGTATGATTACTTTGTGTTATCTGGAGACCATAAGAATAATTGCTTTCCAACACTATGATGACAGCAAAAGCACTATACATGCACCGGATAAGAGAATTGATTCCACCATTTGGTTTGAGCATCATCAATTGAGAGTAGCTACTGTTGGTGTTGTTTATTCTGATTGATCTCTTGATAGAATCAGCTGAAATGCTACAAAACAAACTTGTGGTAACTCGCATTTGAAGATCAAGATTATTTCGATTTTTTTCTGAGGAAGATCTTTTGCTTTACCTGAGTGTGGGGAAATACTATTGAGTAAATCTCTTTAAATTGAATAATATTGTTCGTTGCTTGATAGTTAGTGGTGCTTATGTCGGCCAATTTTACAATGTCTAGAATAGCCCAAAACATCTTTTGCACTGTCACCATTCAAACAAAATTAATATTTAGAGTTTCATAAAAATAATCATTAGAAACTCTCTCACACCTAAAAAAATATTTGAATTTTTAAAATCAATATTTATGAATTTTATTCAAAAATTAAATTTAAAATTAGTTTTCTTCTCTAATTTGTATTATTTAAGTTAAATTTGATCTTTAATTTTTTATTTAATTTAGTTATGC
This sequence comes from Glycine latifolia, assembly GCA_013407115.1. Lineage (NCBI taxonomy): Eukaryota > Viridiplantae > Streptophyta > Magnoliopsida > Fabales > Fabaceae > Glycine > Glycine latifolia. Next base: position 35,193,818 of record CM023948.1, read on the forward strand.
CGTCTAAATTAAATTGATGATATTTGAAAATATAAATTTTGTATGATGATTTTAAACTATCACAAAATACGATTTCTTAACATCATACACAATTTAGACAGAATGATTAAATAGATTTAATTTAAAAAATTAGAGAATTAAATTGAATTGATTAAAAAAATTAGAGAATCAAATTAAACTAAAAAAACTAGAAGAATAAATTAATCTAAAAATAAATTAGAAGATTAAAAAATTAATTTAAGCAAAATTAAATTATTTTAAAGAATCAGTGATTGTTTTTTAAATTTAAATATAAATATTACTAAATATGAATTTAATTTTTCTAAAGTGATGATACGAGTAAAGTGAGAAAGTAAGGATTTATTCTTTAATTAAAATTAAATATGAATAAGCCTTTATTTTCTTATGTTGGGCGTCTCTTTACTGTAGATGAATTTATTCAACAAATATACACTTATATTATTAGATAATTATATTGTGTTGCATGACATTCACACAGAAAATTACAATTATATTATTGAAAGTTAGGAACTTTTAGCAAGCAAATAAGAACCAGTGGAGCACATGAAAAGAGTCCCAACAAATAATTACCTACAATCCTCGGCACATGATGACATGATTTATCATTGACCCACTAATTTTAATTACTGGGGCACTATGCCCCATACACAGGTACCGATTTTAGATTTAGAACGGATGCCATCCTTAAAACTTATAAAGTTTTGGCCAACTCGAGAATCATGTGGTTTATATACTTTATACAATTAAGGCTCTCATCCTAACCCCAACCGACAGGCCCAGAACCAACTCAAGGGACAATCAATAAACCAGTTGCTAATATTTTCTAACTTTTTTTTTTGTGAATACCTTAATTTATACTTTATGATTTAGATTTTAAAAATTGTTTCATATAATAATTCTTAAAATATAATTTTTAGAGAGTAGAACCGGAGAAAGAAAATGTGAATGCATAATAAAGAATATGAATAAGAAAAACTAAAAGTGAAATATCAAAACAACTTTAAAATATTCTAACTTTTTTATTTTATTTTAAAAGCTAATTTTTTTAAAATAGTTTCTAAAAGAGGTTTCCTATTTATTACGAATACTTTTGCATGAATGAAAATATGACAGTATCTGATTGAATAGCAATAGGTTAAAAGTTGACAAATAGATTAAGAATATCTTTGGAAATCAATTACAAAATTATGTATGAGACAAAATTAATTTTGCCGACGGAACATAACCTTATTTTTGCTTCGTTTTACTTATGTTGAATTTATATTGGAACGTTAGTTATAACATTTTCAATTTCAAACTAAACATTCACTAAATGCATTTTTGGAATGGTGTTTAAAATGTGTGTATGATCACATTTTCTCATCAAATTAGAAAAAAGACGTGAAAGCTCAACAAGGAGTAGCTTCACCCAGGGCGTGTCTAGAAAATTTGGGACCTTAAGCAATTTTTTTTTTTATAGAGACATAATACAAATTATTATTTTTATATTAATATTCTAATTTTACAAACTTTGTAGGAATATTAGTATATTCAGTATTATTTAGATGTAATTGATTTATCATTTTTTTTTATTAATTGAACTAATTTTTGTATTTTTTTTTCAAATAGTAAAAAAATTATTAAGATTGAATCAAATTTTATACATTTTTTATTTATTTTTAAGACCAAATTCATAATTTTTATTTGACATTTTATATCACTACAAAATATAATATAATAAAATAAAAAGCAATAATAAAGTATTTAAATAAAACAACTTTTCAAAGTGAATAAAAAAATGAAAAAAAGAAGCTTTTGATTTTATAGGCACATTAAAATAGCTTTTGATTGCATAATGATTTTACCGAACTGTAAAAAAATAAAATTAATTATATTCGATCGATTGCAATATTATATGTACATTAAAATAAATTTTGATTTTCTTAATTTATTTCAGCATTGAAATAATCACAATACTATTTTACACCAATAAGTTGTAGCCAATACCCAATAGTTGATTAAATTAAATTTACAATGATGTATATGATACTCAGGCTAATCATAATTCATGCCAAGAAAAATAGTTATTATGAGTTATATAAAGTATATATATTAATAATTAATAAAAATATGAGACCTAAGGCCAATGCCTAAATTGCTATGCACTTTACACGACCCTGGCTTCACCATTGACATGGAAAACTATGTCTAGGAAGAATTCCAAAACACACAGTAAGTTTTTTTTTTATAGAAATTACAGTGACTGACTCGACGATTGATATACAACTTCACATACTTTTTTTATAGCAATTGAGAATTTCTCTTTTCAAAAACTATTATTATCAGCCATTGATCTTCAGAATTTTACAGTGTGTACTTTGGCTTGAGATCTAATATAACCTTTTAGCATACTTACATTGAAGGCAATACTTGTGCAGATTAACTTACTAAACATAGTGCTTCATCTGACGCTTCATTAGAAGCATTAGTTCTTTGGAATGATAGTCCTACCTGCTTACCTGATGCTCTAGGCATTTTAACAATTAGGGTCTAGTTTTTTTTTTCTTCCAGTTTTTCTGTCGTTTTTTTTATTGTTACTACAGAAGAAGAAAAAAATTCAAACCACAATTATAAAAAAAAACAAAGTTTTCCAGGTGTATTAGTGATGAATTGACTCTCTGAAAATAATAATTGTATTGTTAATTCACTTTTAATGCTTCGCTATTTCACTCTCATGTTTTGCTGGTTCGCTCCTAAACAATCGCATTTTATTAGCTCATTCGCTCTCAATATTTGTACGAAAAAACGATATCATTCATTTGATTTCATATGATAACGTGATGCAGCAATAAAGTTAATATTTATGATCAAATGTTATAATCGATGTGACAATGCCTATTCTTTTGGGCACGTGTTTGTTGATGAATGGTGATGGATACCTGGAACTCACACTTCGTCTCCAAAAAGAAATTGCATGTGCCAATTATAATATCGTTGATATAAATTTGGTTCTTTCTAGTTTCTGTTGTGGAAGTTTCCACTCAAACCAGGCTCCACATTTTTATATAACAAGGCAAAGCAACTAAGCATGCTATTTGTCTAGATGAGATTCAGGCTTATCTTACCTTTATTGACAAAAAACCAAGACACTAAAAGTATATTGAGAAGTTATCAATCTGCATTCGATTCTAACATGTATCATTTTTTTAATCAGTGATAATCATGAATCACAAATAAAATTAATCTTTAATTCATTAAGTTAAAAGACATCTATAATATCTGACAGGACAAAAAAAAATAACACATTAATATTTGTATTAAATTAAAAATATAATAAAAAACAAAAGAAATTCACCATTAAAACCTTTTATTTTATTTTAGAGGAAAAAACCTTTTATTTATAGAGAATAGATGTTTGGAAAGTAATTTAACTTATTTGATTTTCTTTTGTAATAATTGACCTTTTATTTTCTTAATTCATGTATATTAAAAAATAATTATCCGGGGAAGTTTAATTACTATCTCCCCGAATCAAACTTTTTTGTAGTTATGCTGCCTAATCCGAGTAAAATCCCAGTTCAATACGCCAGCTATACTAGAAAACAGTGAAAATAAAAGAAGACATATACTAATATTTTTACATCTTTTGATGCACGAGTTAAATAATTTTTGTTTAAAATAAAAAGAACTCAACTTTCTGTCGATATTTGACCTATACAGTAGTACAGCCCATATGAATGACCTGGGGATTGAGCTAATGAGCAAATTTGATTTCTTGGAAAAAACTTATTAGTGGGTAACAAAAAAATGGAGTAGGTAATATTTTCATACAGACTACTTTGATATAAAAGAAAATTGAAATTAATATGACAACTAAATATTTTTTATAAGATCAATTTAAAGGTTTATTTTTAAAACATTAGTCATCTAAGTTCTTTAAGAAATATATGGCTTTGAGGGTTTAATCATTAATGTATCCACAACACACACAATGATCCGAGTTCATGTCGAACAAACGACTTTTGAATTTGTCCTTTCCGTTCTGTTTTGAAACAGGGAACCATGGTCCGAGTTCATGTCGAGACAATTGTGGCCTGACATAATCATTAACTACGTACCTATGTTCATTTTCACTTAATTATTATAAACCATTTAAACAGAAAGGTTAACTCACGGTAATTTGGGCTTTCCCTCTCCAAAACAGGGAGAATAAACCACTTTCACAAAAGTTTCAAAAAGTAAAAAAAGCATAGTAGGGGCCACTCCTACCAGAGAGAATGAAAATATAAAAAACAATTGAGATTCAAGAAAAAATAAAAACCAAAGAGTAACCTTGTAATTGTAATAATATATAAATGATTGACAACAATTATTTTTTTATATTTTTCATAACATATAGTATTCATTTATAATTCTACAGCGTTGCATGTGCTGATGTTATCCTCTGTCATCTCTGCAATAAATCAGCTGGGGGCAATGATTGATAGGAAGTCTTGTATAAGTAAAATGCCAAAACCGAATTTATCAAACAGAAAAAATTGGAAGATCCTGCATTTTCTTTTCTTTTAACTGAACGAGTAACACAATAAACAAAACCAGGGCTTTTCTCTCTCTCGTTCTTTCTTATCTTGACTTTCACAATGCAATGACCCGCAAAAGAAGCTGTTGTTTCTCTTCATTTTTTCTCAGCCGACAAAACTACAAAACAGTGAGCAGGTGCCAGAAGAAGGAGAAGTAAGGCTTTGAAAAATGGGAAGCACAAACCCTTTCAAAGACAAATCGGTTTCCTTCACAAAGAGAATTGTTCCCTCCACTCTCTCTGCTCTCATTGCTCTGCTTTCCATTGCTCTGCTTTGTACATACTTCGACCTTCTCTCCCTCACTCCACATTCCACAACCACCACCTACCACCCTTCTCTTTCTTTTCCTCCTGCTCCACCTTCATTATCTTCTTCTTTATCCACAGGTATGTACATGCATAATTAACTTCATCTTGTTAAAACTATAGAACTCCTAGTGTTTATGATACTCCATTACTCCTTGTTTCTTTCTTCTTCTTTTTTTACGTTTATCCTAAGGAGAAAACTTATATACATTTCTTTAATTAAATGTTGTTTTCTAATTAGAATTAGAGTTTTACTTTGCGAATACGAAGATTATCAAGGTAAAATTCCAATTCTTATGGAAGAATAACACAAACAAAAGAAATTATATTTAAGTTTTATTCTTACTAGGGATATAAGGTGAATTGGATAGTTAAGAAAGAAGGAAAGGAAACCGATTTCTTTTACTAAAAAAAATTAATAATAAATAATTAATATTTTGCTTTGCTCATTAACAAAAAGAGTTTTATCCTTACATTAACTCTCTTACATGTGTAAGGGGGTAACATATTTTTGGAGTAATATATTTTTAGTGTAACAGGAAGTGTCACTATGATGTACTTTAAATAATTAAAGGGGCTTCTATAGTAGTTAAAATGTGTGATCTCAAGAAATTTAAATGGAGTGTAAATTTATTTTCCTTACAATTGTAATTAGCAAAGTTGGGATTAGGGACTTGTTGGTTATTACACTTTATTTTTCTTTTCTTTCTTTGGTTTTTGCAGAAAAGGACAAAACTTACCAAAACCCATGTGACTACTCTAATGGTGATTGGGTACGTGACACGAGAGGGCCTTTATACAATGTAACTACTTGTGGTACAATCAAAGAGAGTGAGAAATGCATATCCAATGGAAGGCCTGATTCAAGCTATCAATATTGGAGATGGAAACCCAGTGAGTGCAATCTTCCAAGGTTTGAACCTCTCACTTTTCTCCAACTCGTTCAGAACAAACACATAGCATTTGTTGGTGACTCTTTGGCTAGGAACCAATTAGAGTCCCTTCTTTGCATGTTATCCACCATTTCAACTCCAAACCTTGTCTATCAAAGTGCCAATGACAACAAATTTCGTCTTTGGCACTTCCCTTCTCACAATGCAAACTTCTCCTTGTATTGGTCACCTTTTCTTGTGCAAGGTGTTGAAAGGTCAAATGAAGGGCCATACTACAACACTATGTATTTGGATCATGTTAATGAGAGGTGGGCGAGGGATTTGGATTGGTTTGACATGGTCGTGGTGTCATTTGGGCATTGGTTTTTGCTTCCTTCGGTTTACTATGAAAATGGTTCGGTTATAGGTAGCCTAAATTGTCAAGATCTTAATCACACTCAGATGGATTTTTATGTTCCATTAAGGAAGGTTTTGAGGACCACTCTTAGTAGCATAATTGAGAGAAAAAAGGGTAAGGGAAATAATGGAGTTGATATAATTGTGAAGACATTTTCACCTGCTCATTTTGAAGGTGATTGGAATAAAGCTGGTACTTGTTCAAAGACTGAGCCTTATAAGAAAGAGGAAAAGGAACTTGAAGGAATGGATGCTGAGATAAGAAAGATTGAGATAGAAGAAGTGGTGAATGCAAAGGCAAAAGCTAGTGAATCTGGAGGGTTTAGATTGGAGGTACTTGATGTAACAAAATTAGCATTGTTGAGACCAGATGGTCATCCTGGTCCTTATATGAATCCTTTCCCATTTGCTAAGGGAGTTCCCGAACGTGTGCAGAATGATTGTGTTCATTGGTGCTTGCCAGGGCCTATAGACACTTGGAATGAGATTTTTCTAGAGATGATTAAAAAATGGGAGAAACAACAAAGAGAAAGGTGATTGAGTAAGGTATTAATATTAATATTCTTCGTATATATACTGTTAACTCGTTACACATTAATGATGATTCCACCATGCAAGACTGCAGGTGATCGATCCATATATTGCAATAGAAAATAATATTTTTTTTCTTCTTTTGGTAATAAGTTAATATTTTGATTGAGGAATGATTGATTTTATGTTCATTCTCATATTCTTTTCTATTGTAATGTGAAATAATGTTTTTATACACATTGTATATTATTGAGATGGGCTTTTAGTCCAAAGTGACTGGTTTTCACAATAATATATGTTGATCCCTTCTTGTTTCAAAACAATTAGAAACTTAGATCGCAAAATGTAGAAAGTTTGACGACAATAATAACTGTTGTAGCAACACATGTATTTGAATTTCCAAGTATGTGCATAAATTTGTACATGAGTGTTTGGATGGGGAGAGATTGAACGAAGAATCAAAGCAGAGAAGTTAAAATCTGACTTTTCTATTTTTATCTCCCCTTCAATAACAAGGATTTGGAGGTAAGAAAAAACTACTTATTATTTTGAATTGTATAGACTAAATTATTTGAAATTTTATTTTTTTCTCAAATTTTCTTTATCATCATTTGTTTAATTATGTTTTTTTTATCCATGCAATTTAAAAATAAGTGATTTTGGTCTCTAAAATTTTAATTAATGAATTTTGGTCCAACTATTAGTGTTTCCATCCAATTTCTAACATTTTAAATGGTGTAAATGATCTGTGACAAAACTCACAAGTCACAAAGGATGTCCGGGTGACGAAAAGTTGAGATAATATGCATGAAATTATAATTTCGAACCTTAGTACATCAGCATGATTATTTTACATTAATTTGTGTGCGGTAAAAATTAACGATATAAGATGATATGGTAGTTTATTCAAAGTATGAATTTGGGTGAATTGCTAATGTTTAGTCTAATTATTAACCTAATAAACTAACGTGAATGATATTATGCGATATGACAACAATATCATATTATAAGTAGTTCACCATATATCATACCATTCGAGTCTCTTATCATGTCACAACCACCTTAACTTGGAATGTTACTTGAATTAGCCAAAAATATTTGACTTTAACTTTGATCAAATTTTAAGGAGTTCTTGCAATAGTTCTTCCTTTTGGTAAGGCAGAAATAAGTGACAAAGGGTTGAGACACCTATAAAAACACTGCAAAATTCAAATCAATAAGAATTTTGACATAGCAGCAATAATTGTTATAAATAATTTTGAATAAACTCAAAACTTCTTATTTCTTTTTTGAATCCATCCCATTCTATTCAAAGTTCCAGTCATCCCCTTGTTTATTTTGAACAAATCACAGTTGTAAGTAAATGCAAAACTTATTTTCTTCTCCTTCTACAATTTATTGAATAAATAATTAAAATTGTACAACAAGAATTTTGATAATTCAATAATATGAACTAAAGAGGGATTGTCCACAAAAACATAAACAAAAAATGCATGTCATAATCTTGTCTGTAAATATGGTTGGAACTAGAATGAAGTTGAGGCGTGGTGGGTGATTTAGGAATATGTTGGTATGAAGTGTTTGGAGGAAAGGATAGAGAAAATGTTTTTTTGAGTAACTATGTTATTGTTTTGAAGTATTAACTAATTTTTCTTGATAACTTATTTATTAGAGAATGTAACTCATTTATTAGAGAATTTGACTAATCATTTTTAGTGAAATCTCTTTTCTTAATAACGTTTTTTATTCAAAATGCTCGAATCCATAACCACTTAAGAGGACGAACTACACTTTGGATTGTTCTTCGAATTTTGCCACCTTATTCTGGAAATGATTTTTTTTCAGAATAGCTATTTTGGGAAATGTACATGTATTTTGGAAACCTATTCTAGAATAACTATTTTGAAACATGAAAATCATATTCTGTAATAGCTATTCTGGAAGTGTATAGGTAATTCAAAAACTTATTTCAGAATATTAAAATCATATTCCAAAATAGGTATTTCAGAATATCTACTCATTTACGGAATGACTATTCGAAAATAAAGAAGGATAACATAGGAGTTTTAAAATATTTGGGAGGCACAAGAGGTAAAAAGGGGCTTCAAGAAGCAAAAATAGGGGTGCTAGAAGTAATTACCAGGCTATTGTTATGCTTAAACAATGTGAACAACGCCAAATTTTTTGGCAATTGCTTAGTGCATATCTAATGTTGCTTCCTCTACTTTTTTAAGCTTCTAAAACACCTAGAAAGTAAAATTATATTAACCTTTCCAATATGTAAATTTTTACATTTCAAAAAGATTATTCCAAAATGTAATTTTATGTTCCAAAATAGAAGTAGGAAGCAGTTAGGGAGATGCAGAAAATAATTGCCTAAATTTTTTACTTTTCATTTGATTGATTCTGGGCACTCAAGTCTTACTTTTAGTTAGGTGAAGTTTAACAAAAATGGTCATCCAAGATATTGGCTTTTTCTAAACATAACTCCCATGTTTACTTTTACACCCTTTTCCAATTATTTTGTAATTAATTTTTCCAAATATATCCTTTCTTCTTTCTTTTTATGAAAATTACTACACCCCCATTCTCCTCTGCAACACAAGACAGAACTCAAACCCCCATCTCTGATAATCACCCATTCACCCAAATAAATCACACAACAAAATCAAAGTCAAACCAACTTTTAGCTTACGACAAATTGCTTAGCTCAATTCTATACTTCCATCAGTCTAGCATTGGGGGTGTAACATACAAAAATTGCATTAACCCAGACTACTCACACAACACGATAAAAACATAACTCTTTTAGGAATGAAAAAAGGAAATGCTTTAAAGTGGTGGACGGGAGCGTGTTGAAATTATGGTCGTCAATGACCAAGCAAATAATAGGAGTGCCAGTTTGGACGGTGGATCCAACAACGTTTTTGGAAGGCTTCATGATGACGTCAAAGTGTGCGACCTTCATTGCCATTTTCGTTTGGTTGTTTTCTCAGTGGTATGTGTCTATGTGATGGCACATCCAAAATAATAAGATCTGTGGCAATGAAAGCGCTCGTACCAAAGAGATGACAAATCGATGGCAGTGTAGAATGGAACAGTCGGTGGTGGTGGTAATTGTGTGATTGACGGCAAGGTACAATGCAGACACAAAATCAAGAACAATGAAATAATGCAGAATGAAAGAGAGTATAGGCCATAGGGGACACGAGACAGAGAAGGGAGTGCTCAACACACTTCTGGAAAAAGAACAATAAAGGAGGATATATTTTGAAAACTAATTATGATATAAGTGAAAGGAGGTGGTATATAAGTAAAAATGGGAGCTGTATTTCAAAAGCATACTATGTTACCACTGGACATTTGATGGGCCTTTTTGGGGAGAACGTATATGCTAAACGTAGTACACATTCACTTTAACTTTCTATTCTAAATGAGATCCTACTATTTACACTCTCTTTTGGCTAAGTACACCCCCATAGCCCCCTTTCCAACTCTCAACTACCTATTATACTCTTTTCTCTTAAATTTGCACACCCCTTTTAATTTTGTGGAAATGTTTTTCCAGAATTAAATATACTTATTCTCAAAATACATCTCCAGAAGTATACTTTGTAGTTCCAGAGATATACTTCTGGAATAAGTATATATTTTTTTAATAAAATATCACTTAAGAATAAATATTTTTGATGAAAAATACAAAAAAAATCATTGACAAGCTAAATGTTTATCTTATACTCATGTTTATTAGTCTTATTTTATCCTATCATTAGGATTCTTTAAATCTTAGCTAAAATCTTATTTTCACTGTATCTTTATTATTCTTTAAATCCTAATTTTAAACAATTTTGACCATATATTCATTATATAATACTGTGTTTTTCTTCGTGTGACACTATGTTTCAAGGTATGTTTATGAATAACTTCATTTATTATACACCTTAATATTAAAGCAAAGCTTTTGATGATGGTTTTTTCCTTTAAGTGTGTTCATTCATTTTATAATTTAATTCTACATCAATGATTTAGGCCTCAACCCTCAACAACTCTTAAAGTACTTTAATTGAGGTATGATTTGTTATTACTAGAAATGTCCTTTTAGAATAACGTACCATTTCAGAATTGTATCTCCAAAACTATAAATGATAGTTTTGGAGATATATTTCTAGAATAAAAAAAGAGGTGTACATCTTTAAGGGAAAATGGTATAATGGATAGTTGGGGTAAAAAGGGGTATGGTGGTGTACTTAGCAAAAACAGGTGTAAATAGCAAGAGCCATAAGTGTTGTGATTATGTTGCACAAAGATTAAACAAGGAAAAACAGATAAAAAAGAGGAAAATTGACATCTATTCCTTCTATTTAGTACTGCACATTTTTAATATTTCATCCCTTAGAACGAAGAAAATAATTTAATTTTGCAATGATAAGTACATGATGCTTACAAAAAAAGCTAGAGAAAGAATGATAAAGTAAAAACAAAATAAACTTAAAAGTAAATTTGTACCAAAATATAAAATAATATTTACTATATACTACATAAATTTATAAACTAGTATTTCAATTTTACAAAAAAGTATTTTTTTAGCAAAAAATATCATATTAATTCGTAGACACGCAAAAGTCATTTAATTTATAAGCTATTCCATCATTAAAAAAATATTAAAAAACTACATTGAGAAAAGCTAACGATTAAAACAAATATAATTTAGTTTTTAGTGGTATCTGTTAAAAGGCTAGCATTATTATCATTCAAATGATATAAGTGTTTTTAATAGTTTTATCAATATGAACTCATTTTTCTTTTCATATGATGTTATATAGTATTAATTATGATCCCATCCAGCCCTGGATGGTTAGGTCTTAGGTGGGTGCGGTCCCGAACAATTTACTACTTAGAGCAACGTTTATGGACCATTCATTGTCATTGTATTACAAATGCGACAACATGTCCATATCGCTTGAAAATGCTAAGACAGCTAAGTGTGGTGTTTGTGGCTTCCATGGTTTCTCTCGCATTCGGATAATAACCCCTTACCCCCTTCTACAAAAACTGAGAAAGTTTAATTTAGGTTTAGAGAGGAAATATTAATTCCAACTAAACAGATAAAGTAATGTTTATGTTACGGTTTTTATATCTTGTCTCCCCTCTTTACTATTTTTTTTCTTTAAATGTTCGATTCTTTTATAAAGTTACATTATAATTATTTCAACTTTTATATGTTTGGTCCCTCCACATATCCATTAATAATAAAATCCCTAAAAATATAAGCTCAAATAAATTTTTAGTCCCTTAAATTTAAGGGTGTGATTTTTTTAGTTTCCAAATTAATATTTGTTTATTTTTAGTTTCTAAATGCTTTTTTTATTCTCTTATGCGGTAAAAAATCGTCACAGAGCATAAAAAAATTCTGCATTAAATTTAGTAATAATAATTTTAGTACATAAAAATTCATATGAAAGATTTACATTTAATAAATATAAATTATGTATATTAAATTTAGAATATAATATTACTCATGTTATCGATCAGTTGTAATAAATGCAATAATGAATACTAGTATAATATAAGGAAAATATTGCATTAATGATAAATGTACCTTCAGTTCGTACAAAAAAATATTTATAATACATTAATAATATTGAATAATAAATATACCTTACATTTAGTAATACTATTAAAGTTAATTGTATATTTAAATTTAATAAAAAAATTAATATTACATTAAGAAAAGAATAAATAATTTAAATATACAGTGATAATGTAAAGTTTTTTTTATAGATCGACTGTTATCTAATTACATGATTATCATGATTAGTTGATAATATTAAAACTTTAACTGTTTTACATCATTAATATACGCAGAATGGATACATATTAAACGAAAAAATGTTTATTTTTATATTTATATAAACAGTAAATTAATAGGATAAGGCAAAATTCTCATCACTCATACGTTGCTAACATTCCTGCCTGTAGCAGATTACTATTTTTTGAGTTTGCAATTTAGGTGAGCAAAAATGAGAAATCCAAATCCTATAGGCATGTGTTTTAGGTGAAGAAACGTTAATTAGGAGCAAAAAAACGAAAGGAATGAGAGAAGTAAGAGATTGACTTGTTATTAAGATGAGAAGTAAGAGATTGACCAATCTTCTTCATTCTTTTTCTGTTTTCTATGCTCTCCCACCCATTGTTCTGCTTGGCTTTTGCGTTTACTTTTACTATCTCTCCTTTACTTCATCTCCAGAAAATAATATTCCCCGTTCCATTTCCATTTCTGTCTCCATCACCAACCACTCTTCTTTTCCAGCTCCTACGCCTCCAGGTACATATATGTGCTGCATAATTTTGTCTTGTTGAAACTATATATTATACTAATGTTTTAAAAAGGTTTTAGCAATACCAATTTAATCAATTAGAACTTTTATGATTTATGAGTAGTGAATATTGATAGACGTGGTACCGTGGAGGTGAATTGAGGTGGAAAGAAGAGAGTTAGAGAGGAATAAGAAGAAAAGATAAAAAGTGATATAAAAAAGAGTTTTTATTTATTTATTACTATAAGCAAATTTCATTGATAAAAGCAATGACTTGAGGCACAAGATGTGCTCAAGCCCCATGTTAGAGAGAGATGAAAAAAGAAAAGGAGGTAAAAAAGTGAGATACAATAGAACATGATTAATGTAAAGTATTTTGCATCATTTATACACTTGCTTGCTTGTGAATTTCGCCCTCAAATTCATCTTCTAGCTACGTCGACAATTTAAGTACTCAAGTTTTAATCTCTTTTTATTGGCAGTTTATGAGAAGCCATGTGACTACTCTAATGGCAAATGGGTCCGTACAAAAATAGGCCCTTTGTACAATGGAACTACCTGTGTTAAGATGAAAAAAAATCAAAACTGCATCGCCAATGGAAGGCCTGATTCGGGGTTCCTTTATTGGAGATGGAAACCAAGTGAATGCCATCTTCCAAGGTTTGACCCCAACACTTTTCTCCAACTCATAAGCAACAAGCATGTGGCTTTTGTTGGAGACTCTGTATCAAGGAACCACCTAGAGTCCCTTCTTTGCATGTTAGCCACCGTCACAAAACCAAACCGTGTCCGACACCAAGGTTCTCGTCGGTGGCATTTTCCTTCTCACAACGCTATCTTATCCTTCTATTGGTCCCCATTTCTTGTACAAGGTGTGCCAAGAAAAAACCCTGGACCACTTTATAATACAGTGTTTTTGGATCGTGTTAATATGAGGTGGGCAAGGGATATGGATCAAATGGACATGATCGTGTTGTCCTTTGGGCATTGGTTTAATGTTCCTTCAGTTTTCTACGAGGGTGATGATAAAGTCTTAGGATGCCATAACTATCCTGTTACTAATTGCACTACCGAGATTGGTTTTTATGGTCCAATGAGAAGGGCTTTAAGGATTGCTCTTAATAGCATCATTGAGAGGAAGGTGAGTAAAGGAAATGGAGTTGATGTAATTGTGAGAACATACTCTCCTTCTCATTTTGAAGGTGATTGGGATAAGGGGGGTACTTGTGCAAAGACTAATCCTTATGGAGTGGGGCAGAGGCAACTTGAAGGAGAAAATGCTGAAATCAGAATGATTCAGTTGGAAGAAGTGGAAAATGCTAAGGTGAAAGCAAAACAATTCAGAGGGTTTAGGTTGGAGGTAGTCGATGTAACAAAATTAGCATTGTTAAGACCAGATGGCCATCCTGGTGCTTATATGAATCCTTTCCCATTTGCAAATGGGGTGCCAGAACGTGTGCAGAATGATTGTATTCATTGGTGCTTGCCGGGGCCTATAGACACATGGAGTGTGATTTTTTTGGAGATGATGAAAAACATGGCACGAACAGCATAGGAGAGAAGAGTGAAGCATTCCTCATTTTTTGTTAATTCATTGCATTGATTTTTCCGCCATACAGGTGATGTGTTGCATTAGAAACTAGAAAGAGTATTTTGTTTTTCTCTTTGATAGCAAACAACAACTTTAGAGTTTGTAATTAGATTCATGGTGGGAGTAATGAGAATTACAGTCAAACTTAATTTTGTAAAATAAAGATGTTTGGTTATTATTCGGTAAAATGAATTTGTTTCAAAACCTTAGTTTGATTTGAAAGGGATTGAAGTAACTATGATTGAGTTGGAAAGTTTACAACAAGTTTTATAGCAAATTTTCTTCCAAGATTAAAGCTTTCAGACATAAAACACTATCAATTTCATTCTAAGTAAATTTTCGAAACACTTATATAAACACACGCTGTTGGTTATGATTTGTCTGCTTATGATGGATGAAATAATATATATATATAAAGTGATCAGATATAATAAATGAAACAAGGAAAATAAAAGTTACCGTAACTTTTCAGGGTATATAAGCCCGTTTACTTTGCCTTTTGTAATCAAGGCGTTGGGTGGGTAGTTAATGGTTGGGTGGAAAAACTAACTCCACCACCGACAATGAAAATTGAGGTTCGGACTTGGGATATGTGTGTATCCCTTCGTGTGAGAAAAATGAAGCCACCGAAAGTAGAAGAAAGAAAACCATCGTGAGTGATCAGAGAAAATTGATTGAGACCAGTGGTGCGGTAAAGATTAAAAAAAATGCTCTACTATCAGATGTGTTTATCCAGTGAGTTTTATCTTGGTATCAATTTATCTGTATTTTGGGCTCTTTATACTGTCTGGTAGGCACCTATTAATGGTGGGGAGTTGGCTCCTCAAAGTTCATCCAAGTCATTTAATTAATTTCATACAATATCTAAGTGGTGACTAGAAAATTAATTCTTATATTAATTCAATAAAAAATATAACAAATTATCATAAGCAAATTACGTATCCATATATAATGAATATTGCATATTTTATAGTGGTTTAAACATGTATAGGCTTACAAATTTCGCAAATTTTAGTTCTATCTACTTTTTTTTTTATCTTTATAATTTTTTTTTAATAACTCATCATCTTTTTTCTTTTATTAAGGAATAACTCATCATCTTAGTGATAGAAAGAAATCACATATCACATCAATGACAATGGCATGTAACATACTAATATGACATATTTAAATGCGTGTTACGTGAATAATGATAGAGATTAATTTTTGAGAAGTTAAAATTTATAAGAACCAAAATTAATAATTAAAAAAACTAAAATTATAATTCATTGTCTTTTAGCAAATTAATATACATTTTAAACACTTTATAATTTATCCAAGTATTGATGTTGTTTCCTTTATATAAGTATAAAATTTATCAGACAATTAATTTTTTTATACTCACCTATATAAACTTTAAGGAAGAAAAAACACGGTAATGATATGACTTGTTCCTTGACTATTCTTTTCCAAAATTGTGATCTACGTAATTCTTAATGCATAACACATCACATAAAATATGACTTCAAAAGCAACTCATGCAACTCATCTAATCTATAAATAGGTCATCATTGAATATATTCATAAATTGTATTCAGAAAAATTAACCATTAACAATAAATATATTTTAGATTTTAGAGGGTGTTTGCTAAAAGGCTAGCTTTTACTATCATTTTAATGATATAAGTGTCTTAATAGTTTTATCAATATGAACTCCTTTTATCTTATAATGTTATATATTAGAATAAATTACACTCACATATATCGTGTTTTACTTAAATTTTACCTTATATCTCTCCCTTTTTATATCTACAAAAAACCCTTTAATTATTTAATTCACATTACACCTAAACCTCCTCATTCCTAAACACCATTTAATAATCTAACAGAAATTAAACACATGTTGGTCACATGACTTTTAATGAAAATTTATGTCTAAAATACCCTCATCTTCTTCCTCTCAACCTGAAAATATTTTAATATTCTTACTTCTTTTTTGTTTGTTGTGTAGTTTGATGTAAAAAACTAAACTTTTTGTTGGACATAAACCCACTTTGTTGATACGTAGTGTTAACAACCTTCTTCTCATCTTTTGTTCTACTAACATACATATGAAGTGATTTTTAATTCTCAACAAATATTTTCAGCACATCATGATCAGTCTTAAGAGGGAGAATTTTACCACTAGCAGTAGAACAAAATCATAAAATAAAAGGGTGACAAGTCTAAATCATTAGCAGTGTTGTTCACATAATCATGTATTCTATGTATTCCAGTTCATTCATTGTGTTCCTATGGTTCCTTAAAATAGTGTTGATGTTTAGGATCACATGAAACACAATGGATGAATTAAAAATCATTTGTTTATCATTGTTAATTAAAATAGTGTTGATGTTTGAGACAACAAGAAACACAATGGATGAACTGGAAATCATTTGTTTATTATTGTTGATTAAAATAGTGTTGATGTTTGGGATCACATGAAACATAATGGATGAACTAAAAATCATTTGTTTATTTGGAACCATAGGAACACAATGGATAAACTGTAATACATAGAATACATGATTTTTAGTTCATCCATTGTGTTTCATGTGATCTCAAACATCAACACTATTTTAATCAACAATAATAAACAAATGATTTACAGTTCATCCATTGTGTTTCCTGTTGTCTCAAACATCAACACTATTTTAATCAATAATGATAAACAAATGATTTTTAATTCATCCATTGTGTTTTCTGTGATCCTAAACATCAACACTATTTTAATCAACAATAATAAACAAATGATTTACAGTTCATCCATTGTGTTTTCTGTTGTCTTAAACATCAACACTATTTTAATTAGCAATAATAAACAAATGATTTTAAAAATCATACGTGGTCTCAAACTGGTCATCAATTGAAACCCCATTCAGAAATAGGTAACAATATACAATTAAAATTAAATAAATAATATTAAAAAGTAACTTATATACAAGGTACAGTGGTCACTTACAAGCATAACCCTAACGTGAACAGAAATCGTGGAACAGGAAAAGAAACAGAGCGCTCGTGAACGTCGAAGAGGAAGACAAACGAATACGCTTATGAACGTCGCAAACTGGAACATGAACGGTGAAGAACTCACGAACAGTGAAGAGGAATGAAACGTGAACGTCGTGAGAGAAAAAGGAACTCATACCTCCTGGACGCTGAAAAAGAACTCGTCAACAAAATAAAGATGAACAGTACTCACGAATGGTGAGGATGAATGAAACGTGAATCCTAAATTCTGAAACTAATTGAAAAAAGATAATTTAAATTTTACAATTAAAATATAAAGACAATTTTGTTTGCTCATATATTTTAATTGACTTTTGAATAGAACACATGAAGTAGTGCGAGTGTAATTTATTTCAAATATTATTAATTATGATCCCATCCCATCCATAGTAGGTGGTTAGGTTTGTGCGGTCCCGAACAATTTGCTACCTACTTAGATAAACGTCAATAGAACATTGTCATTGAATTGCAAATGCGACAATTATGTCCATTTCGCTTATAAACAGAAAATGCTTAGACAGCTCTCTCTTTTTTTTTTTTTTGCTGAATTAAAAAATGCTTAGACAGCTAATTAAAGTGGTATTTGTCGCTTCCATTTTTTCGCTCGCATGACCCTCTTTTACAAAACTGAGAAAGTTTAATTAATTTAGGCTTAGAGAGGAAATATTCCAACTAAACAGATAAAGTAATGTTTATGTTTACGGTTTTTTGCTACTTTTTCTTCTTTAAATGATCCGATTCTCTTATAAGTTACACTACTTTTTTAAAGTAATTAATAAAATACTATTATTCATGTTATCACATGTAATAAATACAGTAATTAATATATACTTGTACCATAGCAGGGAAATTTTGTTTGTTTCTATATTTATATAAACACTACATTTATTATA
Organism: Glycine latifolia; assembly: GCA_013407115.1. Lineage (NCBI taxonomy): Eukaryota > Viridiplantae > Streptophyta > Magnoliopsida > Fabales > Fabaceae > Glycine > Glycine latifolia. The sequence goes on from CM023948.1 coordinate 35,212,351, forward strand.
TTAAATAATAAATAAATCTTATATTTAATGACATTAATTATCTTAATTGTCTATGACATTTAATAAAATAAAAATGAATATTAAATAAAAAAAAGAGAGAGTACGTAAATAATATATAATATATACAACGAAATGTTTCTTTTTTCACTATTTTTTTTCGTTTTTTTTTATATTGTAACCTAATAAAAAAATTCATGATTAATTGCGTAAAAATTTACATGCACAATACTTGCATGTTAAGATGAAGAAAAAAAATGTTACTTTTTATATTTACATAAATATATAGTAGGCTAAATATAAAACAAAAAATAGTAGACTAATAGGATAAGATAAAATTCTATTCACGCCTTACGTTGCTAACAGTCCTGCGTGTAGCAGATTACTAATTTAGTATTTGGAGTTTTTAGTTTAGGTGAAGAAACAAGAGAAATCCAAATCCTATTGGCACGTGCTTTACGTGAGGAGATGTTAGGAGAAAGAACGAAGGACTGAGAGAACTAAGAGATTGGATTGTGAGATGAATAGTAAGAGATTTACCAATCTTCTTCCTTCTTCTTCTGTTTCCTATGCTCTCCCACCCATTGCTCTTCTTGCCTTTTGCGTTTTCTTTTACTATCTCTCATTTTTTTCATCACCAGAAAATCACCTTCCCCATTCCATCCCCATCACCAACCACTCTTCTCTTTCTGCTCCTACGCCTCCAGGTATATATATGTGTGCTGCATAATTTTGTCTTGTTCAAACTATAAACTAATGTTATAAAAAACGGTTAGCGACCTGATTTTGGCTGCAACATCAAGTTTTTGAGGTCTCAGTGGTCATATGAAATTTTAATTGTGACAGCATCAAGTTATATTTATCTTAATTTCCTATAATATCAAGGATTGTGACAAAACTATAACCCCAGTTTAAGATTTATATTTATCTTAATTTCCTGCAATATCAAGGATTATCACGAAACTGTAATCCCGGTTTAGGATTTGAGTAGTGATAGATGTTGTGCTCAATTGAGGTGGAAAGAATTGAGGAGTAAGAAGATAGAAGATAGAGAGAAAATAAAAGTGGTAGATGTGATAAAAAAAGATTTTTTATTTATTAGCAAACTTCATTGATAAAAACAATGACTTTATGCACAAGATGTTTTCAAGCATCATGTTAAAAAAAAAAAAAAAAACTGGAGGAGAGAAAGATGAAATAGAAAACTCCTTTGAATAGAACAATGACTAGTGGATATTTCCCTCAAATTCATCTTCTATGTCTGCAATTTAAGTACTCAAGTTCTTTTCTTTTTTGTTGGCAGTTTATGAGAAGCCATGTGACTACTCGAATGGCAAATGGGTCCGTACAAAAAGAGGCCCTTTGTATAATGGAACGACCTGTGTTAAGATGAAAAAAAACCAGAATTGCATCGCCAATGGAAGGCCTGATCTGGGGTACCTTTTCTGGAGATGGAAACCCAGTGAATGCCATCTTCCAAGGTTTGAACCCAACATTTTTCTCCAACTCATTAGCAACAAGCATGTAGCTTTTGTTGGTGACTCTGTGTGCAGGAACCACATAGAGTCCCTTCTTTGCATGTTAGCCACCGTCATAAAACCGAACCGTGTCCGCCACGAAGGTTCCCGTCGGTGGCTCTTGCCTTCTCACAACGCAATCTTGTCCTTCTATTGGTCCCCATTTCTTGTGCAAGGTGTTCAAAGACAAATCAAGGGACCACACTATAATACAATTCATTTGGATCGTGTTAACATGAGGTGGGAAAAGGATTTGGATCAAATGGACATGATTGTGTTGTCCTTTGGGCATTGGTTTATGGCTCCTTCAGTTTACTACGAGGGTGAAAAAGTCTTAGGATGCTTGAACCATCCTGTTTCTAATTGCACCACCGAGATTGGTTTTTATGGTCCAATAAGAAGAGCTTTGAGAACTGCTCTTAATAGCATAATTGAGAGGAAGGTGATTAAAGGAAATGGAGTTGATGTAATTTTGAGAACATACGCGCCTTCTCATTTTGAAGGTGATTGGGATAAGGGAGGTAGTTGTGCAAAGACTAAGCCTTATGGAGTTTGGGAGAGAAAACTTGAAGGGAAAGATGGTGAGATCAGAAGGATTGAGTTGGAAGAAGTGGAAAATGCTAAGGCTAAAGCCAAAAACTTTAGAGGGTTTAGGTTGGAGGTAATGGATGTAACAAAATTAGCATTGTTAAGACCAGATGGTCATCCTGGTGCTTATATGAATCCTTTTCCATTCGCTAATGGGGTTCCAAAGCGTGTGCAGAGTGATTGTGTTCATTGGTGTTTGCCAGGGCCTATAGATACATGGAGTGAGATTTTTCTCCAGATGTTGAAATACATGGCACGACCAGCCAAGGAGTGAAGAGTCAAGCATTCTTCATATTATCTGTTAATTCATTTGCAATAATTTTTTCGCCACACATGTGATGTGTTGCATCAAAACTAGAAAGAGTATTTTGTTTGTGCATGTGTAGGTTGGCTAATGTACCCTACTTATTTTTCATAAGAAATACGTTAACAAATTTTAGATTCAACTAATCTTAAATATGTCTAGTTATACCTTGTTAACATCTTGTTTTATATAAAATAAATGGTTATACATTATTAAATGTTTGTGAAATTTGGTAATACATACACTCTTTTTTTTTTTTATAGAAAGAACATGTTAATAAATTATAATTAGGATTTATCTTAAAATACATTAAGTTGTTAACATATTTTTTTTTATAAAAAAATACATATAAATAAAATATGGATAACTAAACGGATAATATAAAATAATAATAATTTTTTTACTTGTTTATTAATAGAACCAAAGTGGGAAAATTGGAAAAAAAAATACTCAGTCATACTTGCTATTACCCAAAATTGGAAAATAATTAAAATTTTCTCATAATATATCAAGTAAATTACTTTAATTTATTTTTGACGTAAATCTATATTTTAAAATATCTATAAAAATTTATAAATTTCATAAACACGGACCAATAATTTCAGCCAGGACGACTTCAAAATTATTCATTGTCATCCAGTATGGTCTACATATGGAATTATGGATGACTTTGGAATGACTCAGCGAAAAAGACATAGCTTACATTTTTTTTTTTATTACGCGACATAGCACAAATTTTTGTAAGCTATTCCGGGTGTTGTGCATTTTGTTTACAGAACATGTTTGTTGAATAATTGTTACTTGTTAGGATTTTTTTATATTAAATATGTTATATATTTTTAAGACACTAAATACATTTATTTTTTATAAAATGGTGGAAAAATTTCAGTTGACTTATAAAATATAACATTAAAAAATTAATTCGATCTCTATTTAAAAAGAATAACTTTAAAGCTTTCTAAAATTTTCTCTTATTATACTTCATACTTTTTTAAGGATAAATAAATGTATTTAATTTATGTTTCTAAGACACTAAATATTTTTATTTATATTAACAAATCATACACATACACACATATATACATTGGGTTTGTTGACGTACACAACTTTTTTTTTTAATATGTGTATATTAGCAAATGTTTTCTGAGACTTGATAGCATATCCACAAATATTTTTTATCCAACTACACTAATAAATTATAACTAGAATTTCTCTTAAAATACATAAATAACATAACTTGTTAACACATTAATACTAAAAAGAAATGTTTGTAAGAGAGATGATGGATCCAATTATTCCAAAAAAGTTACTTTTTATCTCATCATTCATTTTTTTTGTGAAATTTAATGATTAAAGATTAATTATTTATTAGAATATTTAGATTTCAAATGAAGGATAAAAATAAAGTAAAATTCTTTTAAAATTATTGTTATATTAACTTGATCTGATCCATCCTCTCTCTGCCTCTCCATCCTCAGTCTTCATTTTCTTTTAAGCTTACAATTTTAACAAGGAATTCATCTTTGAAATTAATGTCAGCAATTTGCGAAGGACTAAAAATATATAGTAAAAAAATTATGAAAGCCCTAAAATAAAAATCAAGATAAAACAGGGACCAAAAACACTTTACCCAATATTTAACTTGCAACATGCGGGCTTGGTTAATAACTTCTACGAAATATATATATTTTAAACATGCAACATATATATAAAAAGAGTAATGGTTGAGATGGATTGAAGAGAGATAGAGGGAAAAAAAAGGCAGAGAGAGCAAGTGATGGATGTCATAGTAGTAGTGAAAAAAAAAGGGAAGAGAAAGGTAAAGTGAAAAATGAGGAAAAGAAAATAGATGTATGTTTATTTTTATATATAAATACTAAATTAATAGGATAAGGGAAATTATATTCAAGCTTTACGTGGGTAACAAAAGGAATGCAAGTCAAATATAAGCACGTGATTTTGTAAAGAGACGTTAGGAGAAAAAACGAAGGAGTCAGAGAAGCAGAAATGAGAGGAAAGAGATTGATTTTTAATATAAGTAGTAAGAGATTTGCTTCCTATGCTCTTCCACCCATTGTGCTGCTTTGCTTTTCCCTTTACTTTTACTGTCTCTCCTTTGCATCATCTCCAGCAAATGAGCCTCCTAATTCCCTCTCCATCACCAACCTCTCTTCTCTTGAGCTTCATTCCATCTCCATCACCAATCATTCTTCCCTTTCCGCTTCTCCACCTCCACCAGGTATATATATATATATATGTGCTGCATAATTTCATATTGTTAAAACTATGTATATTATGCTAGTGTTTTTTAAAAAGTACGGTTAGCAACCGCTATTTTAGCTGCAATTTCGTGATTGTAATTGCTGTCGTATCACTGACACTTGTCTATAATATTTTGTAACATTAAGGATTGCAACGAAACTGCAATACCAGTAGGAAACTCTTATATTTATGTCTGGTGATACACATGATGTATAGAAAGAAAAGAAGAGAAAAAAATTAATAAATGTGATAAGTGATGCGGTAGAAAGAGAGGTGAGTGAAAGATTTGAAAAAAAATGAAAGAAAACTCGATGAAAATAAATATATGTTAAAACATTTTTTTCTATGGAAATTGCTTGATAGTACAAAAAAATATCATGCACTAAAACTTTTATCAAACGGTTTTTCATGATTTTCTTCGATCTATTTTTTATTTTATTCTTTTTTATTTAATGGCTAACCAATCAAATATATGAAATCAGTCTTTCGTACTTTTGGAGCCGTATATGTTTCGTACTGCGTTGATAAAAAAATATATATTTCGTACTGGATAGCATTACCCTTATAGTATTTATACATTTGCTTCTCAATTTTGCCTAAAATTCATCTCCCAAGTCCGCAATATAAATACTTAATTTGCTCTTTATTTATTGTCAGTTTATGAGAAGCCATGTGACTACACCAATGGCAGATGGGTCCGTACCAAAAGAGGTCCTCTATATAATGCTACCAACTGTCCCAACATGAAAGAAAAACAGAATTGCATAGCCAATGGAAGGCCTGATTTAGGGTACCTTAATTGGAGATGGAAACCAAGTGAATGCAATCTTCCAAGGTTTGACCCTAACACTTTTCTCCAACTCATTAGCAACAAGCATGTAGCTTTCGTTGGGGACTCTGTATCCAGGAACCACCTACAGTCCCTCCTTTGCATGTTAACCACTGTCACAAAACCAAACGGATTAGGCCACGAAGGTTCTAATATTCAATGGCACTTTCCTTCTCACAACGCAATGCTGTCCTTCTATTGGTCCCCATTTCTTGTACATGGTGTTGATAGAAAAATCCGGAGACCACCACATTATAATAAAATTTATTTGGATCGTGTTAATGTCAAATGGGAAAAGGATATTGATCAAATGGACATAATTGTTTTGTCCTTGGGGCACTGGTTTTTAGTTCCTTCAGTTATCTACTGGGGTGATAAAGTTATAGGATGCCTGAACCGTCCTGTTTCTAATTGCACCACAGAGATTGGTTTTAATGGTCCAATAAGAAGGGCCTTAAGGACTGCTCTTAATAGCATAATTAAGAGGAAGGTAAAAAAAGGAAATAATGGAATTGATGTTATTGTGAGAACATACTCGCCTTCTCACTTTGAAGGTGCTTGGGATAAGGGGGGTATTTGTTCAAAGACTAAGCCTTATAGAGAATGGGAGAGGCAACTTGAAGGGGAGGATGCTGAGATCAGAAGGATTCAGTTAGAAGAATTGGAAAGGGCCAAGGGAAAAACCAAGAAATTTAGAAGGTTTAGGTTGGAGGTACTTGATGTAACAAAATTAGCATTGTTGAGACCAGATGGACATCCTGGTGCTTATAGGAATCCTTTCCCATTTGCAAATGGGGTGCCAGAACGTGTGCAGAATGATTGTGTTCATTGGTGCTTGCCAGGGCCTATAGACACATGGAATGAGTTTTTTCTCCAGATGATGAAAAACATGGCACGAACAGCTAATTAAGGAGTCAAGAGTTAAGCATTCCTTCATGTTAATTTTTCCACCATACAGGTGATGTGTTACCTCATAAACTTGAAAGAGTATTTTGTTTTTCTGTTTCGCAGGGAACAACAATTTTAGAGTGTGATTTGTTTCACAGTGGGAGTAACAAGAAATGACTTTAATTATAGTCAAATTTAATTTTATGTTTAAATATATATTTTTGCTTTATAATTTAGCATTTTTTTATATTTATTATTGTAATTTTTTTCTCATTTTAGTTCTAAATGTATTTGTTTTATTTTGTTTTAAAACATTTTAGATAGGATTTTTTTACTGTTTAAAGTAATTTTTTATTATTCAAAATATTATCTAAAGTTCTTTAAGGATAAAAAATAAAATGACTAAAACATAAAAAAATTACAAGAATGAAAATGTAAAAAATACTAAATTACAAAAACAAAATATTTATTTAAATCTTAATTTTATAAAAGTATTGATATTTGGTTAATATGAGCTAAATTTTGATTTTATCTCAAACCTTAATTTGACCAAAAATGACAAATAGTAAATACTTTTTCGTTGATTTAAAAAATTTATATTGAGAAAGTGATAGTCTTTGTCAAATGAGAGAGGGAGAATAGGAGAGAACATGAGTATAATCTGAAGTAGAAAGAGGAATTAGAATGAAATGTGTGTTTGTTAATAAATTATATTTTTAATCATGGTCGTTAAATTTAATCCTATAATTACAATTTAGAGTAAATTATACTTATACTTTATGTGTTTTGCTCAAATTTTACTTGATACCCCTCCATTTTTGTATTCTACAAAAAATCCCTTAATTGTTTAGCTCATATTACATTTAGACCCTCTCCTTCCTGAACATTGTTTAATAATCTAACAGAAATTAGGCACATGATAGTCACATTATTTTTAATGAAAATTTATGTCTAAAATACTCTCATCTTCTTCCTCTCAACCTGAAAATATTTTAATACTCTTATTTCTTTTTTATTTTTTTTACATAAATCCAACTTTGAATCCACTTTTTTGGTATGCAGTGTTAACACATTTCCTCTCATCCTTTATTCTACTAATATACGTATGAACTGAATTCTGATTCTCAACAAATATTTTTCATCCATTATGTTCCCGTGATTCCAAATATCAACACTATTTTAATCAATAATAATAAACAAGTGATTTTCAGTTTATCCATTGTGTTTCCTGTTATCTCAAACATCAACACTATTTTAATCAACAATAATAAACAAATGATTTTCAGTTCATCCATTGTGTTCCTGTTGTCTCAAACATCAACACTATTTTAATCAACAATAATAAACAAATGATTTCCACTTTATCAATTGTGTTTCCTGTTGTCCCAAACATCAACACTATTTTAATCAACAATAATAAACAAATGATTTTAAAAATTATAAGTGATCCCAAACTGGTCTCCCATTAAAATCTCATTCAGAAATAGGCAACAATGAAGAATCAAAATTAAATAAATAATCTTAAAAAGTAACCTATATACAAGGTCCAATGGTCACTTATAAGCATAACCTAGCGTGAACAGAAATTGTGGAACATGAAGAAAAACAGAGTGCTCGTGAACGTCGAAGAGGAAGACAAATGAAGACGCTCATGAACGTCGCAAACTAGAAGAGGAACAATGGGGAATTCGTGAATTGGAACAAGAACAATGAAGAACTTGCGAGCGGTGAAAAGGAATGGAACATGAGCGTCGTGAGAGAAAGAGAAACTCGCACCCCCTGGACGCTGAAGAAGAACTCGCCAACAAGAGAAAAATGAACAGTACTCACTAATGGTGAAGAGGAATGAAACGTGAATCATAAATTCTGAAACTAATTGGGAAGAGATGATTTGGATTTTACAATTAAAATGTAAGGACAATTTTGTCTGCTCGCATATTTCAATTTACGTTAGTTAACAGCGTTAATAGAAGGGAATAAAAGTAATGTGCAAAAAGAGAGGGATATCAGATGAAATTTGAGCAAAACACATGAGGTGTGAGTATAATTTACTCTACAATTTATTGTTATTCCTTTTCTCGCTGAAGTCACTTCCAATGTGTGTGCACACTACACTTAAATTTTATGAAACTTAACCTCATTAATTAGGTATAAAAAAATAAATATTTTCAAATTCAACAGGACAATTTAAAATTCAACGTAACATAACAATTAATATTTGATTAATCAATGTATTAATCATAAACAAAAAAACTAAGATTCACTCGTAATTCGCACTACTACAAAAAAGTATAAAGCAACAAGCATGTAAAACATTGTCATACACCAATAAAATATGGAATAAAGCAAGAAACAAGCGAAGTGAATTTCAACATTTTCATTTGTGTCATTACAAGTTTGAGAGAACAGCCACAAGATTTTGATGACCGTGGAACTGAGTTTATACCAGCAAGCTAGAGAAAGGATGAGGATTTGTTTTGAGTTATTGCTGGAGATCGATGCTTAAAGCACACAAGAAGGGAATTCGAAGAGCAAATGTGAACACTTTGAGATATATCATATCACCAAAGCCATTGGACGACAAGATGTCCTAGCAACTATATTAAATAATCTCAATAACAAAGCATGTGTACCTCATGTGTATGAGTATGACATGTACAACAATCAACAACAATTGAAAGATACTAAGATTTGGTTAAGACGGACAGATTTCAGTAGTTTTAATTTTGCAAAATTTTATATTTAAATAACATTTTTTTACTGCATAGTTGAAGAATATATATATATATATATATATGATGACAATATAATTTTTTATATTATTTTCTAATTACAAACTATCATAGTTAATTGATAATGTAAAAACTTTTACCAGCACAATACATACATATATAATAAACTAAAAAAAGAAAAATCTATATAACAACTAAGTTAATAGGATAAGAAAAAAGTTTGATGTCTTGCATGCCTTTTCCAAAAAAACAAAAAAAAAAAGATAAGATAAAATTTTGTTCAGGCCTTACGTTGCTAACATTCCTGCGTGTACCAGATTGCTCGATTGAGTTATCAGCAAACAAAAGGAATACAAATATAGGCACGTGCATGTTTTAGGTAAAGAGACGTTAGGAGCAAGAAACGAAGGACTGAGAGAAGAAGCAAAGATGAGAAGAAAGAGATTGACTTTGAAGATAAGAAGTAGTGAGGGATTTAGCAGCAACAAAAAGCTTCAGCTGGCTGATGTTTCCTATGCTCTTCCACCCATTGTGCTGCTTTGCTTTTGCGTTCTCTTTTACTGTCTCTTCTTTACTTCCTCTCCGGCAAATTATGAGCCTCCTCATTCCATGTCCATCACCAACCACTCCTCCTCCCTTTCCGCTTCTCCGCCTCCACCACCACCACCACCAGGTATATTTATATGTGCTGCATAATTTCATCTTGTTAAAACTATATATATTATAGGCTATAATTTATTTTTTTAAAATGTAGGGTTAGCAACCACGATTTCGTCTGCTATTTCGAGTTTTTAAGGTTTCTGCAATCACTCGTGATTGTAATTGGGGTCACATCTGTAGTTTTTATCTGTAATTTTCTATAATATCAAGGATTGTAAAGAAATTGCAACCTCAGTTTGAAAATTTAATTATTATTTTATGAATAATGATAAACATGAGGTATAGAAAAAAAAAAGAAATTAATAAGAGAAAATAAAAAAATGAATAGATGTGATAAATGATTTCATTGAACAAAAAAGAGAAAGAGAGAGGTATGAAGAAAATCGAAGTAAGATCAACAAGATAGAAGAGAAAATAAATGCATGCTAAATATTTTCTATATTATTTATACACACTTGCTTGTTGATTTTTCCTTAAATTCATCTTCTACGTAAGCAATATAAGTACTTAATTTGTCGTCTTTTTATTGACAGTTTATGATGAGAAGCCTATTGATAAAAAAATAGTTTATGAGAAGCCATGTGACTACACCAATGGAAGATGGGTTCGTACCAAAAGAGATCCTTTATATAATGCTACCATCTGTGTCAACATGAAACAAAACCAGAATTGTGTCGGCAACGGTAGGCCTGATTTGGGGTTCCTTTACTGGAAATGGAAACCAAGTGAATGCAATCTTCCAAGGTTTGACCCTAACACTTTTCTCCAACTCATTAGCAACAAGCATGTAGCTTTTGTTGGGGACTCTCTTTCCAGGAACCACATAGAGTCCCTTCTTTGCATGTTAACCACCGTTACAAAACCAAACGGATTCAGCCACGAACGTTCTACTCGGTGGGTCTTACCTTCTCACAATGCAACCTTGTCATTCTATTGGTCCCCATTTCTTGTACAAGGTGTTCCAAGAAACAATAATGGACCACGTTATAATAATTATAACAAAATTTATTTGGCTCATGCTAATATGAGGTGGGAAATGGATTTGGATCAAATGGACATGATTGTGTTGTCCTTAGGGCATTGGTTTTTAGTTCCTTCAGTTTTCTACTGGGATGATAAAGTTATAGGATGCCAGAAAAATCCGGTTTCTAATTGCACCACCGAAATTGGTTTTTATGGTCCAATAAGAAGGGCCTTAAGGACTGCTCTTAATAGCATAATTAAGAAAAAGGTGAAAAAGGGAAATGGAATTGATGTTATTGTTAGAACATACTCGCCTTCTCATTTTGAAGGTGCTTGGGATAAGGGGGGTATTTGTTCAAAGACTAAGCCTTATAGAGAGGGGCAAAGACAACTTGATGGAGAAAATGCTAAGATCAGAAGGATTCAGTTTGAAGAAGTGGAAAGGGCTAAGGCAAGGGCCAAAGAATTGGAAAAGGCTAAGGCAAAAGCTGAAAATTTTAAAGGATTTAGGTTGGAGGTACTTGATGTAACAAAATTAGCATTGTTGAGACCAGATGGCCATCCTGGTGCTTTTATGAATCCTTTCCCATTTGCTAAGGGGGTTCCAAAGGATGTGCAGAATGATTGTGTTCATTGGTGCTTGCCGGGACCTATAGACACTTGGAATGAGATTTTTCTCGAGATGATGAAAAACATGGCACAAAAGCAGCTCGTGAGGAGTGAAGAGTAAGCATTCCTCACAACATCTTAATTAATTCATTGCTTTAATTTTTCTGCCATTTAGGTATGTGTCACATTAGAAACTAGAAAGAGTATTTTGTTTCTCTTTAGGGAAGAAGAGATAGAAGGTAGGTAAGTGCAAACAGAAGAAATAACTGAGAAATAAGGGTTATTTGGTTAAAGGAAAAGAGAAAAAATAAAAGTGAAATATTTGAATTAAAGTAATTTGATATGTAAAAAAAGAAAAAAGAAAAAATTATAATAAAAGTACGCAATTATCCTTTCACATTTGTGTCTTGTTTAACTTTATTTTTTAAACGTAATTTATTTGTTTTTTATTTTAATTAAGTTGCATGTATATTGACTATGGTTGAGGATAATTGATTATGCATGTAACATAATCAATTATGTTACGTGTGCATATCATATGCAGATATGCTCCAAGTATAATTAATTATGTTGGATGACAACTTTGAGGGCATGCAAGAGCAAATAAAAAACCTCAGTGCATGCAAGGACAATATGATAATCTTAAGTGGTGGAGTTATGTTGTAATCTGCGATGGTTATGACACTATCTAAAAAAATAAAATTTAGAGAGGAAATTTTTTTTAATAATTATATATACTTATATAATTAATTAAAATTAAAAATAAAAATTGACAATACTTAAAAATATAATTTAACACTACTTAAATTCTGTCACTGTGTAAACAGGTTTGCATGCTCTGCCACCGCTAACCTTACTTCAATATTGTAAATTTCCACACCTTTTTTTTTTTCATTTTAGCGTGGAAGTACTGTGCTATCAAATTCACCAAAAAAATTATTTGTATTTCACGGCTATGAAACCACTAAAATGTATTGAAATTTGTGCCTTTCCTTCTTTTCTTTTCTCTTATGCGCAATTTCATCACTGCCGGACACACCGTTAGAGCTTGTATGGTTTCACGATGCGAGTAGGAAAATTGATATAAATTTTTTATGAAAACAAAATTAATATTTTTCAAATTTTATAAATACCTCAATTATATTTTACCCTAAAATAATTTTTTTTAACTCACTTATTAATAGAATCAAAGCGGCTAACAATATACTTATACTTGCTATTACCCATAATTTGAAAATAATTAAAATCTTCTGAAAATATATCAAGTAAATTACTTTAATATATTTTGGCATATAAGGATATTTTAAAGAGATTTATTAACTTACACCCACTTATTTTTTTTAGAATAAGTAAATTAACAAATCTTATACACATTTATTAACATACACACTTATACTATCAGTTTTCTTAAAATATAATTTGTTGTTACTTGCTAATTCATTCCTTCTAAAAAATAAATAAATAAGTATAAGTTAACAAATTCAAAATTTAAAATATCTTTAAATATTTATAAAATTCGTAAATACCGACCAATAGTTTCATCGGAGACGCCTTGGAAATTATTCACGGTCATTCTATATGGTCTACATATGGAATTATGGATTACTTGAAAATAACCTAGGCGGCATAGCATACATTTTTGTAAGGTACGCCGGGTGTTGTACATTTTGTTTACATGCTAATTAGTAGAGTAGTTGTTACTTGTTAGGATATTTTTTATAGACACCAACAATAATTTTATATTAATTTTTCATACATAGGTGTTCTTATCAAATTCTGAAAATCTTATGTGTGATGTTGGCGTGGTCAATGTGGACTCCAAATTTTGCACATCGGATAATGAGTAGGCTTTGTTTAGAGAAGAAACATGCAAAACAATGGAAAAACACTCCGACGCTCAAGTAAGTACATCAATTATTAAAGAATAACTGAGTGTGAAAACTCAGTATAAGATCTAAAAAATGAGTAACTTGAGTAATGCATTCAAGTATTTTTTAGATAGAGTTATCTAATTTAAATATAAGATAATGTGTACCTTATTGATATACTGTTACTTGTAGATAAGTAACAACTTGTAGATAACTTGTGAAGATATGATAAAATTAGGTGTTGCACCTATTTAAATATCCAGACATAGTTGATATGATGTTAATATTAAGATATGAGCAATAGGCATTAATGTTCCTGTATTAGGTATGTGTCCGCGCTCCTTTAGCAGGGCTGACGAGGAGAGCGGACACGTGTGTCCAGGTTGACACTTGAAGGATAAATAAGCACTATTTAATGTGACAATGTTGACGTGGTGAAAGATGTCCACATGTACAGTGACCTCACAATGAATGTCACGTGTCATTTTACTATTTTAGACTATACAATAGGTGTAGGTTTATTATTTTCTTTATATAAATAGTAAATTAATAGGATAACATAAAATTGTATTCAGGCCTTATAATTATTGTGAAATTTGGTTTGACTTGGCCCATCAAATCGAATTCCACTGACATAATCGTGTCGGTTTCACTTTTGATTACGTAGTTGACCTGAGATGATCCGGTCAAATCCGGTTGGGTCGATCACTAGATTATTGGACTGTTTTTTTTAAAAATTATTTTTTTTTTAAATTATTTTTTTAAAATTTGAATTTTAGAGTATTAACAAACTTTTCTTACTCAAATAATATTAATTATACACTTATATAAAATAGATACATATATAATTTTAAAATTTTAATATATAGTATTATTTCACTAATTAAATCATTTATCCACCAACTCAATAAGTCGACCGGATCAAGACCCATTTTAATAATTATGGGCCATACGTTGCTAACATTCGTGTGTGTAGCAGATTGCTCAACTGGGTTATCAATTTAGGTTGGCACGTGAGTTGGGCAAAGGGACATTGGGAGCAAAAAACGAAGAACTAAGAGAGAAGTAAGATGAGAAGAAAGAGAGTGAGTTTGAAGATAAGAAGTAATAGACTTAGCAAGAAGCTTCTGCCTTATGCTTCCTATGCTCTCCCACCCATTGTGCTGCTATTGTTTGGCGTTTTCTTTTACTCTATCTCCTCTACTTCATCTCCGGCAAATGAGCCTCCTAATTCCCTCTCCATCACCAACCACTCTTCTCTCTCCACTTCTACGGAGCTTCCTCATTCCGTCTCATTCACCAACCACTCCTTGCTTTCCGCTTCTCCGCCTCCACCTGGTATATACACGTATATACATATATGCTGCATAATTTCATTTTTTTTTCTGAAGAAAATTTAAATAGAAGGCATTACGTTCCAGTCTAAGACAAGGAAAGTCTTTTGAGTTTAAAAACTCTTGTAGAGATACTTACACTTACCTCATCTTGAGAAGACGAATGAGGATTTAAGTCTACTACCTGTCTGATGTGAGACTTTGTCTTGTTTCACTCAGCTCGCTTAATATTTTGGGATTCATAATTTCGTCTTGTTAAAACTATATATATTATGCTAATGTTTTAGAAAACGTACTGTAATTGCGGCCGCATAAGTAACATTTGTTAAAACTATATATATTAAGCTAATCCTTTGGTTGCATTTTCTAGGTTTTAAGGTTTCTGCAATTGCGGCCACATAAGTAATATTTGTTTGCAATTTCCTGTAACATCAAGGATTGTGATGAATCCGTGACCCCATTTTGAAATTTTTATTATTTATGATGAATAGTAATAAACATGAGGTATAGAAAGAAAAGAAGAATAAGAAGAAATAAGAGAAGAAATGAAAATTGATATATTTGAAAAGTGATGTCTTAGAACAGAGAGAGAGATGAAGAAAATGGAAGTAAAAGTGAGTTACAAGAGAAAATAAATATATGTTAAATATTCTCTATTATTTATACACTTGCTTGTGGATTTTTGCCTCAACCGCATCTTCTAGTCCTCAATTTAAGTATTTAATTTATTTGTTCTTTCTTTAATTTGCAGTTTATGTCTATGAGAAACCATGTGACTACACCAATGGCAGATGGGTCCGTACCAAAAGAGGTCCTCAATATGACGGTTCCAAATGTCTCCAGATGAAAGCAAACCAGAATTGTATTGCCAATGGAAGGCCTGATTTGGGGTACCTTTTCTGGAGATGGAAACCAAGTGAATGCCATCTTCCAAGGTTTGACCCTAACACTTTTCTCCAACTCATAAGCAACAAGCACATAGCTTTTATTGGAGACTCTCTGGCCAGGAACCACCTAGAGTCCCTCCTTTGCTTGTTAGCCACTATTGAAAAACTACACGGATTCAGCCAATTCCAAGAAGGTTATACTCGGTGGCTCTTTCGTTCTCACAAGGCAATCGTGTCCTTCTATTGGTCCCCTTTTCTTGTGGATGGTGTTCCAAGAAAAAACCCGGGACTACCTTATAACAAAATTCATTTGGATCGTGCTAATATGAAGTGGGAAAAGGATTTGGATCAAATAGACATCATAGTGTTGTCCTTAGGGCATTGGTTTTTAGTTCCTTCGGTATTCTATTGGCGTGACAAAGTTATAGGATGTGTTAACCGTCCTGTTTCTAATTGCACCAAAGACATTGGTGTTTATGTTCCAATAAGAAGGGCGTTAAGGGCTGTTCTTAATAGCATAATTAAGAGGAAGGTGAAAAGAGGAAATGGAATTGATGTAATTGTGAGAACATACTCACCTTCTCATTTTGAAGGTGGATGGGATAAGGGTGGTACTTGTGCAAAGACTAAGCCTTATGAAGTGGGGCAGAGGCAACTTGAAGGGGAGGAAGCTGAGATCAGAAGGATTGAGTTGGAAGAAGTGGAAAGGGCTAAGACAAGAGCCAAAGAATTGGAAATGGATAAGGCAAAAAATGCTGAAGAATTTAAAGGGTTTAGGTTAGAAGTACTTGATGTAACAAAATTAGCATTGTTGAGACCAGATGGCCATCCTGGTGCTTATATGAATCCTTTCCCATTTGCTAAAGGGGTTAATCCAAAGAAGCCTGTGCAGAATGATTGTGTTCATTGGTGCTTGCCAGGGGTTGTAGACACTTGGAATGAGATTTTTATCCAGATGTTGAAAAACATGGCATTTAGAAACTAGAAAGAGTAGTATTTTGTTTCTCTTTGGTAGGAAACATCAATTGTAGAGCCCGTATGGTTTCAAGAGAATTGATTTTGAATACTGCCAAATTTAATTTATATGAAAAATAAAGTTTAGTTGTTGTGAGTTAAAATTATTTTTCTCTGAATTTTTTAATTTGACTAGATGTGTATGGATGTTTTTTCTATATTTTAAGTAAACAATAATTTATTTTCATGGGATTGAGGTGTTTTTTTTTCTAGAACTAGAATGGGTAATTTATGAGCTGTCGAGAAGGCAATAAATATTCAAGAAGGCGACAGAAGAGCTAGATAGGATCGATGATAGGAAGATATTGATGAATTGAAAAGGGCTAAGATACAAGTTACAGTTGTACTGGTCAATTATTCTTATTTGGTATAACAACTTTTTTTTCTATTCTACTTCCACATATTTTTTTAAAAAAATTATCATATAATTTTCATTTGTTTATTTATTTCTTCTTGTCTTCCTCTACTTTTCACACCCATAAAGAGAGAGAAAGAGAAATATGTTCCACGTTTTCCTTATTAATGCCACTGAAATGGTAGTGCCAGGACACTGAAATGTTGACTACTGAGACATGTGTCTGTGTTATCGCGTATTAAGTATTTTGTAGGTGGGTCCCAATGCTAACTTTGTTACATCAAGTACCTCTAACCTAAACCTCCAAAATTTTCAGTTTTTGCCTTAGCATTTTCAGTGGCTAACAAGCAAAACAGGGAATCTATGTGATTCCGGCCAGAGAGTCCCCAGCAAAAGCTACATGCTTGTTGCTAATGAATTGGAGAAAAATGTTGGGTTCAAACCTTGGAAAATTGCATTTCCTTGGTTTCCATGTCCAGTAAAGGTACCCTGAATTAGGCCTACCATTGAATATACAATTTTGGCTTTTTTTCATATCAACTCAGGTGGTGCCATTATACAAAGGGCCTCTCTTGTCAATAACCCATTCGCCATTGGAGTGGTAACATGGCTTCTCATAAACTGCCAATAATAGAGATAACAAGTCAACAACTTAAGTTTATTAGCCAATACAGCTATGATTGATATTTTTGTCTCTTAAACACGCAATCTAAGAGTTTGATTTTTAAGTCTTGCTGAATGAAAAAAATATCAATTTAAATATATTAATTCTTTAAATAAATCTCAAAAAGTCGAGCAATGGGTTAAAATAATAAATAAAAAAACACTCAAGTCTGGTAAAGCTAGGGTGCATAGTATAGGAGAAATTATTGTATATTCTCATATTTGACGTTTGTGATTTCAATCAAATCTCTAGATTTTTAAAACACAATTATGGCGAACCAATTAGCTGAGATCATAAACACAATAATTGATCATACATAAACACGTGATGGTTTTGGCCAAATATAATAATTTGAGGCAAAATCCATATGCAAGTGTATAATATATAGTTTTAACAAGACGAAATTTTGCATGATGTACCTGGATACGTAGAAGCGTTGAGAAAAGCGCTCGGTGATGGAGATGGAATGGGGAATTAGGTCATTTGCAGGAGATGAAGGAAATGAGAGAGGGTAAAAGCATAAACAAAGAAGAGCGATGGGTGGGAAGAGCATAGAAAACAGAAGGAAAAAGTTTGTTGGTAAGAGAGGGGATTTTAGTTTTATGACTTTTATCATCTTATGCTATTAATTTAATTTTATATAAATAAACAGATTTTTTCGTATATAATTGATTGTTATTTTTATATAATATTTAATGTTACCAGAGTTGTTTTAATTTTCTATATTTAGTTTCTATAATATATGATTTTTCTTATGTCACCTTTTTTTCTCTCTCTATTCCTATTCTTAAATAAAAACTAGTTTTGAATAAGGTTTTTTTTTATAAAAAAATCATAAATCTTTTTAATAACTATTAAACAAAGGTACCATCTGATTTTTGGCTACTTTTTATTAGTGAGTAAAGCATTCTATTCTAAATTAATAGTTTTTTTTTTATAGAGAAAGCAACATTACTTCATTTCATCAATGATAACTAATGAATATGTAAGGAAATACAATCATAATTATAAGAGTCAGCATGATATCTTGATATCCTAACTAGCTTATGAGTCAAAATACTTGTTTGCCTCTTAATCAAACTCACCCGAAGTTATTTATAGATGAAAGTAAATTGTTACAATGAACTAGAATGAAGCTAAAATCTTTGTTTAAAGATGAGAGTAAATTAATAGATTTTTAGAACCGCCAGTACATAAAAGGCCTTCTAAGTCAGTACTACTGAGTCTTTTAAGACAGTTCTTAAAAAATGTGATCAGTGTAGATACCAGTTTTTATTATAAATTAATAAAATTTATTTGTAACATATGTGGAGCTGATAATATCGGCAGTCTTGATCCCTACGATCATTGTTGTAAAAACAATTTCATAAAGTACCGGTTTCAATTATGATAAAAAAAAAGCATAAAAAATGTGAAACTTATAATTAACTTTTGTAATTGTGAGTCTTTATAATAAAAAGTATTTAGCTTGTCTCCTGTTTAAATATATTTTTATAATTATGATAAAAAAGCATAAAAAATGTGAAACTTATGATTAACTTTTGTAATTTGGACATCACTAGGAACAACAGTAGCTACTAGCTAGAGTTTGGGGTGTGAAAAAAATAATTTGAATTAAATTGGATTGATTTATAAAACTAATTAAAAAAAGAGTGTATTGTTTTATAAAATTAATTGAATTAATCAAATTATTTCTACTAACTAAACCGATTTTCATTTAAATATTTTTTTATTTAACAACTTAATTTAAAAATCAGTTTAAAACTGGTTAAACTCTTGGAATCATTTTAAAATTAATAAAAAAATTGGTTCGATTCAAAATCAAATTTTTAAAATCAATTTGATTTTGAACTAATTCCCAAACCAAATTAATTATATGGATATAAAATCAAATTAATTAAAATAATTTGAAAGCACTTCAATTCGATTTTTTTACCTTACTAGCTTTGACAAACCCTGCATATTCCAATTTGTTAATGACATCACTAGGACCCATTATCATGAATGTCACAAAGACACAAGTGGCTGTCACTTATATGCACATAAAGTACTGAATAATCACAAATTCTCTTCCCTTCCAACCAATTGTGAAACCAAAGAGAAATGTCCCCACGTCCTATTTTGGGAATTATATATTTTTTTATTACGGGAATTATATATTTTCAAATTATTAAATTTCATATTTTAATATTTTTTAAATCATTTACCATCTTGCAAATTTTTACAATAGCTTATTAATTGAATTCTCATTCACTAAAACTACAGTTTCTACTTTACACAAAATCTTTTAAAAAAAATCTCGTTTTACACATTCTTAAAACCAAATAAGAAAAATTGAACAAATGAGGCCGTAAACTAAACTTGTATGAAACTTGCTTCCATCCGCTTTGGAGCCATTGACTACAATCTATATATGAAAACAATGACGAATCCATAATTTTTTTTAGTAACTCCTTTCCTTATCTCTCTTTGATTAAATGTTTTGAACAGTTCCTCCTTCGACACGGGATTCACGAGTGATTATTCGTCATGCTCTCTGCCAACATCGTCGTTGCCGGCTGGGCCAACGTCGGCGCCAATCAAAACATCACCATGTAATTGGGTGTGGAGGGAATTTTTGTCCACACGAGGGAGCAATGATGATTAATTGGGTATTGGTCATGAAATTAGGATGGGTACAGTTTTTGTGTGGCAATAGTGTTGGGGTAATTAACTACACGTGTTCCACTGTGAGATATCATGCTTTGCATATATAGTACTAGTTGGAATCCAAAGCAGGCAATAATTGATGTATGACGGCATAGCTGCTTATAGTTGGTTGCACCATCTACATGAAGTGGTCCCCTAGGCACACATGCTGTATGTGTGAGATATGTTTTACAATATTTAGATGGAAGGAAGGAAAGTGGTGGGGTTATTTAAATAAATTTAATAACAAAAATAGAAAAAAAAAGAAGCATATTAAATAATTAAAGAAGGTATGTTTAACAATTGTCAATTAAATTTCAGGTAAAGTTATTTCTGTTTGAATGTTTTGGTCTTAAATACAAGTTTGCTATAAAACTTGGTAAATTCTCCGACTCAACGAAAAGTTACTTTGTATCACTTATGATCAAGCTGAAGTTTTTTGAGACAAAATCAATTTTACTTAACATCTATGTTCTATATATTTTTTATATATATGTAAAACTCAGCTATAGTAAAAATTAATTCTCATTTCTCATCATTCCAGCTGTAAAACCGAACACATTCTAAAATTGTTAGTACCCTGCCAATGAGAAAATCAAATTAAATACTCTTCCTACTTTCTAATGCTACACAGCACCTATATGGCAGAAAAATTAATACAATGAATTAACAAGATATAGGAAAATGCTTCACTCTTCACTTCTTGGCTGCTCGTGCCATGTTTTTCAACATCTGGAGAAAGATCTCACTCCATGTATCTATAGGCCCTGGCAAGCACCAATGAACACAATCATTCTGCACAGGCTTTATTGGATTAACCCCATTAGCAAATGGGAAAGGATTCATATAAGCACCAGGATGGCCATCTGGTCTTAACAATGCTAATTTTGTTACATCCATTACCTCAAACTTAAACCTTCTAAATTTCTTGGCTTTTACCTTAGCCCTTTCCAATTCTTCAATCTGAATCCTTCTGATCTCAGCATTCATCCCTTCAACTTGCCTCTGCCCCACTCCATAAGGCATAGTCTTTGAACAAGTTCCCCCCTTATCCCAAGCACCTTCAAAATGAGAAGGCGAGTATGTTCTCACAATTACATCAATTCCATTTCTTTTTCTCATCTTCCTCTGAATTATGCTGTTGAGAGCAGTCCTCAAAGCCCTTCTTAATGGACCATAAAAGCCAATGTCTTTCTTGCAACTAGAAACAGGACGGTTCATGCATCCTATAACTTTACCACCCTCGTAGAAAACTGAAGGAACATTAAACCAATGCCCAAGGGACAACACAATCATGTCCATTTCATCCAAATCCTTCTCCCACCTCATATTAACACGATCCAAATGAATTGTGTTATAACGAGGTGGTCCTCGGAGTTTTCTTTGAACACCTTGCACAAGAAATGGGGACCAATAGAAGGACAAGACAGCGTTGTGGGAAGGAAAGCGCCACCGATGAGAACCCGGGTGGCGAACACGGTTGGGTTTTGTGACGGTGGTTAACAAGCAAAGAAGGGACTCTAGGTGGTTCCTTGATACAGAGTCTCCAACAAAAGCTACATGCTTGTTGCTAATGAGTTGGAGAAAAATGTTAGGGTCAAACCTTGGAAGATTGCATTCACTTGGTTTCCATCTCCAATTAAGGTACCCCAGATCAGGCCTTCCGTTGGCTATACAATTCTGATTTCTTTTCATCTTAACACAGTTGGTAGCATTATATTGAGGGCCTCTTTTGGTACGGACCCATCTGCCATTGGTGTAGTCACATGGCTCCTCATAGACATAAACTGCAAATAAAGAAACAACAAATTAATTTAAGTACTTAAATTGCAGAAGTAGAAGATGAGTTTAAGGCAAAATCCACAAGCAAGTGTATAACAAATAGAAAGTATTTAACATAACATTAATTTTCTCTTCTATTTCACTTCTTTACTTCCTTTTTCTTCTTTATCTTACTTTTTCAATTTTCCATGACATGACTCATCAGATCTATATCAATTTTCCAATCTTTTTCTTATGTCTATAACTTTTCATAAATAATAAAATTTTCTAGTTAGTTTGGTCACAATTCTTGGTATTATAGGAAATTACAGATAATGATGCAGTCGTAATTGCAATCACGTTGAGTTCAAAAACTTGAAGTTGTGGATGCGAACCGTTTTAAAAAAGAAAAAACATTAGAATGATATAAATATATAGTTTCAACAAGATGAAATTATGCGGCACATATAAATATACCTGGTGGTGGAGGTGGAGAAGCGAAAAGAGAAGAGCGGTTAGTGATGAAGATGGAATGATGAGGAAGGTCCGTAGAAGTGGCAAGAGAAGAATGATTGGAGAAGAAGATGGAATCAAGCTCAAGAGAAGAGTGGTTGGTGATGGAGAGGGAGTGTGGAAGCTCATTTGGCGAAGGTGAAGTAAAGGAGAGACAGTAAAGGTAAACGCAAAAGCAAAGAAGCGCAATGCGTGAGAGAGCATAATAGGAAGAAGAAGAAGAAGAAGAAGGAAGAAGCTTCTTGCTAAATCTCTTAATTCTCAGTCTCATCTTACAACTCAATCTCTTACTTCTTCTCTCAGTCCTTCTTCGTCTTTGTTCCTACCTAGCTAACATCTCTAAAAACACACGTGCCTACAGGATTTGGATTTCTCTTGTTTCCTCAACTAAACTGAAAACTCAAAATAGTATAATCTGGGACACAGCAACAGGAATGGTAGCAACGTAATTTTATCCTATATAAAAATAAATATTTTTTTAGTTTAATATATAAATTGTTCTTGTAAATGTTTTTACGTTATCAATTTTCATTGTAGTAGTTTGTGATTAGAGGATGATAGTATAAAAAAAAAAGTTTACATTGTCATCATATATCTTATTTATTTATTTATGTAAACCTCATTATTTTTATTAAATGTAATATATATCTATATATATAATTAAAGTGAATAATATTATTAAATACACAGAAAAAGTAATATTACTAAATATAAAATGTGTTTATTTATTGTTATTGATGCTTAATTTAATTATGTAAAGACCGAATAAAATAATATTATTAAATACTGTCGAGGATTTGGATTTCTCTAGATGATAAAACCAATAAAATTTTAGTAAAAAAAAAGAATTCTAACTCTGTTGATTAAGTATAAGGTATGAGTTACGCTAAATTATCTGACATTAAAATTCTTTTCATTTCTCTCAAATTTATACAATCAACTTAAATAATATTTTGTGAAAATTAATAAATCATACAAATTTATTATTTCTGTTTATGTATTGCGATAGGTACAAAACTGATCAAATATCTCGGCCAAATATTTCAGTCTTAATATATATATTTTGTATAATTACAATGCCTATTTATTCCGACGCTTTCATTTGAAATTGCTTCAAAGACAAAACCACAAATTTAGTCAAACAAGGTGATGTTGCCTCTTAATATTCGGTTACACTCATTCTTACATGAGCATAACACAAATTAATAATAAAATAACACGTTTTTATTGAAGTTCTTTTAATATATATCATTATTTTTAATTGACTATTAGCCATTGTGATTATGTGCAAAAATTGCTCTCTTTAACAATATGTTTGATTGTAACTAGTAAAGAGTTACATAATTTACAGACAATTTTTTAATATTATTTATAAATACATTTTTATCCCTCATTCATTATATTTTTTATTTCAATTTTTCTCCTTATTCATTTTCTAATTGTTAAAAACATATAAAAATATTGTAAAAAAATAATTTCTCATTAGCAAAATGATTTGTTTTTGTTACATAGAAGAAATAATTGAGCTCTAGTTAACCAAATTAAAAGATTCATACCTGAAAAATATAAAGACCGAATATCATACCAACTCTCTCTTTAATTTTATATTAGAGAATTATTTCTCTGATATCCTTAAAAAAATTGAAGGGTTTTTGGTAATGTTACTGAGAAATTGTCTCTGTCAGTCCTTTAATAACCAAACTCATTCAATTATTAATTCAACAAATAATTATAGATATCATAGCAACTCTCTTTAATGTAAAGATATCATAACAACTCTCTTTACATTATTAAAAAAAAAACACTTTGTCAGAGATAATTTTTCAATCATTAAAGTAGGAAGTCTTCAAAGTAGTTATTTTTTAAGCAAGTCTTCAAAGTAGGTTAACAACTAAAGTTTCCAGTATCTGAAAAATTAATGTTTCGTGTAAAGATGCATATACAGGGACTAATAAATAAATAAATAATAATTAAAGATTAAATTATTATAAGATTAAATTGGAATAATTTTTAGAAATAATTATTATTTGATGAAAGTAATGGTTATAAAGAAAATTAATACCCATTAATGTAAAATAAGGTCTCATTTTTTATAGAAAAATATTCTCTTAAAATTCATAATCATAAAAAAGATAGAGACAGAAAAAATAGTTAAGAACAAAATCTTGTTTCTATCAACTTTCAAAGAATTAAAATATATCAAAAATAAATTTTACTATAAAAAAATATACATTATTTATCTATTATTTATGAGAATCATATATATATATATATATTAAGATCATACTGATTTTTTATTTTCTATGATTATTAATCTCCAAAAACCTTAAGATTTAGCTTCTTTTTTTTTTACAAATCATCCTAATAATTCAAACATGTACAATCAACTTTTAATGTAGACGAAGCCCGCATTACTACGAAGCAATGTGAAGTGGGTAGACGATTCTATCCTAGCATCACATTGCTTTGGGCTTTCATTATAGTACCACGGAAAATAATCTAACTTTAAAAACTGAAGGCAAAGTAAATGCTCATAGAAAAGATAATAATGATTGAGAACAAAAAGGAAATCGAGATCTTAGAGAAATAAAATTTTGTACTAGTACTCAGTTGTCATTAAATATTTGAATCTGTGCATAAGTCTTGGTGACAGTTTCACTTAACAGGTTTTTACGTGGGAAACGTTCGGATTTGATTACATTTTTGGAAATATTATTACTTGGAATATATCATTCTATTAAAGATGTTTGATAAATATTTTTAATTTCTGAGAATGTTTTTAAATTTAAACAAATTAAAAACAAAAATATTAAATAAATAAATGAGATAGAATAAGAAAAAAGTGGAAATTATTTTAAACATTCCATAAGAGTATAAGATTTTCATCCTCTTTTGAATGAGAATAAGAAGATTAAGAAACATATGTAATATGATTTTTTTTTAATGAATTAAGCCTATGAATATTATTTAATTATCTTATAATAAACATAAAAATATATATTTTTGTCTCCACATTCTCATAATTTCAATAAGATTCTGTAAAACAAACATTTCCATAAAATTTAATTTTTGTTTTGTTTAAATTAAAATTTGATACCATTAATTAAGCTAAATCAATGACACAACAACCAGTGATATAAGATTTAATTATTTTACATATGTTAATATCACAATAAGAAGGAATCGGGAAAAAATTGGAAAAGCAACATCCTATGAAAATTAAAGATAATTGTTTCTAAAAAATTAGTAAGTTGGAGAGATCATAGAGGATCCATCTTTCTACGTGTTTCCTTAACTGAATAACCAAAGAAACCTGCTTCTATGTCTCACCTCTTTTTTGACTTTCACTTCACATGATCAATGCTGAAAACCAAAAACAAGTGTTTCTCTTCATTCTTCTCATCTGATAACACCAGAAGGAGTGGAAAAGAACGTGAAAAAGGGAAGCATAAGCAAGAAGGAAGCCTTTGAAAATGCGAACTACTGACCAATTCAAAGACAAAACATTCACCCTCACCAAGAGACTTATTCCATGGACTATTTGTGTTCTGCTTCCTATAGCTCTGATTCATTCAGTCTTTTACCCTTAACCCTTTTCTCCATCTCCTAAAATTGATATTCCACATTCCACCAACAACAACATCACGTACCATTCTTCTTTCAGCCTCTCCCCCTTCTTCTGCAGGTATAAGCATGTTCAATTCCTTCTTCTTAATATTAGGATCAGTAATTTTTATGTCCCAATAAAATTGCCAATTTTTTGTTTTTTGTTCTGACTTGTAAAATTCTCACTTTTTCGTTTGTATGTTATATATATTCAAATTTTCATCCTTCAGTATAACAGTGTATATGCATGACAGAGTTAAACTTATGGACCAAAGTTGAGGACATGTCAACATGTTTTGAATTTGTGTTTTCAAAGATTTGCATAAAAAACTATGAAAACAATTTATTTTGTGTTTTCTGTCTCTTGTACAAATTTTTGGAAAAAGGAAACAAATTAAAATAGACTGACAATTTTGTATATTATAAGTGAAAAAAAAAAGAAAAAGAAACAAAAAAAAAAATCAATACAACAGTAAACAAGCCTTAAGTATTTAGAAAATGCAAGTTTTAAAAGTTAGAGATAAAACTCAACAATTGATAATTTTGGAACCGAAAACACCATTTAAGTGTTAAATTATATTAGAAATTCAACGCAAAACAAAAATTTATTAGAGAATAAATGCAAAAATCAAATATTTATTAGGGATAAAAAAACATATTTAATCCTTAAATTAATTCTGATTTGATTTTCTTATTACAGCTATTTCAAGTTCTGGCCAAGTAACAGTGAGCTCAATAAGCTTGGCACACAAATGATTAATAATATAGTCACTGTAGTACTCTAGAATTACAATATATGTATGAGATGCGACTAATGGCTTAATAAAAAGGAGTGCTCAATTTTTTATGTATGTTAAAGTTTGAACAGAGTAGAGCAAAAGAATTACAGGAAACAACGAAGACTGAATCTTTATTGAATGAAACATTACTACACTCCCGGGTTATTCAAGAGAACAAATTTATATAATCTTATATACTGTAAGATAATGATATCACATGCATGCTGAACACTCATTCAAGAGAAAGTGAGGACAATCGGGTATGGCTCAAGGATTATATTCTGTTAGTTCGGCTTACTGAGCGCTAGAAGAGTTTATCATTGGTAGGTTCTATGTATTGCCAAGGAGCTCCTGCTGCATCTTTGCATCTTTATATACACTAATTTAGCTTGATCAGGTGGTCACTAATTATGTGGGATTGTTGGTTTGGTTTGCATCAAATGGTATAAGAGATAAGAGTAGGGGAGATTCGCCTTTTTTGTCTTTTTGGTTTGGATTAGTTTTTAGGATGCTACATGTTTGACTTGGTTGGTATCAGCTGTTAGGCAGTTATAAAATACCAACTGTAGTACAGAATGCAGTTGGTATTTTATATCAATGACACAACTGGTTTTGTCACTTTTGTGTTACTTTTATACATATATACATATATATATATATATATATATATATATATATATATATATATATATAACTTACACTAAAAGTAATTTTTTTCATTTTTATCTTTCATTTTCTTCTTGGAAAAAGATAGAGTGTAACTCTCAAAAAATTTCTTGATATAATTTGATCTCTTATATATATATATAATCTCTTTTGATTGCCAATAATAATAAAAACAGAAATTTAATCAGGTTTTAATCTCTCTAACTTCAAACATGTGAACATTTCCCTAAATTTATATGGTGGCTGGTATCCTAAATGATCCATACATGCCAACATGAGAAAGTCAGCAATCCAAAACAATACTTGTTAGAAAACATGGTTCAGGTCCAAGAGAGAAGAAGAAATTAGGAGGAAAAAAGTGTTATATTATCTAGCCTGTATATAGTCTCCAACTAACTACATATATTTAATAATACTACTTGTTAACTGTTAAACAGAAAGCAACAACCAAGGAATGCCAAATGGAATATTATAAGAAAAGAAGAAGAATAGTTAATAATATACTCACAATTATTGAAGGACAGTTAATAATATACTCACAATTATTGAAGTGTATATATATATATATATATATATATATAGGGACCATGGGTCCCCAACTGCCAAATAGCTCCGCCACAGTATATGTGGCTATATTTGGTTGTTTGTGTTTGGCCACGGAACTGGATATGCTTACAATTCATATTTTAAATCATTGCATCATAATTTCAGTTGAACATTTAGAAAATTATTTATGAGAATGATGCAAGGTTTATTTTCAGTGGTGTAGGCAATTCCACTCGAGTTCATTTTTTGTATTATTTTTATCATAATGCTTGTGAGAGTCTAAATTTGCAAGTTACACCTACTCCGCCTTGCAAGTTGCAATATTCTGAGTACTATATCAGTATGCAGATGCTAGAGAATTCATATGCATGTACTTTTTTTGGTTTGTTCTTGTTGTTCCTAAGGAGGAATTCGTAAAATATACTATTATTATCCATATACTCTTTTTTAGACGCATTCTCTTTTATTAATTAAAATGATGAGAGTTAAGTTCTACTAAACATGCGTCCCAATCTCGATTTAGTAGATATTATTTACAAACCGGTAAGACTTGCATGAATTTCAACTAATAAAAAAGAATCTGTCATTAGTATTCCACCAACAAAAATAGGACTTGTGTGGTGGAAATATATTAGTGTAATAAATTAACAAGAGGAATTCTTCACTGTTGGCTTCTTGGCTGTTTCTCCCACTTTTTCATCATCTCTAGAAAGATCTCATTCCATGAGTCTATAGGCCCTGGCAAGCACCAATGAACACAATCACTCTGCACACGCTTTGGAACCCCATTAGCAAATGGAAAAGGATTCATATAAGCACCAGGATGACCATCTGGTCTCAACAATGCTAATTTTGTTACATCAAGTGCCTCCAACCTAAACCCTCCAAATTGTTTAACTTTTGCCTTAGCATTTTCCACTTCTTCCATCTCAATCCTTCTGATCTCAGCATCCACTTCTCCAAGTTGCATCTCACCCTTTCTATAAGGCTTAGTCTTTGAACAACTACCACCCTTATCCCAATCACCTTCAAAATGGGAAGGTGAGAATGTTCTCACAATTACATCAACTGCATTTCCTTTACCAACCTTCCTCTCAATAATGCTATTAAGAGCAATCTTCAAAGCCTTTCTTAGTGGACCATAAAAACCAACATCACTGTACTTAAGACCATGACACTTTAGGCAACCTAAGACCTTACCACCCTCATAGTAAACTGAAGGAACCAAAAACCAATTCCCAACAGACAGCACAATCAAGTCCATTTGATCCACATCCCTAGCCCACTTCTCATTAACAAGATCCAAATGCATTACATTATGCTGTGGCCCTATGCTTGTTCTTTGAACCCCTTGCACAAGAAAAGGGGACCAATAGAGGGACAAGCTTGCATTGTGAGAACCAAAGTGCCACCTGCGAGAACCCTTGTGGTGGACACGTTTTGGTGTTGATGCAGTGGCTAGCAAGCAAAGGAGGGACTCTACTTGGTTCCTAGCCATAGAGTCCCCAACAAAAGCTACATGCTTGTTGCTTATGAGTTGGAGAAAAGTGTTTGGTTCAAACCTTGGAAGATGGCATTCACTTGGTTTCCATCTCCAGTGAAGGTAGGTGGAGTCATGCCTCCCATTGATGATGCAATTCTGGCTCTCTTTGATTGTAGCACAGGTAGTGCCATTGTACAAAGGGCCTCTCTTGTCACGGACCCATTTGCCATTAAAGTAGTCACATGGGGTCTCATTAGTTTTTTCCTTTTCTGCCAATAATTAGAAAACAGGAATGAACTCAATAAAGTCTCTTAAAAGACTTATAAACCAAACTATTGTACCACACTACTTGTTGCTAATTTGAACTCATTAGACAAAATTCATTTGCAATAGTTCAGTTTTAACAAAACAAAATCATATATATTAAGAGAATATAACTCACTTGATTGATCAGTGTGAGTAAATTCTTTAGTACTTGACTTCGACTTCGACTTCAACAGATAAATAGATAAATAAATAAATAATCATATACATATGCTTATATTAGTTATATATACCTGCAGAAGGAGGAGGAGGAAAAGGAGTGGAAGGAGAAGAAGGAGGAGGGGTGGAAAGAGAAAGCTTAGTTGGTGGAGATGGAGTAACAGAAAGAGGGTGAAAGTAAAAGGAAAGCAGAACTAAAGGTAGCAGAGCTATAGGAAGTAAAACATGGAGTGTACATGGAAGAAGTTTCTGGGTGAGGGATTGATCTTTGGTTGAGTTTGTACTTCTCATTGTGATAGCATCCCTTCTTGCTAGGAAGCTTATCCTTTCCTGCTTCACTTTATGCTCCTACTGTACTACGTTGTGGACCAAGAAGAACGAGGATGAATGCACATGAATTATTTTATGCACCCTCAAATTGAAGTGTGGACCATAGAAAACACACAGTTCTATTTTGTTTTAAAATTCTTTTATTGAAAAGAACGAGGATAACAATAAATTGAAGTCTTAATACAGAAAAAAAATTGTAAGCTTATACACTTTCATTTTCATCTTATTTTTCTGGTTATGTTTATCTTATTTTTTCATTACGACGTCACTTATTTTAAATAGTACTCATCATTCATCAATAATGAACATTTTATTAATATTATTATATTATTTATCTTTATCTGTTTATCTCTATCGTGCTATGCCTAATGTGTTTTTGTGTCCAAAAAAAATATCTGTACAAAAAAAAAACCTAATGTGTTACTCAAGAACCAATTTTATCTTAGAAAATCATGACATCTTATAAAAAAGTAAGCATAACTATTTGTTATTTTATCTTCAATTTGAAAAATAATTAATTATTTTTTTATCATAAATAAATCTAATAAACACATTGATATGCACATAGAAATGAGAGAAATAATATTAAAGAAAATTTTTATACTTTTTTATTAGACTCACATCGTTTATATTTTATTTTAATTAAAAAATATTTTATTTTTATTCTTTAAATCAAACACACTCTAAAAATAAAAAGGATGAATCCAAAAAAATATATATATAAATTTTCTCTAATATTATTTATCTCCTCACTACCAAACATATATATTTTTTTCAACTGCATCAATTTCTTGTCGTTAAGCATCAAATGAAGTGTTATTAATCATTTTTGTACTGCATATCATAAATAAATTTTCTCAAAATTTAAAGGCGGTAGAGAAAGGTGTACGTGACTGACAAATACAGAATAAAAAATTAGTGTTTCCTTGTCCATGATGTATAGTCAACTAACTAGTCACTCAGAGAGAGGGAGACACAGAGGTCCCCGCGTGTTACTCACACGAGTTTATCGTTGTCCCAATTTCATCTATTTTTTTGTTTATCATTGTATACTTTTTGATTTGATACAGATGTTTATTTAGATATATATATGAGACTGGACCTCACTCGATTCAGACAACATACAAGTCAAATGTATTTATGATGAAGAAGGGAAATTTTTTGTTACAAATCATTAAGATATTAAAAAGAAATTAGATAATTATTTTGATAAGCTTTCTAATGATGAGAAGCTTTAACCTATAACATGGAAGGATTAGAAGTTCAAGAGCATGAACGAAATGGCACTTACTATGGCAAAATTTAGATGAGGATGGATATTAGTAAAGTTGTTGGAAATGATGATATTTCTAATAAATTTTTGGAAATGTGTTGGAAAACATAATATCATTTGACTCACTATATAAGTTAATTTATGAGATTTTGAGATATATAAAATGTCGGATATGAGAACAGAGAAGGAGCACTATATATAAGAGCGAATGACATATTCAAAATTACATAATGATAAAATTTATGAGTCACATTACAAAATTATGAGAAAATGTTATTGGGCATAAATTAAGAAATTAAAGAGACTAGGATTGTAAAGAATAAATTATTTTTATGAGGAGGTTCTATAGCATAATGTTTCATTTTCTGAGTGAAAAATAAGGTATTTCTTTTCTATTGGGGTTCATGCATGGAAATGTAGCAAAGTGAAGAAGAAAAAACTTATAGAAGCAGTATTGGGGTTCATATTAACTCGTATATTTATGTTAGTCTTTTTTCGGTATAGCTGCATTGTGATGAAAAGTATAGAAGCACCAAAGCCGATCTCGATGATGGGTCAACTGGGTATAAGGTGATCGGCACATTATTAAATTATTAAAATAATTAACACAGCGTGGGCAGCGTGGCTGATACGATAATGCGTTTCTTGTTATTTTGTTCATTTTTATTTATATAAAATATGGGGCCAGTTCTAATATGAAGTCCTTTGTTTCGAGGTAAACCTGTGAAGCAATGGTTAACATCGTTGGATATATTAATATTAAAATGAACGGTCTAGATTGTTTACCGACTACCTGATGATTAAGTTGAAAAAAATAATTTGAAAGCAGTAGTGGGCTGAACGGTGCCGGAATCCACAACCACGCCACCGTCGATTGTTCACCCGCCACAACATCTCCAGCGTCTGAACAATCCTTTTCCCGAAGGAGATTCCGATCTTCTCCTCCTCCTCCTCCTCCTCCTCCTCCTCGTAACGTCCGAGAATGAGTGGTCTCGGTTTTCTCACTCGCTCCGAGTCGAACGAGTGAGAAACCAAATAATACGAAAACCGGTTTCCGAGTTGAGGAGATAGCGTGGCCAGCTGCGCCGGAAGCCAGAGCAAATCGTGATCGAATCCGACGACTCCTGTAGGTTCGGCAGGTGAAGGTCATCGACGTCGTGGTGGGTGGTGTCGAATGAAGTTTATCAGCACCCACCACCACCACCACCATAGCGAGATCGACGTCGATGCTCAGTGCCTCGACACCACGTTCAAAGCCACCGAATCAGAGCAAAATTTGTAATTTTAAGATCTTCAATTAGGGAGAGCGTTAACACAAGGATGTATCTTCAAATGGGTCTTTAAAGTTTGTGACTTATTGGATCTTATATGTTTGATGCTTGAAGCTTTTTATTTTTTTTGGGTCTGTGATTATATTCTGTCTTCATTATATCTTATGTTTTTTTTTTATCAATTTGACAATGGGTTTAATTATTCTAAATTTCTTTGTTCTTACAATCCGGATGTGGATGTATCTGTTTCGTTGTCCCGTTCAAAGTGTAAACTGGTGGATTGCTACCATCTGCGACGGTTCTTTTACGCATGGAATCACTCTGGTTCGTGGTGAGGCACAGGTTGGGGCCAACGGAAACTGGGGGATTATGAGGCCAATGGAAATGGATTGTCATTCATGAGGCCACGGAAGAGAAGAGCACCAGGGAAGGCTCACAGGGAAGGAGATTAAAAAAAAGAAAATAAAAAATAATAATTTTAAGATGATTTTATTTAATTTATATATATATTTTTTCCTGTTACAAACCTATTATTGCCGGTAAAATTGGAGGTACCCGGGTGAGGACTTGTTTTTTGGACTTCACGTTAGAATCCACCATGGCAGGTGTAAATCAAATGATTAACCTTAAAAAATTACGAAAATTTTGAATTTATGGTGATAGTGATGCGTCATTCGTGTGAATAACGTCTGTAATTAATGAGAGCGTAGTGGAATTTTATATTATTATGTGGGAGAGAGATAGTGATAGTGGACCTCCTGGCCCAAACTCAACAACAAATCTGGCCACAAATGGCCCTACTAGGCCCAAGAGGATCACCAACGAACCTCCATGGCTGAAGGACTTCATTTATTAGACTAACTTTAATACTTGCATATTGATATGCTTTTGTTCTGTGGTCATACACGTGTATGTCTCAAATCTTTCGACTGTTGGCAATATACCTAATAAGATGGGTAAATATCCATTTTTATTTCTAAAAATGGTGATAAATTAGTTTTTGTGGAAAATTCAAATTTTCCTGAATATGTAAAGATTGGTATTTATGTTAAATTTGTTAGATCATTTTCTTATTAAATTGTAATATTTAAAATTAATTTGATAATAAATTATATTTTTAGATGATTAATTTGTCATGTAAAGTTCTTGAATTAATTTGTCATTAAATTGTTTGCAGGATCAATTTGTGGCACTTTTTTTTTTCAAAGACTAAATTCGAATTTATTATTTTTTGGAAATCAATTAATCTATCATCAACTCGCTTTTAGGGATCAAAATATTTATTCAAAAATACGTGAAATGTTGCTAAAATGAAAAGAAAAAAAAAATGGACTAACTTGGGTTCCAGTGCATTGGAGGGGTAGATATTGGAGAGGAAGTATGGGTATTGAATACGGAGTCTCTTGTAGGAGGGAGGTGTCCTACTAAGGGGTCTCAATGATGATGGTGTAATCTGCTAAATTCTTGTGAGGTCCCGTGGTTTCAACAAAATATTTTATGTGTGGTTGAGGATGGGAGGTATAGTTGGCAAAGTGGGCCAGTCCGTCCCATTCTTGTGAGATTGGGTGGTTCCAACAAAATATTTTATGTATGGTTGGGGATGGGAGGTATGGTTGGCAAAGTGGGTTAGTCCGCACAAAATGGGACGGGCTGGCCCAACCCACAAAAAATGCGGGGTGGAGTGGGCTGGCCAACTTTTAGAAAGTGGGCTGAAAATGTTAGCCCGTCCCATTTTAATGCAGGTTTGCGGGTCAGCGAGCTAGTGGGTCAGTCCGCTTAAAAAAGAAAAAATTAATTTTTTTAAAAAGTATAAAAAAATTTATAAAAAAATACAAATGTGATAATTAATTTTTTTTGAATTTTTGGAGAGATAAATGGGTTGGTGATGAGTGTTTAGGTAGTAGCTTTAGTAGAGTTTTTCGAAACTCGAAGCAAAAAAATAACACAATTGAGGAGGTGGAAAGGTGAAATGAGGAGATGTGACAATAGCGATGAAAAGAAAGATGTATTTAGTTAGTAAGGCAGAGACACTCCACAGGTTCAAAAACAGAAAAAAAGACTCTGATTGATACTTGAAACCTGCATCACACAAATACTCACTAGATAAATACACTATTCTCACATGCAAAAAGACAATGACGGAGCTTGGTAGGCCAGAGGGGGATTGGCCCACCAATTTTTTTCAATTTCTATTTTATATATATATATATATGTGTGTGTTAAACTTTTTTTCGATACTTATATTAGTTAAACTTAATTCAAAGCAAATCCGTGTCTCATATATAACATGTTCTTAAAGAAAGATTCTTAAACTTGATTGGATAAATTTTGCAGTACATTGTTGTATGGTTACGGGAGTGGTTATTTATTTTTTACCTATTAGAACAAAATTTGCATATTATGCAGTTGTAATAAGCACATTGCACGTTAGAAGTTCATAGGATGAATGCATTTTCCATTTCAGAATTTCAAATAATAAAAACTTGCTTAATAAGAAAACAGTTAATTCATTTT
This sequence comes from Glycine latifolia, assembly GCA_013407115.1. NCBI lineage: Eukaryota > Viridiplantae > Streptophyta > Magnoliopsida > Fabales > Fabaceae > Glycine > Glycine latifolia. Next base: position 35,247,735 of record CM023948.1, read on the forward strand.
CTTATATTGTGAATGATCTCATGAATTTTATCCTTTTTTTATCCATAGAAATTAAAATATAAATAAAAATATTAAACTTTTTCAATCAATTATTAAATTGATTATAAAAAAATATTTCTATTATTATTAACAATAAAATCTTAAAACTTTTAATTTTCAAAAAAATTCGTTCAATTTATTAAAATATTTTATTACACATACAACTGTCTCGCATTAGTGAATTTACAGGTGTCCTTCAAAAGGTTTCTAAGTTCATATAGCATGGATTCAATCTTTTTGCTGTGAAAAAAAAAAGTTTTTGTGTGTGTGCACGCTTTCTATTTTTGTAAAAAAAATCTTATTGCATGAGATTTATTTAAAGTAAATAGCTAAAAACATATGCAATTCATTTTTATTTAATTGAAAATACATGGCTAGATTACATTAACATTATTAATAAAAGAAATATGATGTTTTTGTGTATATATTTCTTTTTCCCTAAAATTATCGAATCAAATTTATTTTTTATTCCTGTAAGTATTTTCTTCAATCAATCCACAGTTCCACACCCCTCTCACATCTTGAAAACTATCCAATATTATTTTATTTTTATTACTTTTATCTTTCAAAATTTTTAGAGAAGCACGAAGTGCTTTTTTTCCCAAGTATAAATAATTTTTAATTTTTAATTGTAATATACTACCGTATTTTCTTCCCCCTGTCGTCCCAGCAAACCTTGCGTTTAATATATATATAAAAAACCCAACTGTATGCAAAAACAAATATAAGTCTCCCTCTGTAATAAATATGGGATTTGGAGGGTTCAATGCATCTAATCTAATAAACAAATTGGTTCACATGGCCTTATTCACATACCAACAAAAAATGTATTATTATAATTTTGACTAAGCATATCTAGCTTCAATACTCCTAATGCACCGAATTATACACTCGGATTCAAAAAGATATATTAATGGGGCTCTTTCCATTAGATTTTTTTAAAAAAATAAGACCAAGTGTTCATTCATTACTTCATTTTTACTTTTCACAGGATAAAAAAAGTATGTGTCCTTTTTTAGTTGGACCCCTTGACCATTCCTCCATTCTAGACGATTCTGCCCTTGCATATATATGCAACATCTACATTTAATATTCTCTTATGAACGGCAAAAACACAAAAGATTAACCGAGGGTTTTCTATTTCACTAGCTTTTACCTTCCTACGGAGAATAAGCAGTTTAAAATAAAGTGAAAAGGCAGAAGCAGATGCCATGTGGAGGAGGAGAAAAAAGTTGTCCTAAGGAGAAAATGTGAAAAAAAAAACAAAAACAAGTGAGAGAGACAGACACAAAGGAATTGAGTTTAGGGAGTTAATTAAAAGAAAAAATGTAGCAATGTATAAACAATAGTCAATTACGTAAATGATTTTATATTTATCACACTAATAATTATGTGTTTATATAAAGGTGGTATTTATATCTGATTTAACTACAGTGCATGTCCAGTCAAGAATCACTGTGTTTTTCTTACTATTTACATTACTAAGAGAAGGAACGATGACAAGGTTGGAATAGCAATATTCTATGGCTATTAGAATCCAAGAAAGAAATGAAAATTAGTACTAAATTAGAGAGATCACGGAGATCCAACAATGTGTGTTTTTTATTTAACCAAATGATCAAGCCAACCTGCTTCTCTGTCTACACCTTCCAACTTTCATCTGACAAATGCAACAACCAAAAAAATACTGTTTTTTTTCTCTGAAGACTTCATCTCAGCTAAGAACACCAGAAAGAAAGAGAACTACAAGGAGAAGAAAAACAAGAAGGGAAAGGCTTTGAAGATGGGAATCACAAACCCCTTCAAAGACCAATCCCTCTCCCTCACCAAGAGACTTCTTCCTTGGACCCTCTATGCTCTTCTTCCCATAGTTTTACTTCGCTTATACTTTTACCCTCTACCTTTCCCTCCATCTCCAGAAACTGAGCTTCCTCATTCCACTCCTACCACCATCATCTCACAGTCTTCTCTTTCTGCTTCCACACCACCTTCTTCTCCAGGTACATGTATGCCTAAATTGATATTTTCATTTAGTCAAAACTATATTGTTGCTAGTTTTATGTCTTGAGTTATAGTTGACAAAGCTTACATGCAGTTTTAGTATTGTTTTTAAATTCAGAACTGGAGTTTTATTAATCTGTAATAATAATAAAGAGTTGCATTAAATGTCAACATAGATTATTTGAGGTAAAATTTCAATTTTGTTTAGACAACAACAACATAAAAGCATCAATGGAACTGTATCTAAGTTTTGTCAAATTGTAATTAGCAACTTGGGGATGTAGGGTTTGTTGCTTCACTAGACTTACATGTTTCTTTGTTGGCAACATAGATAAAATTCCAATTCTGGTTTTTTTGACAACAACATAAAAGCATCAAAGGAACTATATATATCTAAGTTTTGTCGAATTGTAATTACTAATTAGCAACTTAGTATGTAGGATTTGTTGGTTCACTAGACTTACATGTTCCTTATTGGCAGAAAAGGAAAAAACTTATGAGCCCCCATGTGACTACTTTGATGGCAAATGGATCCGAGATAGGAGAGGCCCTTTGTACAATGGTACAACCTGTGGTACAATCAAAGAAGGCCAGAATTGCATAACACATGGAAGACCTGACTCTGGCTATCTATACTGGAGATGGAAACCAAGTCAATGCAGTCTTCCAAGGTTTGAGCCTCAAACTTTTCTCCAACTCATTAGCAACAAGCATGTAGCTTTTGTTGGGGACTCAATGGCTAGGAACCAATTAGAGTCCCTTCTTTGCATGTTATCCACTGGTTCAACCCCTAATCTTGTCTACCGGAATGGCAACGACAACAAATTTCGGAAGTGGCACTTTCCTTCTCACAATGTGAGTGTCTCATTGTACTGGTCCCCATTTCTTGTGCAAGGTGTTGAGAAGTCAAACTCAGGGCCAAACCATAATGAGTTGTATTTGGATCATGTTGATGAGAGGTGGGCAAGGGATATGGATCAAATGGACCTGATTGTACTATCAATTGGGCACTGGTTTTTGCATCCTGCAGTGTACTATGAGGGTGGTTCAGTTTTTGGGTGTCATTACTGTCCTGGCCTTAATCACACTGAAATTGGGTTTTATGATGTTTTAAGAAAGGCTCTAAGGACTACCCTTAATGGCATAATTGATAGGAGAGGGGGTAAAGGCTATGGAATTGATGTAATTGTAACAACATTTTCACCTGCACATTTTGAAGGTGAGTGGGATAAGGCCGGTGCTTGTCCAAAGACCAAGCCTTACAGGAATGGGGAGAAGAAACTTGAAGGGATGGATGCTGATATGAGAAAGATTGAGATTGAAGAAGTGGAAGATGCTAAGACAAAAGCTAATAATTTTGGTGGGATTATTAGGTTGGAGGCATTGGATGTGACCCAATTAGCATTATTGAGACCAGATGGCCACCCTGGTCCTTATATGTATCCTTTTCCATTTGCTAATGGGCATCAAGAGCGTGTGCAGAATGATTGTGTTCATTGGTGCTTGCCTGGGCCTATAGACACATGGAATGAGATTTTACTTGAGAAGATGAGAAAGTGGGAGGAACATCCTAGGACTGAAGAGTGAGGTATTTCTCATGTCTTGTTAGATGATTCTTATTTGTTATACTTACATGTTTTCCACCACTTGGGTGATTGATATTGCATTGAAATGGATCCAATTTTGTTTTGGTAGAATGGAGAACAATTTTTTTGAGGCGGTGGGAAGAGCAATTTAATTGGGGGGTTATTGTTTTTCTTGCTTGGGTTAATGGAAAATGAAATATATAATATACTACATCTTCTATTGATAAGGGAGAATAGAGTGACAAATTATTGGTACTATGAACAATGGTGTTTCTGGATTGTGTTAGAAATGTACGTTATGGTTTAGGCCATTTATTATACATGCTCATATTGGGTGTAAAAGGGTTTATATGTGTATTTGTGGAGGAATTCGTAACACATGGGCTAGTCTTGTCTGTCTTACTCATTTTGGTGGCCATCAATTTTGTCTAGTAGGGTATTTCAATTGGGAAACTTCCTGTTGCTTTAATTTCTCTCATGTTAATTTTATTGGATCCATTATTTCGTTTTCCTTAGTTCCTTAAAAAATGTTCAGCAAGTCCATTTGGAACTGTAAACAGTTTTAAACGCGTTGAAAATTCTGGCGATTACGTACATAATTTAAGGGCAATTGTAACGTGAGTTGATTGAATTGATCAAATCAAAAGCCTATTTTAACATATTCACATGATCATTGCTTATGGCCGTAATCAAATGCACCGTCTCTACAAAGAAAGACTCTAAAAGTCAATTTGGTTCTCTTTCTCGTTGCGTTTGGTCTGTTTTTAGATATGATGGTTCTGTCAATGCATGATTGCAGAGACGTGTATCCACCTAACTACATTTAATTGACGCTCATTACCGTTGGGAAATATAATGAAAGAAAAGGAACGACGTTAATACACCTTTAAGGACATCATTTCTTGTAGTATATGTTGTTATTATTAGTTAAAATCTAGGTGGATTTTAATAATTGAATTGAGTCTCATTTTATTTTTTTGGTTGAACTGAATTGAGTCTTATTCTACTTCATATTTCTTTTTTAGTAAGCGTTACGTGAATGTTCATAAATAACAAAAAAAAAATGTTTGTATAAATGCATAGAAAATATATTTGTACATGACTATTGTTACTTATTGTAATTACGTTAGTTGAGAATAGTCAGCTGGTTAGTTAGTTAATTAGTTGAGATTAATTAGTCTGTATTACACTCTTATAAATACGTATAGTTTTCATACTGTATCATTTTTTTAAATTTAATCAATATAACGAGTTACGTACTTTTATCAGTTTATGGAACTCTTCTGGTATTCTTTGCCCAAGTCCGTATATATTTCAAGTCCATAACTCAACACTTATTTTCATACAACATTGTAGATCTTGTAGTTGTACGATAGAGACTTTCTTTAAGCTTAACTAATAATAACTGTTTCGTTTAACCCGCTTAAATCGAGTGATTTACATTACCCGTAATTTATTTCTGTCATTTCAAGCTTAAAACAGGTTGAGAGAGAGCGATTGATTAGTTTAATTTAAGCAAATAAAGGACTGAGCTGTTTCGCGGTTTGAGGCAGCCTAAACCATGACATATCATAAATTGATGATAGTCCGACATTGCATGATGGATTTATGATATAAAATTTTCAAATAATCAGTTGTTTTTTTTTCTTGTATGTTCATCACTTTGTGTTTTTTCAATTCGTTTTTTAGGTGAGACTATGATATGCTATAATTGATGGAATTTGAGCATTACATTACGCATTTTAGTTTAAATTTTTCTAGGAGAGAAATGATCAATTTTTTTCCCACAATAGTACTGGCAAAAACCTATACATACAAGTGAATAAAACGATAAAAGGACCAACCTGTATAAAGGATACTCCCCAATCCAAATTCTTTTATTTTCATTGAACATGGTGCTGATCACAATCAATCTCAAACACTGCTTCACCGGTGTATAAATCCCTGCCAACTCAAGACTCAAGCAGTCATCTATAACAAACGGCCTCAGCAATATGTGGTTCGTAACAACGTGCAGCCAAACCTGGTGCTGCAGTAACAGTTTACGATGTGTATGTGAAAACTTGTATATTGTGAGTGAGTGAATCAATTAAAAATAACCGTTACTATTACAAAAAAAAAATTCTTTCATCTTAGCCTTATTTTAGTCCTTATGGATAGGACTAAAAAAAATTAAAAACATTATGTGTAAAGATCCAAAAATGATTTTTTTAAGTATAAAATTAAAAAGAAAAGTTTTGGTAACTATACAAATTAAATAAGTTGATTAAACCTTAAGAATATTTTAACAGACTTAGCATATGCAATTCCTTGAAGTCCTTTTAGTGCAATGCATGTTTTCTCTTTTGGGTAAGAAAAGAAAAAAAAAAGTGAGTCAAAGTCTACTGGAAGGGATTAAGCTTCCACAATTTGATGAAGCAAGATTCAAATCTGCATTAAAAGAGGTACTCATATTTAAGAACAAGATTACATTCCAAGGAAGATATGAGGGAAGAAAAGTACCACTTTGCGGGGAAGAAAACATAGCATAGGATCCAAGCTTAGCCATGGACCAATCCATTGGTGCAAGTATCCAGATTTGGCGGTGGTGGGGTCCATACTCCATATCCATAGCAAAACTCAGCTTCCACACACTTTGTCCAGTGATGCCATCCATCACAATTCTCTCTGACGCACACAGATAATATAACACTGACTCAAACCACAACCCCAACCTTTGTAATTATTCCACCATGGCTGCAGCAGCATCAACTCTATTTTCCCTCTCCTTTCCCTTCGACCCTCAAATCCAAACCCTCTCTTTCCCTCCCTCCTCCACAAAACCCCGCATCTCCCCGAAACCCTTCTCCACTTTTAGACTCTCCTCTTCTCACTCCTCCTCCTCCTCCTCTTCCTCCCTCACTGTCTCCGACGATCCCTTCAACACCGGCCGCTTCCTCTCCAACGACGAGCTTCGCCGCCTCCGCCTCCTGGAGGCCTTCCTCTACCGCTGCGACCTCCCTTCCGGCGGCTCCCTCTCCGTCCGCGTCATGCGCCCCCACGAGACCGACCCCACCGTCCTCCTCCTGGCCGCGTCCTTCGCCGAGTCCATGCTCCTCCCCCAACCCTACGTCAAATTCCTCGCCTTCCTCGTTAAGCAGTACCTCCTCGACCGCAGGTCCCTCATGCCCCACACCGCCACCCTCGTCGCATTCTACACCCAAACAACCGCCGCCGCTGCTGATCAAGAACAAGAACAAGAACAAGAAGCGAGCTTCGCGGGGACGGTGGAGCTGATTTTTGACATTAGAGGTGCCAATGCTACCGTCCCCTCGCCCACCCCTCCCAGAGATAAGCCTTACATTTGTAATATGGCCGTCCAAAAGTCTCTCAGGAGGTATCTATCTCTATGCATTCTTCCTTACCGTTAAATTAGTTAAAACAATATACTCCATTTATGTACTCCTTTGTCCCTAATTATAAGATCTTTTCAGTCAATTCACATACCTAAGAAAAATAGTTAATTAATTATGTTTTTCTTATCATTCCAAAATTACTTTTTTTCTTATATCTCTGTCTACTTAATTGTTTCTCATTATTGTTCCGAGAGAGAATAATTAAGTAAATGTATGTAAGGAAAAAATAATTAATGCATTTAGAAATTAGAAAAGGATCTTATAAAAAGAGACAAAGAAATTTCTAAAAAGATTTTATAATTATAATTAGGGAAGGAGGAAGTATCTTTCTATCTACAGTTTTGTTTGTCAAACTAATTTTTAGTAAATAATAGTATGCACAGTACTATGTTTAATCACAAAATGACATGTATGTTAAGTTTGTTGAGTTTAAAAATAAGAGTCAAACCAACTAATTGGTTGACAAGACAAAACTTTCATCCGATCACAAACTACATATATGTTAAATTTGTTGACTTTTATATTATCATAACTGGTTGACACTATACAACTTTTTTACATTGTTAGTGCGTAGAAATTAAGCTCTGTTATTTGTGTTGTTAAATATTCAAATATTAGTTTGACATACAAAATGCACATGCAAGAACTTTAGGCTTAGTTTTTATTAATGTGGTAGGACAAATATTAGATCAAGTTCGATAGATACCTTTGCTGCTGTTTTCTAGTCAGAATTGGAGTTTTACCTCCATAATCTCTTGAATAGAAGTTTGTAGCAAAGGTCAGCATAAGTTATTGGGGTGATACTTCAATTCTGATTGGAGAACAACACCAATAAGTCAATAACATCTAAGGAACTACATTGAGTTGTTATAGTGTGATGGACTTGATATTTTTTATAGATTAGTTTGGGTATTTATTCCTTTTCTTTGCCCCCCAAAATAACTGTAAGTCTATAACTTCTAGATTAGGTTAAGGTAGGTTATTACTTGTGAGAAATTTTTAAGATTTTATTTTCAGTAGCACTTTGGTTCATTTTGATTAAAAATTATTAAATTTTTTTTTTTTAAGTTTTTGTTAATTTCTTATAGAAATTATCGATGTTTGGACTAGTGAGTTAGACATTCAGTTGTTTTTGTCAAATGTTATATGAGTTGGAACCCAAGTTCTTGTCAAGAATGAAGAATTCTTAATATGGGGTATATTCATACCTTATGTGCAATTGTGAATGTTTCCAATCCGAAGATGTCTTGATTATCAATAACTTACTGCAATTCTGAAACTATGAGACAAGTTGGTTTTTGTTCAGAAAGTTAAATGTGTGTTGTCTCTCCATTCATTTGAGTGAGGCAGGAGATTATTGTGTATTTTTTATATGTTTTCTGCAATTTTACCTTGCTTTGTTCTTGTTGCAAGATAAACACAGAAATTTTGATTTGGGGAAATCTGAAATTTAATTTAAATGATTAAGCATTAAGCTACCTATTTTACCATCATTCCATCAATGATGTTCAAATTCTATAATGAACTATTTAATTATATCTGTCAACTACTGCCAGAGATTGATATCATCCTTATGCTAGCTACTGTATTCTTGTTTCCAAGTATAATTCTGCAAGTATACAATGTCATGTTCATTTTTACCATTTTTTTTATGTTCCACTTTCTGTGAATGAATGTATGCCATTGAAAACCCTATAATAGTTGTTTTGAGCTTCCAAAGTTTATTATCAAGTCAATCCAATATACATTGGTAATCCTAAATCCCCATGTTAGCTCACATATTAAAACACGTTGGCTTTTGATTAAATTAAAAACTGAGGAAGTATTTTTGACTGTAAACCTACCTGAAGGTAAATAACTTTCTAAGTGTATGTTTCTGGTAATTCCCTTCAGGAGGGGCATTGGCTGGCATCTTCTAAAGGCAAGTGAGGAATTAATTTCTCAGATGAGTTCCTCAAGAGAGGTTTACTTGCATTGCAGAATAATTGATGAAGCTCCATTTAACATGTATACAAAAGCGGATTTCAAAATTGTAAAGACAGATAGTATTTTGGTCCTGCTGACGTTGCAGAGACGCAAGCACCTGATGTGCAAGAAACTTCCTCTTTTAAGTACGCCTCCAGAAACGGATCTGTCAGTTTCTGATGAGTAAAAGACTATGTGAATGTGTGCAAGGATTGCAAAATATTTTTTCAAGGTAATGTTGTGATTGTATCATATTGCTTGAAGGCTTGTACCAGTGTATGTTATGTCTAGCTTCCACACAATCTTATACTCAAATATGTCCTATGATAAATTTTCTTATTTGTAGTTGTGGAATATCTGTTTCAGCAATGATAGCAAGTTGGTCATGGTATGGTGGTTTTAAGTTTGGCGGGAGAATAGAGAGTGGTACCAGGCATCCTTATTTTTTCTCTTATCTGTAGGACAGAGACTGAATGTGTTACAGGTAAATAACGACGTACTGTTCTCTAAATTTTTTATTTTCTCGTCTGGCTTAGACAGCCAAGTGATGAATAAGATTGTAAAGATGGTAACACGTGATAAAATACCAGGTCATACATGGTTCTTTATTGAAGAACCTAGGAGAAACATTACAGTTGCATGGAAAATACAAATCATATTAACACTGTATTTCTTCAATATACTCAAAACAACGATTTAATATATGCATCTATGTTCTATGGCTTATTTATCATTCTCGAAATTTGAATGTGACATGAAATCTGTTGAACCATGCCACTCATACGCCCAAATAAAATCTTAATATTAGGAGGTTAGGGAACATTTTCTGCCTTTCCGGGGAGGTGGTTTATTTTTGGTCATGGTCTCTTAGGTACTCCTGTCATGTGACCAGAAAGGGGTTTGAGTAGCACGAGGCCATGAATGAGGGTGGAGAAGAGAAAGGAAATGCTCTTTCTGCTTTGTCCATAATGGATTGAGTTTCTCATCTCATAAAATCAGCCAAATTTGTTATGCTTTGTACTGATCACTTTTGGAGTTCACATTTTATTCTCATCAAGAAATCATCATAATTTCAATGTCTAAACTTGTGATTTCACTAGATCATTCTCAAATTATGCATAACCATTCCCAAGCCTTTTGAATTTGTATAGATAATCATTAGGAGTTCTTTTATACATTCTGCCATTGAAGGTCTTTCATTACTCTCAGTACGAACGCATCTTGATGCCAGATTGGCAAACATGACTATAGACTGAATGGTGTAAGAATTTCGAGCCATCTCTGGATCTATCACCTTACGAAGCTTCTTGCGGTCATTCAGTATGTGCCTCACCTGCATATGAATGTCAAATGAATCAAAATCTTGCTGTTGTATGAATCTAGTGATTCTCAATGATAGAGCTCAATAACAGAACAAGAAAACATGGATATTGAAAATTCAGAGTAACTCTCTTTATTAAAGTAGAACAGGAAGGAAAGAAATGCAGAAACAGGTAATGCAAGGGTACCAAATGCCAAGGAAACACCTAACTCTCTGAACCAAAATCTTCTGCAACATGTGTGAGTGTGTTTCAAGTGAGAGTACTATCTTGTGAACAATAGAAATTTTCTGAAGTCCCATGACTATGTTTTTATCTTGATCCTACTTTCGTGATCCAATTTTTAGGATTATGTTTTTATCTTGATCCTACTTTCGTGATCCAATTTTTAGGACTTCTTCTTCTCAAGAAACCACTTCTCTAGTGAGAAAGGTATTTTTATGAGAGTTAGAAGTGCAAACCTAGGCCATACAACCATATATGATACATAGGTGATCAAGATTAAAAGTTATTTATGAATTTAGTATCTTAATCTAATGGGTACTAAGATTTTTCTCACTCACATTAAACAAGAGTTTTCACTCAAATATTTTTTGATGCAAACAACCACCAAGTCTTTTCTTATTAGGTGAGGTTAGTTATATGGATCAAACGGTTCCATAATAATATTGCCTAGTTATTTTTTTAATGAATTAAAAAAGTACACTGGTGAATTTTAGGGGTTTGATTTGTTGCTTTTACATTCCTAAGGGTTGATGCTCTAAGGGTGTGCACATGTGTGTGGGTACATTTCCTACCTGTAGTACAAGGTTTTGATCGTTGGGACCTTGGTTTAGATCTACAGCTCGACGTCCAGTCAAAAGCTCCAAAAGAACAACACCAAAAGCATAAACATCACTCTGTAGAGTGAGTTTCCCAGTCTGTAGTCAAATGAATTAATGATGTTAGTGTAAAAAACGTGTAGCAATCCACTGATACTAGATACAAGAAGATTGAAGTTGAATGATTTTATGATAGCATTTTGTGAAATACAAATTTGATTTGAGTTATAAAACTGCTTGGTTGAATATAAAAATTTAGGCATTTAGGCAAGGACAACGAGATGATTTTAATAACTTGTAATGCCATCGATGAAAGCCCTTGGGCTGGAATTGTTGATCACTGTGTAAATTTCTTTGATGTACCTGGAATGTTAGTTACTAGACCATGTCCATGGGTGGTATGGGTTGAGCTCTTGGCCACAGTATCTATCAGTCAGTTCCTGATACCATGAAACCACTTGATCTAAAAGCACAAGCTATTAAATAAAGGCCTAAAATTGTTTTCATGGCCAAAAATGTTTAAATCAAATAACTTCTCACCAAGTCTCATGGTGGGCTCCTAGTTATAACAAAAAATTCTTGAATCATTTACTGATAACCTAATAAACCATATAAGGAAACTGAAGGACTTATTTGTAATTGGATGGAATTTCAGCCATAGGCTTTGAATGCAAACCAAAATTTCAAGGTTTAGGCTATTATTGGTGCTTGAGTTGGTGTTGAATTTGCTGGCTTAATTTGCATGGGTGGTTTATTTTATGGTAGACTAAACTAACAAAATAGGTACTAGTATGCACTGCGTTGGTGTTGTTCAACCATTGATAAATCTTGCTATAGATTAATATGTCCATATTCACAAGTTAAATAAGTATGCATGAGATGAAAGGAAGTTGAAAAGTTCGGTATATTGTGCATGTGACCTACTTTGGTAGCAATAATGGATTCTTGATTTTTAGCATGTGAAGCTGCTTACATCATATGCACGGGAATAATTGCAAAAGAACTTAATAGATGTACTATATACTGCATTGCAAATCTCTTTTTTATCTTCAAGAATGAATATAACCTTATTTAAAGGTGTCGAAAATTGAAAATGAGAATTTTTTTTTAGAGAAAAAACTCATCATGGTATAGATGCATACCGATGTATACTCGGGATCAAAATAGCCAAAGGTACCAAGTACTCTGGCAGTCACATGTGTCTCCTGCCCTTCTGGCATTAACTTCGCGAGTCCAAAATCAGATATCTACAGAAAGGATGTTAATTTTAGCCATGTACACATGATTGTCAGAAGGAAATGTTACAAGTCATTATACGAAATGTTTTTTTTTTTTTTTTTATACCTTCGCTTCGAAGTTATCGTCTAAGAGAATATTGGTCGATTTGAAATCCCTATGAACAATGGGAATTCCAACATCAGAACTTGAATGGAGATAAGCAAGTCCTTTTGCAGCTCCCAGTGCCACTTGGAGTCTTCGAGGCCAATCCATGTTTCTTTCCCCAATTCCTAAAATTAGGTGTTAATTAATAGAAGCTTGATGTTAGAAATTTTGACTGTGAAGTGTAGATTTTGGGTAATTGACAAACCATTCAAATGATCCTGCAGGTTCCCTTTACGCATATATTCATATACTAGGAATCTATGCTTTCCATCAGCACAGTAGCCAATCAAAGAAACAAGATTTGGGTGGTCAAGTCTGCTCAAGATGTCAACTTCGACACGAAACTCGCGTTCCCCCTCTGCTGCTTTAATTGCTGGCAACTCCATTTTCTTGATTGCTACAACCTTCAGAAGGAGACTTGTTGTATTAGTATGTATCTATATCAAGTTCACTAATTTAAACCATTCTATAAGCAGCATGCTTTCTGTATGGAAGCTATGATTGATGTTACAAAATCTTATGAATTATAATGAATTCCTGTGGGCTATAAACTTTTGTCCAGAACGTATTACCTCTCCTGACCGCAAAGTGCCCCGATAGACTTTGCCAAATCCTCCTTTCCCAAGCAGATTCTCATCACTGAATGAACATGTTGCCTCCTCCATCTCCTTGAGTGTGTAAACAGATGATCCATGTAGCCTTTTTGTAGGTCGTGGTGTTTGATCTTCAAGTTGCCAAAGCTGTGCAGGTTTGTAAACCCCTGAATATAAAGTTTGTAAATGTTACAAGTTGTGCAATTAAACAGCACTGCAGTACATATGCTTAAACCATGAAGGAAAAAAAAAATAAAAACAATACAGGGATCTGTATGATCTTGAGATTTGCTTCTACGGCGCTTGTTCCAGGCCGAGAGTGAGACCAAACCAAATGGCATGATTGATTACTCTATCTTATATGTTCTCTGCTTAAGAATTGAAGTGTTGGGTTCTAAAAACAGAACACAACTGGACAGAGATGACTTATTGTATTACACACTTAGAGAAACAGGTGGTTTTGCCAAGAACCTTGAAGTAAAACACTCTTTTGATACGATGATAGGGTGAAGTCATGACTCTGGAATAGTTGGCATGTGCTTGAGAAAGTTATTATTCCCATATAAAAAGCATATTGATAGCATGGGAATCCTCTATTGGGGTACGTGTGGAGCAAGTGAAGCTAGCTAGATTAGAATACTTAGCATAACATCTTCCAACAACACACGGAGAGAGACAAAGATATGTGCTTTAAGGCAAAGAGAAAGCTCATAAAAGTAGGTATTGCTCACCTATGGTTGAGTTGTGGTAGTAGGGGTGGGGGCATGCTTATTTTGATAGTGAAATGGAAACAGCCACCCCATTCACCATGTTGATCATTTTGTTTACGTTTTACCGTTTGCAATCTGAAAATCAGTGGCGGTTGCAATGGCCCTTTCATTTGTTCTCTTCATTGCCAAATCTGTTGTTACCTTGTTTCCAAATCTTTCTCTGGTATGGTGCAACCGTCGCTGTTGCTATTATAAAGCATATATCATCATAAGCATTTGAATAAGTTTTCTTTAGCACCAACAATAATCCATGCCCGTTCATGCGGGTCCCAAGAGCCAGTGTATACGTTTTGTCAGTTAACATGGTCTGAAAATCTGGGGTAAGGTTAGGAATAATTTATAGAGAGGGTTTGATAATAAAGTAATTTTATTTGTTTATATGAAAATCAACTGCTGATATTTTAATGCATACATTTATAATGATATGCACACCATGTAATATTTACAGTTAATTTTGGTATCAACTACTGAAATTTCTTAATTTATTTTCGATTTAAATATGTTTTTGTTCTCAAGTTTAAAATTTTTCTTTATTTAATCTTTCAAATTAGTAATTTTTAGTTTCTTAAATTCATGAAATATTTTTTTAAAAATTCTTTTGGACTGATTTTTGACAGTTTTGATATATAATTTATGACAGTTTCTTTTATTGAAGAAGAGACTAAAACATTTTACAAATTTGACATACTAAAAAAATTGTATGTTTTAATTTGGAGACTAAAAATAATAAGTTCTTAAATTTGAGAGACTAAAAACGAAATTTTATTGTTAGATTTAATATTCTACTCCCTCCACCACAATTTTTGGCAATGATGTAAGATTTCATTCCACAACACCAGCAAGGTTAGGAAAAATGAATATAGAGGATTTCATCAAGAATTAAGTAATTTTCTTTGTTTACATGAAAATCATTGGCTAATATTTTGATGCATATATAATTGGACACGTATGCGTGATATTTACCGTTTGTTTTTTTTTTATTTATTAATTGAAATTATTTACTTTGTTGCGTTGGGTGGAAGATTCTAGGTTCTCACCACAATTTTTAGCACTTGTTTCTCCCCTGTATTTCCGAAGTGGGATTTTGATTTTGGACCCAAGGAAAAATGGAATTGCCAGACTTGCATATGAAATCAAAGAATGTAAAAGGCATAATAAAAATCCCAAAAGCAAATAAATAAATAACTAAACAAATGTTACAAATTGCAACAAAGTGAATGGGTCAAGGTCACTCAGATGGCAACGAAAATGAAAATAGTGATTAGTGAATCCCTTCGGTAAAGCCATTCACCGAATGAGGTGCATATCTGGTTTTTCTTTGGAAAATGGCTAAACATCGTTTGGGTAAAAGTTAAGCTCATATGGTAAAAGTTAAGCTCTTATATTTTTTTTTTGTCAAAATTATAATAATTATAATAATATGAAGATGAAGATTTCACTATAGAATCACACTCGAATTCTAGCATGTTTGGTTCTGAGTTTGAAAAGTCTCAAAAATTATAGTTTGGACAAAAAAATTGTAACTTCTACTTCATGGTTGAGAGTTGCTAATTGGAAATCAACTACGTCAGTAGTATGTAGCTATTTGTAGAATTTAAATTGACACCATACTCCATATATATTTTATGTATACTATTTTTTTATTCATGTGTATTTTTCTTAAATAATATTATCATATATAAAGTTATATTAAATCTAGCTTTCAAACTATGCTTTTACCTGTAACATTGAAATTCAAAATCTTTTACCGGAAATTCGAATCCAGAATCACTTAAACATATCTAGTGTTATTAAGCGAATACAAGATCTAAGGTAAAGGGAGACATAATCTATCTATGGTTTATCATTAGACTTATTTCACTAAGGATCGGTTGCATTAATTCTTGAACGAAGAAAATCATTAAGATTTTTGTACATATAATCCATTGATTTAATTCAATTATGCACACACACAATAAAGTTAGTTCAAGTATTAATTTAGTATGGTTTTAAACCAATAGATTCACGCTTGGCTCTTGAAGTGTTGATGTTAAATATACATATGGTAGGAGACTTTATTCCTCATGCCTATACTCTCCAGACGTTATTTTACTTTTGTTAGGTCAACCAAAACATTTTTGTCTCATTCTCCTATTTTTATTTTTATTTTTATTTTCATTTTCCCTTTCCCAAAGAAGATATCCACTATTTCGAAGAAAAAAAAAAGATATCCACTCACTCAAATTCATATTATTTTCTAAGCAAACTATAGTAGTCTTTGAAATTCAACTTGTTTTATTCCTAAAAGTCATTATGTTCTATTAGAGTTATGCAAGTTATTTCGGAAGTTTGTGTTCTCCAAATAGTGTTGTGGTTTTTGTCTATTTTGTGCTATGTGTAACCCTTTTATTGGATATACTATTTCTTTTTTCTGTTGTCCCTCATGATTGTCTCTATTTTCGTTGCATAACACGTGTTTGTCTTAATTTTTGTTGTCCCACACCTCACCCTTTATGGAGAACATTATTAGTCGAACTTACACTTTCAAACATAGTTTTTTTTTTTAAAACACTCTATTGTTAGTTAGAATTGTTTTAGAAACCACAAATTTTAGTAAATTCTACTTCTCATTTATTTAATTTCTCTCTTAAATTTATAATTTTCAATAAATTTTAGTCAATAAAAAAGTATTTATTAAAAAGAATGTGTTAGAGATTATGTTATTACTTGTTAACCATCTTCATATCGTTTTTTGTGCATGTTAGGTTTAAAGTGAACTGTAACCTGAATGTCTTGAATCCTAGGCCTTGGGTTTGTCTGTATTTTGGGCCTTGTCATTTCGGAGATTGACAAAAAGGAACCACGACCATTACATTGAGAGATATCATGCAGTATTAACTATTAAGGATTGAAATTATTTATTCTTTTTTTTTACTGTGATTTTTTATTTTTTATATTTATCTAATAAAAATACTCATTAAAAATGTGTTTTTGTCAATTAAAATATATTTCTTTTAAATAATAATATTTAAAAGAAATGACTTGGGTCATCGGTCTTGGGTTTAATGGTGCCTTGGGCCTTGACTTTTCTTCATCTCGAATGTGTGGAAAAACAAAGACTTAATGTACCTTAAAAAGTTATCAGTATTATGTGGTACCAATAGTGTATTAGTGTTAAGGATTGAATTTAATTTTTATCATTTTCTTTTTGTTTAATTGTAATTTTGTTCATTTACCTTTCACATTTTTGTGAATTTAGTTGTCGAAATATGAAATTTATATATTTTATCACTCAACTTTTGAAATTCTACTCATTTTGTTACCTAACTTTTATTTTTGCACATTTTGCTTCTAAACTTTAAAAAGTTTGTGTATTTTTTCATCTAATTTTCAAAACAAAAATGCTTAATTATAATATGAGGCAAAAAGTGCACAATTCTAACAGCTGAGGGTCAAAATGCATGAAATTTTAAAAGTTGGATAACAAAATGTCCAAACAAAAATTTGGGTGATAAAATGTGTAAAATTTTAAAATTTACATGAATATATGCAAATTTTATAATTTAGTGATACAATTTGCGATAATGTGAAAGATGGGTAGAAAAAGTAGAATTAAATCCTTTCCTTTTCTACCTTTCATTTCTCCAATAGAAAAATGAATTTAATTAGAATAAATTTATGACTTTAATATGTTTTTAGTTTATAATAAATTAGAGAATTTTATTTTGGATTCATAATATTTGTTTTCTTGTGTTGAATTCTTAATAAAATAGAATTTTTATTTTAATATTTGATACTTTGTTTTAGTCCTTCGAAAATATTTATTTTTTCATTTTTCTCCCTAAAATATGTAGATAATTTATTATTAGTACCTTCACATATTTTTCAAAAGGACTAATACAAAATGATCAAAATTTTATAAGGACTAAAATAAAAAAAATAGATATATTAGAAGGACTAAAGCAACAAGAATAAAAATATATATTTTTTGTTTTATTAGAGATCCAAAGAAATTTTTTTTATTAAGGATCCAATTTTTTTTTGCTTTACTAGGTATCCAAAACATATTTAAACATAAATTTATAGTTAAAGATTTTTTTTTCAATCATAATCAAATTATTAATTTTTATATTTAGCAAAATTATTAAGTTAATAATAGTTGGTTTAAAAGTTATATATAGATTATGTTTTGTAAGACATTTTAGCTACTTTGTAACTCTTTTTACTAATTGAAAACTTGTTTGACTATTTACTAAATATTTTTTTTGTATTTTTTTTAGCTTCTTAATGATTTTTGAAACATTATTTAAAGTAATTTTTTTAATGCTACCTTATACCTTTTATCTTTTCATATTTTCTTTATTTTTTATTCTTAATATATTTATCAAATTTTTTTATTATCCTTTTAAAATAAATTATGATTTTATTATTTTTTAGTTATTTTATACATTTCAATTACTTTAACAATTAATTTTATCAACGGTCAAACATTACAAAAATACTTCAATAAAGTTATCAAAAGTGATATTTTCTTTTTAATTTGTTATTTTTTGGTAAAAATATTACTTTTAATTTAGAGAAACAGAAAGGGGCACATATATTTAAAGAGACAAGAGTAATTTTAAATTCCCAAGATCAAATAGTTGCCCTATTTTTTTTAAGAAGAAATATATGTCCTGTTTCTCTTTTGATTTATGAGGACAGTCGAGCACCACAGAGCTTATCGGTCTTGGCAGTAATGTTCCTTTGTTGCATTTTCATTATCATCATTTCACAAAAAAAAATAAAAATCATAACTTTGACAATCTCCTTATTATGCGGCCCGATTGACATCACCGAAAATGTTGTTATAGGAATTTAATTAGTTGATTCGTACAGTGTACAGGTCTCCTTCATTTTAATTAATGCATATATAGCAATAATTTGCAAATATAATTTGTCATTTTTCTTTCCTTGATATTGAATGAAACACGTTGGCATGTAGTTCATATGCATAAATTTTATAAGCAGATAGTCATTTCCTACAACAACAAAAACTACTAATTTTTTCCTATATCACCAAGAAAAGGATAGCCATTTCCTATAAATATGTAATCAAGGATTTAATTTCATATATATATATATATATATATATATAACATTTATATGAAGAGACAAATTAACATCTTAATCTTAATTAAATGAATCCCATTATACCTTCAGATAATTAGTCTCCATTTCTTAAATGAAGGATACCTCCCTGTATATAATAATGTTAGTTACAATAAGAGTAATTTAGATTAATGAATTTTAGTCTTTTTTAAATTCTATTTAAAGTTAAAAGCCAAGTCAAAGAGAAAACTAATTGGCATGAATTTGGACAAGAGACTGATATAATAATTTAGAAATTAAACTATTACCTTTTTTTCTATATATAAAAAAACAATTACATAATTTATCAACATCAATAAAAATAGTTAAATAGATTAATTTATCATAAATTCTAATGTTATTTTAAAATTACCCATAGTATTAAATGGTTTAAGAGGTTGTTATTTTTTAAAAGATATTTTTTCTACCAAAAAGTGTTCTTTGTTTTGTTGATAACTCAAAAAAATGTATTCACTTTCATGAAAAAAATAAGTATATATCATTAATAGATCTCATAATTAATTAGGAGTAAAAGAAAATTTTGGCAATAAAGTGATAATATGTACAAAATGTCTTAATGGAAGATAAAAAATTGTGTTAGTCATGATTATTTTTGTGTTCTCCTGTCATTTACTTTCTGTCTCTAATTATAAAACTCTTTTTAAAAATTTGTTTGTCCTTTTTTATAAAAAAATTCTTCTGATTTTTGATGCATTAATTTATCTTTTTTCCTATATATTTTTATTTAATTATTTTATTTTCAAACATTAATGAGAAATAAATAAGTAGATAGAGAGAGAATAAAAGAATAATTTTATAATAATAATACAAATAATTGATAAATTTAAAATGATAACTATTTTTTTTAAAAGACGTGAATTAATTAAAAGAATTTTATAATTAAGAAAAAAGAAAATACACATTAAATGTTTTTCCATTTAATTCTTTAAACAATATCTTAAAAATATTGATTAACAAGACTCTTCTTATAATTAGTAACATCCAAATATTATCTTTTATTTCTTTTAATAGAAGAAGTAGAAGTAGTATTATATATTAGAAAATAATATTATTAAGACAACATCTATTTAGAGTTTAATTTTTATAAATTAACAGTGTAAAATCCAATCAATTGATATATGATTAAACAAACTTATATTGTTTACGCTCGTACATGATTAAAGAAAGTTTCATTCGCAGGATTTTTCTTGTCATAGCCATTATGAACAGGTTCAATTAACTATCAAGTGATATATTTAGGAAATGAAACATTTAGTATTCTAAGTTTTAAAGTTCCTAGCTTGATTCTAGTAATCCCTTAAAGAAAAGCTTGAATCCAGTAATTAATAATGTTTAGTGTTTTTTGACACAATAATGTCAAGAGTTATAAAAACAAAATAATTGACTTAAAAAGGTTTGTTTATGTTAAAACTGATTAAACTGTCAGGTATATTAATTTCTTGAGAGATGATAGTATAATTTTAAAATAAGAGAGAAAACAATGTAATTTAAACATTTATCAATAAATAGTGCTCAACTTAGTTTGACTGGTTTTTGAAATCTCTCAATTGAAATACCACATGCAATTTCACCAACATCATCATCAATTTGGAAACATCAGTCAAGGTTGCTAAACTAGGATGGATTAAGCTTAAATAGATTAGTCTAATTTGGATTATCCTGGGAGTTTTTGAATTACAAAACTTCCTTAAAGCAAGAATGTCAAACTTTATTAATTTCCTAAATGTTGAGATTCATAAGTTAATTTTAACATATGTGAAAAACATTATTCATTTTATTTTCTTCTCTTATGTATTAGTATTAAGAACTTCACCTAAACTAAATATTTTTTTAGAGGACACCTAAACTAAATGTTAGTAACATGTTTTGATCAGTAATTTGCCGACACTATACTAATTAATGGGAGGTTATGAGTGAGATAATTCAGTATATTAGCCAACACTACTAATTAATGTAGAACAAAATAATTTTATTAAAAATTACAATTAATTTAGAATGAAAGAAATATTAAGTTCAATTATATTACAATATTTTAAACATTTCTTTTATTAAATATCAACATGCTAAACTAAATTTTGGATCCCACCAATATAGGTGAATACAATTACAACAATATCTCAAAATTGAATTACTCTACTGGTTGAATAATGAATTCATCCAATATCACTACTTTAACATTAATGATTGGGTCCCAAATTTCCTTTGAGGCATGTGAATGGTTGAAACATCATGCAAAGTTAGAAGCGGCATCATAAAGTTGTAGTTATCCTAAATTTATAGCTTTGTCCGGAAACAATATAGTGTGGTCTTCTCTCTATGTCTATATTCAGATTTCCTACAGGATATTTTCATTGCATAGATCACAGCCATTAATTTAATTTATTTTATAAGAAATAATATAAACCAATCTTTGAAAATTTTGAATGGGTATATGAGAGAGGTACCCCTAATACTAATTATATTTCGCTTCTCTGCTTATAAAAATGATGAATGGATAAGATGGTTCAATTTGCCCTTGTATTAAATACGTGATGAGGTCAATGGGTTGAATTCTGAATGCATAATTAATACACCAGATCTTTCTTGTGTTCGATCCTTTTTTATTTTTGGTCACCACATGTATTGTTTTTAGAACACAATCTTATTTAAAGTATTATGAATTAGACACTAAATGTGATCGAGTATCTTTTTTAATTGTTGTGTATTGCCAAACACATTTATGAATAATCACTAAATAAATCAATTGGTGAGTAATTATTTGAGCTAAATTAATGTATTATGTTCGAGTATTAAATATGTAACTACTTAAAGAAAGAATTTTATTATCATTAATTAATTTAAAAGTTAACCTGAAACGAATATGATAAATTATCCCATATTAATTTCTGTAAAATAAGTCTCATAATAAGTTACATCTCAATAATTTTTAATGGTTAGGAACCGATTTTTGTATAAGAATGATTTTTACATGCTACATCCACCTTATCTTCCTCCGATAGTAAAATTAAGTAAGAGCGGTTCTTAACTTCGAAAGATCAGTTAAGAACAAGTGCTGGCTATTAATTACAAATCTTGAACTGATTCCCTCATTACTCATTAGTGATGGTGGGCTAATCATATTAAAATTTCAAAATAATATTAATTATTATTATTATTATTATTATTTGATTATAATGTTAAAGAGTAACAAATAAGAGAAAAATAATTAATAAAAAAGCATAACAAGAAAAGAATAAAAGACATATTAAAAAATATGAATAATTTCAGTCTATTTGAAAATATGAGTTGTACTTTTTAAACTTATGTTATGACTATTATCTATAAAAAAAACATATATTTTTAAAGAAAATGACTTCCAGATCTGCAATATTCCTAAATTGAAAGATAATTATGATAAAGATTCAGAAACTATCGTGTTTTCGACAACAGAGCATTGAGTTGATAAAACTTGACACAAAAAGAGTTAGATGCATCCTAATAAATTGGTAGTTGAACTAGTAACTAATGAATTTATAGCCTTTGTCCTGAATCACAAGTATTGTTTGCAACTTTGTAGATAAAATTATTATTATTATATATATATATATATATACCTGATCGATATCTCATGTTCTCACAGCATATCTATCAATAATCTACTTTATACTGTACCTACATTAATTTTGATAATTTTCTTGGTAGTTGATAGCCATGGCCACCCGTGGAAAGCTAGAGGTTGACATTGATCTCAAGTCCAATGCAGACAAGTACTGGCAAATCCTTAGGAATTCTACTGAAATATTCCCTAAGGCTTTCCCACATGATTACAAAAGCATTGAGGTTCTTGAGGGTGATGGCAAGTCTCCTGGTTCTATCCGCCACATAAGTTATGGTGAAGGTAAAAACATGCATGCTTCCCAAAGATAGTACAAATTTGGATCAAACCTATCATGTCACATGCATCTATCCTAACTCTCACCACTAGGCCGACCTCCAAGGATTACATTCTTCTTCTTTAATGCATGCATTAGTAATTTAACATGCCTACTTTTCTCTAGTTTTATAACGAGATTGGATTCAGTGCAGCCAATTTGTAACGCATTCACACTATCAGAGCATTTAAAATCGTTGGATAAAAATCGAATGACTTATACTGCAAATGTATAATTTTAACTTGATTTATTGAGATAAAATATGAACCGTCAATCTTTATCTTATGGTTCCAAGTTGCCAAATGTGTGTATATGTAATAAAACGAATGCTGAAAAATGTGAATGCATGGAAAAAGAATCTTTGGGCTAAAATAGAATTTTGGTTCCTTATTTATATTTTATGTTTTAATTTGGTTTTAAAATTTTAAAAATTCAACTTTTATCCCTTAGTGTGTTTTTGTTAGACCAAATTGATCATTATTTTAGTTTTTGACTCCATTAGTGTCAATTTTGACTGAAGTAACATTTCTGGTAGTTTGTTATGTGTGAAGACTAAAATAATGTAATGAAGTAAGGCAAAGATCAATTTTATGTAATGGATAAATTGTGAGAGTCTCTTTTTAAATATAAATGATCAAATCGAAATCTAAATTGTAGATAAGGGATCAAAATTTTATTTTGGTCTAAATTTTTATTATAATAATATTTGACATTTGCCAATGTTTTAAAAAATAATATAAAATCATAATTTCGATTGTAATATCAAGATGTTTAAAGTGTTTATGACAATAATTATTGTCGTATATACATTTACAATTTCTTACAATATAAAAAATGTGATTTAATTACTGTCGTAATTTAAAACCTTGATATCTACCATTTATGTTAGGTTAATTGTAACATATCAAAAAAAAAAAAAATAGGTTGATTATAGTATATTTTACATACAGTCCAACTTTCACTGATCAACTAAGCTATGCCTAGAATTATGAACCCCCTTTAGCTTCTTATAACCATGATATAACCTCATGTATGTGTTGATCCAGGTTCACCACTTGTGAAATCATCCTTTGAGAAGATTGAGGCTGTTGATGAGGAAAAGAAGGTAGTGTCGTACACTATCATTGATGGGGAACTCCTCCAGCACTACAAAACATTCAAGGGAGACATTTCAGTGACTCCAGTTGGCGATGGATGCGAGGTGAAGTGGAGTGCTGTGTACGAAAAGGTTAGCCATGATATTTCTGATCCAACCCTTGTCAAAGATTTTGCAGTCAAGAACTTCCTAGAGGTCGATGCCTATGTTCAAGCCAACGCATAGAGAGGTTCTATTCTATGCATGCCACTTAATTAATGGCTAATGTTTTAATATGTGCATGTATTATGGACTATTATTAAATAATATGGTTGTACTTGTACCATTTCTTATTTAATATAATGTTGCAGTATCATGTGTCTTTCGTCCTTGCTTGTTGTTGGACTAATTAAAGAGTCATGTTGTTCTATATATGTGGTAGTTCTGATCGAGATCTACCCATTTATTTAGTTTGAGCATTAGTATGTGAATTGAAGTGTGTGGTTCTCTTTCTATATACATATTAATGTATGCGTACCTCAACCTATCTAAACCACGTCGATCTGATCACACACAGGTTTACCAATGTGGGGGATGCTACTTTTACTTTTCTTTAGCACAAGTAATATAAGAGGTTACTCTAAAAAAAATCAAGAAGACATTAATATATTTTTTAATAATATCTTCATGTGTTAATTGGTATCTCATTTAAAAAATTTGAAAACAAGGATGTGAAACAAATAGTAATTAATTATGTAACAATCGTACATGTACGACTGGCAATGGAATTTATGCAATAATTGTAAATTTACGATCGAAGACAAGATTAACCTCCATGACTCTCATTAATTATATAACAGCAGTTAAAATTTTAACCGTACGTCAATAGTTCTTTATTTTCACTTAATTTCACTAATTTCTTGGTTATTGCTGTCGAACATTATTTTTTCTTATATGATAATTATCATATAAGAAAAATAATTGTTTCAAACTAATTATTATTTTAACTTTTTAATGTAGTATTAATTATTTTTTCACTTATATCCTTTATAATATTAATGATATGGATTACAAAAATAAAAATATATTAATGATGATAAGATTATTTTTATAAAATTATTATTCTTTCATCTATTTTTTTATTTTGCTTGGACAGTATAAAATAACTTATGACCATAATTATAATGGGATGAAGGAGTATATTTTATTGTTGTTAGCATACGTCAAGCATAATATGATTTTTTTGGTACGTCGGTAATAAATTTTGAACATCAAATCTTATATAAAGTTTTTTTTTTAAAATTTTGCAATTGTAGCAGGTTGGTCCAATTGTAAACACTCCTAGTATAAACTATCTAAACCTTCGCCATTAAGCAAATCCTAATAATTATTCAAGGATAATATGATGATACATAGACTAATCACTCATAAGAATTGTTTTTACACCTAATTCAAAATGTAAAACTACATTTTGGAATAACCTTTTCAGAATGTAAAACTTTTACATTTCGATTTACATTAGAAAAAAAGGCTAATTCAGAATGTACATTCCAGATTATGCATTCCAACCTTAGAAAGGTGCAGTAAGTAATTATGGAGTTGTAGCAAACAATTGTCCCAGAGTGTTGCTCCATAAGGTCTTAAATATTTTTGGTCCAAGTGACAGTGCTAACTTACTCCATGTGCTATTTTTTGCTCAATATTAAAACCCCAGAGAGCTAATTCAGTTAGAAAAAAATATTTTAGAAATTAAAACTGACGTATATTTTTTTCAGACAGAAAAAATAACCGTAATTTAAGTTTTAAATCCGGGCAGTCAAAAAAAAAGTTTTAAATCCGTTAAACCATAATATATTGGCCCTTTCTTTTTTTTTTTCTCTCACTATTTTTAAGGACACCTCCCAGTTTTTATTTTTAAACTTTGTTTCTGATTTTATCCCTAACACTTTGTTTTGTTTATGAAACAAAGATATATTGAAATAATAAAGTGAAAGAAAAGAAAGTGAAAAGAAGAAAAATAAAATAGAAAATAAGATGATTGTTGTACAAATAACGTTTCCTTAGTTTACCTTTTAAAATAATTTATCTTTTAGAATAGTTTTTCCTTTAGATAGTTTTTAGATAGCATTTTACTTAAATATGTGGTTACACGTATTGAAGCCTCATGAGTTTTTTTTTTTTTTTAAACAGAGAAGCCTAATGAGTTAAGTGATACAGATTTGTGATTCGATGTTTTCCGTACATAACCATTAAACTTTTATAGAAATTATATTTAAGCCAAATATTTAATTGTGTTTGTGTAAATTCTAAATTATTTTAATTTATTTGGAATAAATAGATATAGAATGCGAGAGATATTTTTTTAACGTAATTCAAATACATGCTAGTTTGATTTTTTTTTTTGCATTATCATCTAAATATAAATTTTGATATAATACAAAATTATTGTCTTTAATATTAATTACTTTAAAATATATAATATTATAATTAAATAGTTGATAATGTAAAAATATTTACATTAAAATGCACCAAAATTAAACTCTACCTTTTTTTACATATTATTTATAATTAGATAAAATTCATATAAAATTATATCAAATGAAAGGAGTTTTGCTTTTTTATTTAATAAATTTTAAGTAAATATGATGTAAAAATTTTTTAAGGTAATTTAAGATACAAATTATGTTAACATTTTGGATAAATAATTTTTTATTAAAAATTTATAATTATTTTTTAAAATTATTTAAAATGGATTAAATTTTACATTTTAAAATTGAATTTTCTATTTATTTATTTATTTATTTATTTATAGTTAAATGCGAGCCAACCTACTAAGTCCACGGATTATACAAGACGGGTGCGAGTTCGGAAAAAACAAGTACGATTTTTAGGATTACAGGTTTCTCAATACGAGCTATGCCAAACTCTAGTTGGTACCCCCAAAAGCCGCACAACCATAATATATTAGATAAAAGGAACAGTATTACAAAAAGCATGGGACACATACAAAACTCACAGATAATCAAAAGCAAAAGTAAACAACCTAAACATTTAGTTAGGTATAGTTTGTCTATCATTTACCAAAGGAGCTATGATTTGTGGAATAAAGTTTCACCAACAAAAATTATTCAGAGGTACCACCGTGAATGGCTAAAAATATCTGCACAAGTATTTTTCTGACGAAAAATATGTCTAACAGGGAATTACATGTGATTGGTTAGCTTTATACAATTCATTCACCGCATCTTTAAAAGCCTGAACCACCAAAATAGAATCGCACTCGAACCACAGCCTTCTCCAACCCTTTTGTCATAAACTGTTATGACCTATCTTGTAATAAAGGAGCATTATGGCACGATGACTCCATATTCTCAACCCCTTTCTCAATCTTGTTCTCCTCTCTGGATTTTCCCCACAGTACAGCATAAAATCCTACCACGATTATTACCGTACCAATCAAACTGCAAACAAGTCATTAGAAAATTTTATCATACAAAACAAAATTCATTCTTGTCTTAATAAGTTTTGAGTTTTTGACATAACAAATAATTGTAAATGTGTCATTTTCTCTTTGCTAGAACATGTTCTCTAGTTTTGAAGCTTTACCTTCCAAGGCCGAAATTCTCCCCGAGAAAGATTGCACTCATGGAAACGGTGAAGATGATTCCCACAGGCTTGAACATAGCACAAAACAGAGGTCCTGCTCTGTGGACGCACCATGTGCATAGGGTGTAACGTAACATTGTTGCAACTATTGCCTATTCACAATCACCATTAAACAAGTAACTGTTATTAGGGACCGAGAGCACCAAATTGTGTAGACGGCTATCTAAACCATGTCAAATGTGATCACAAAATCGTTTCTTAGCTAAATAACTCATTCACCTATTCAAGTAACTGAACTAAGCCTCTTGGTATTAATTTGATACTTTTTATATACATACCAAGGTAACATATGAAAATATAACTGTATTCCATATTGCATTTTCAACCGTTTCTTAGTTAAATATTTATAAACAGGTTTCTTTTCAGTTTTCAATGCAACCCTCCAACTTTCAAATTGACAGATGAGACAGTGAACTATATTACCTGATATAAAATGACACTCAACCCTCTATCGAATTTGAGCTCCCATTCCGTTGGATCTCTAACTGCAATTAAGGCAAATACTCCACACTGCATGGTTGAAAATAAGAATTGGAAGAATAATATGACTGTTACAGCAGGGAATTTCTTTGCGACCGAAGCCTGAAAAATGTAGCAGCAAAAGGAAAATGCAATTTAATTTTACTTAATTATATTATTAGTTCTTAGATCTTAACCTATATATAAAGGCACGAAAATTATTCAATATAGCAAAAAAATAACTTTGTTGTACATTATTTTCGTTTGGTAATTTATACAAATAAAAAATACATCATATGCTTCTATTACAATTCTATCAATTATTGGATAGAATATATATGGAAGTAACAGACATAATTTTATCAAATAAAAAATTATTAAACCATATGTATTATAGGTAAAACACTCTTTGATGGAAAAAAAAAAAAGGAAAAGCAATTAACCCAACCTGATATATGTACCACATGGAAGAAAGGAAAGAATCAGCAACCATAAATATCCCTCCCAAGATCCAGTTTGGTTGTGCCGAAGTTTGAAATTTGTTTGAAGTGTATGATGAATTTGTCCTAAAGATGGGTGGACCCTTGTACAGTATCACAACAAATGCTCCACCAATTGATACTATTGTTCCCAACACTTTAGCTAGGCTGCTAAAATATCTCCAATGTACTTCTTCCATCCTAAACAAGTAAATTGAGATATATAGTACTAGTCTACAGTATTGCAATTAAAAGTTTGGCACAAATTAAGTAAAGTTTGGCATCTATTAAAAAAGGGTTGTTCCATAATGTTTAACTGGGATTCAATTTCATCGCAATTGTCAATGCAATAGAAAACAACATCCAGAGTCCTAATGTTTTCAATTTGAGTTGTTAATTGTTTGTCTCAATCAACACAGAAAAAAACGTGGAACCTGAAAATGAGAGCAAGTACAAAAGTGAAAGCTGGAATGACATTAAGTATGGCTGATGCAAGAGTAGGAGAGCTGAGTTCTATGCCAACATAAGCCATTATATGTGCTGAACTCCTGCATGGTAAATTAACTAAATCAGAAATTCCACACTTTTCAGAGCGAGGACCACACGAATTAATATAAACAAAATAAAAGAAATTGATAATAAGATCTAATATCTAATACAAAAGAACAATAAACCATCAATTTGGTCCCTGAAATATTAGTCTCTCTCCTAGATATTGTCTAGACTATTGAAATTATATAATTAGTTTTTTTAAAACAATATAAGTAATTCTTAAAGTATTAAAAAAGCATCAATTTAGTCCCTATGCTGTAACGTTGACTTGTTGAGAGACTAATTTGAAAGATTTTTCAATATTTAAGACACTTTGTATCATGATTTCTAATACTTTTGAGTACTACATTATTTCTAATACTTTAACAACTATTCAGGAGAGAGAGGGAGTACTAATATACTAAAACAGTAAAACGAACAGTGTATTATTATATTTAACAAGCAAAGCATCCTAATTTATTAAACACTTGCTGAGGGAAAACACATATTCTAATTAACTGGCAATTCCAGATGGAAGAATGATAATAATAATAATATTTAAAAGAGTAATACTAACACAGAGTGCAAGCAAAAAGAAGCTGCCAAGTGCAGGGGATGTGAGATGAGGAAGCTCTGACCTGGTAATGAAAAGGGATAAGATTTTATTACACAAAAATCTCTGTTAACTTTGTGCTCTAAAACAAACCATATATATATTTCCTTGCAAGAGAGATATATAAGAAAGAAAGGAAAATATTATATATATATATATATTAAAACAAAAACAGAGAGAGAGAGAGAACCTGTGTAGAAACAAGACAAAGGGGAGAAGTATGGAGCTGGAGAGAGCCATTGAATACACGGCCATAACATACTTATTCATCCCATCAGTCATGGCAAATTTGATTACCACCATGCTTCCACTTTGAGTTAGCATAGCCATCAACATCCCCAGAAATGGTAGTAATTTGCCCCTACCATTCACCAATCTCACCATTTTTTTTTTTTGTAACCTTGGATATCTCTGCCACATACTCTCACCTTTCACTCTTTGATCTTATTGCTCTACTGTTTCTCTGCACGTTTCGACTAAGCTAACATAATATTCTTCCTAACTCCTAAGCATTCAACAAGGTTCTCTTTCCTGTTAATGGCCCTGGTCCATCCATACGCACTTTTCAACACACGTGACATTTGACATTTGCATAATTTTTGTTATCTAATTACGTAGCAATAATGTTATTCGAATATCTTGTCATTCTATTCATCATTGGCGCTCATAATTTTTCTTTATCTATTTTCTTATTATATCATGACTTATTATATTGTTTTTTTGTTTCTTTCTTTGTGCATGTTTAATAGATTGTTGGACATGCTATAATCATTTTTTTACGTACATGCATAGTCTTATTTTATTTTGTAAAAAAAAAAATGCAAGAAGACACCCCCAATTTTGGTTAAAATAAAAGAGGAATGTTAATAACAATTCCTTTACATTTTTTTAATACTCTATTAATAGTTAAAATAGTCAATTTTAATGAATCTCACCAGATCATAAATAATAAACACTATAATTTTGCTACCTCACGAGTTACAAACATAATGTGCTTAATGATGATGTGCACTTTGTAAAAAAAAAAAAAATGATGTGCATTAAACGAGGAAGAACAATGAGAGGTTTTGTTGATTAAAAAAACAATTAGTAAATGTTAATTAGTAATTTAGATGTACAACTATCCATACATATTTTGTTGTGTTTAACCTTTAATGTATTGTTAATATAAAAAATTACATTATTAATCAATAAAAAATTATAATAGGTGTCACTTTCAAAAGTTTATAGTAAGTTCACTTTTAAATAATAACTATAAAAGCTAGCAAAGTTACTGTATATAAAACTATAATTAAATTACAATTTACAAATTTTTTGAAATGTCACTTCTTACATCATTTCCTCATTTATTACAATATTTCAATCCTTTCAATCCTTTCATTTCTTACATAAAACAAAGAAGGGTGAATAAAAACTCATGGGCCCGTATCTGCAATAGTCCGTCCACTTTGGGAGTGAAAGGAGAGGGAAAGTGTATTGGTATAATAAAATGATTAAAGTGCCTTTATTTTTATATTTTTTAATAAATTATATTAAATATCCAAAATATTCCCAAACGAAATTAATAGTACTAACACACTTTGGTCACCTGATTCTTAAGTTTGCAATAAAAAGAGTCGGTCACCAAATCTATTGTGCTTTGTGATAGTTGAAATTTAACAATACTTTTAATGGGATCAAATATGATTTAGTATTGTTAGAGAAGTTGAACTTACATTCTTAAAATTAAGATATGCTACTAGAAAGAAATATTTTTTTGGTATATGGAGTATATATTAGAAAGAAATATGATATGACAGATATTTTCTTCAGGAAATATAGCAAGAGCATGGGGAATATAATATATTTGTCCGTGGCGTAACTAATGACTTGTCACTTTGTAGTTATGTCGTCACGTAGTACAATGATAGCATTTAGATAGGAGTATATCTTATTGTCTCCATGTCAATTCTAGTAGATAAATGGAGTATATTTTTAGTAGCATTTTAATGGGACTTTGGCAAGTGTATCAGGTAATAATTTTGAAACAGTAAGAATTAAACATCGCTAGTAAGAATTGAATATCATTTTTAAGGATACAATGATGATTCACAACTCACAAAGGAAATTCTAATAAATACTTGTTAAAACAGTAAAATTTGTGCTTATTTTTATTAACCAACATAATTCTATAAATATATTAAGGAATAGAATAATTTTTTCTTTGGAGATCTTTTATCCTCTTGATAAGTCCTTCAACATGAATTAATGTATTAAATTTTTATGTTTAGTTCAATTTAAAATATATGATTACATGTACAATCAACTAAACTATAAATACTTATTAAGTAAGAAAAAATATTATTGAAAGGAAAAATAATACAAAAATGAGAAATGAATGAGAAGAATATGTGCAATAAAGATAAATGAAAGCAAATAAAATTACTTGATGAAAATAGTAAAATGTTGGAACTAAAATGGTGGTTGAAAATATTATCCTAACATGTTAATTCGTAAACGTTGTGTGAATTTGAGAGGATGTAAGGGTGTCTTAACTCGTCAATTTGTAAATGTCGTGTGAACTTATGAGCGTCGCATGGATTTTAGATGATATTAACTCGTCAATATCTAAACGTCGCGTTAAATTAAGAGGATATTAGAGTGTTACATGTTCTAACCCTTATTACAATGATACAAACTAATATTTATTGACAATAATTTCTAATTATCCATAAATTTCTAAATAATTTCAAGTAACTTTCAATCATCATATTCACCGTCGATGACTTTTATATTTGATCTTCACATTTGATGACTTATATTTTTAATCTCCACCATTAATATATTTTATTGCCTTGATACTTTTCAAATTTTATTTTCTTTTATCATCATACAATTAGTCAAAAACTATATTTTGACACTTTAAAAATAATCTATTAAAAGACTAATATTTTATCAAAGAGCATTTTTTGACCACCAAAAATAGTGATGTTAACAATACCACAAGAATAATTTAGCTTGAAATTGTTTGAGAGAAAACAATAATTAAAATTAAAAAAGAACACAAACATTAATTTTGGATTTTCATTTAAGAAAGAAGAATTAAAAAACACAGAATGTGAGTTAATTCAAATAAACTAGAAAGTCGTTAGACTTAGGTCTCGTTTAATTTCATTTGGAATTCCTATTTTGACTATTAATTTAATTTGGTTTCTAACTTTATTTATTAGACTTGCTAATATGTTTGAATTTTTTTTCTTTAGACAATTAATTTTTTTCTCTAAAAAAAAGTGGTAAAGTGGAGAGGTTCCCCCAAACTACTAGCAGGATACAATTAAGTTCAAACCTTTAACAATTTTATCTAATTATAACTATTCAATTAGCCTTATATGTTTTGGAATTTCCTTGGACATGGTTATCCAAAACCTTAACTCCTTAGGGAACGTTTGATAAGGAAAAAGAAATTCATCATTATTTTTAAGTATAAATAAAATTTGTATGGTTGATTATAAATATTTTAAGAAATATTTATATAAATTTTCTTTGAATAAAAAAGTTATGTGATATTTTACCGGTGACTTTATTTTTTCTACTAGTTATTTTAATTATTTGTCATATTAAATAATTTAATAAGAGAAATGTGATATTATTTATTGTAGTAAGAAAAATATTAAGTTGGAAAAATTAGATTTTCAACTCTCTCTTAAAGAAGTTTTTGTGCGAAACCTAACTAAAAAATATTTTTGAAAAATATTTTTTTTGAGAAATATCAAACATGAAAAATCAATATATCACTTTTAACTAACTTTTTAAGTGTTTTGCAATATCACATTCTTCTCCATGTCAAATATTCAACCTATCTGTTAATTACATCCTATTTTGTAATAATGGAACATTATGGCACGATGACTCCAAGTTCTCAACCCCTTTCACAATCTTGTTCTCTTCTATGGATTTTCCCCACAACACAGCATAAAATCCTATCACAATTATAACCGCACCAATCAAACTGCAAAAAGTCATTAGAAAAGTTTTTGGTCAATATAATAAAAAACAAAATTCACTATTTTGGCAAAAACAAATCGATGGGACTTGGCATAATTTTGACATACAAGTGTATGTTTCATTTTCTGTTGCTAAATAATTTTTGAAGTCTCAATGAAGCAACTAGTTGTAAAGTGGTTTTTCTAGTTATAAAATTTTACCTTCCAAGGCTTAAATCATCCCCGAGAAAAATTGCACCCATGAAAACGGTGAAGATGATTGCCACAGGCTTGAACATAGAACAAAACAGAGGTCCGGCTTTAAGGACGCACCACGTGCAAAGGATGTAACGTATGGATGTTGCAGCAATTGCCTATTCACAATCAGCATTAAAGTGATTATTGTATTATAGATGGACCACAAGCACCAAATTGTGTAGACAGCGAACTAAACCGTGTCAATTGCCACAGTATTTATCTATTATTCATGATAAATTTTTTATTTTTTTATAATAACTAAATTAAAGAAACATATCAATTGTGTTTTGTATTTTTTTTTATCGTGACATTAAAATGAAAATATAAAATATATATCAATTTTATTTTGAAGAGTACTATGTCAGATTTGAATCGAAAGATATTGAGTTTGAAGTTATCGTTTTGATTCATTATATCACTTAAGGTGTCAACATCTATGTATTTTATTAATGACTAATATTTGTTAGAAATTCTGATTAAACCATCTTTATTGAATTTTCTCTCTAAATAAGTATAATTTTTTTAAGATAAGTGCATAGTAACTATAGTAAATGAAAATATAAATGTATTTCAATATTGTATTTTTCAACCATGTCTTAGTGAAATATTGCATTTTTCTCAATAATTGAATCTCCTTTTCGTCTTTCAACCCTCTCATTTTCAAATTGATCGATGAGAAAATGAATTGTTACCTGATATAGAATGCCAATCAACCCGATATCGAACTTGAGCGCCCATTCCGTTGGATCTCGAACTGCAATTAAGGCAAATACTCCACACTGAATGGTTGAAAATAAGAGCTGGAAGAAGACTATGACTGTTACAGCAGGGAATTTATGTGCAACCGAAGCCTGAAACGTGTAGCAGCAAAAGGAAAAATAACTGCAATTAGATCAATTACACTTATAGTCTTTGTATCAACAGTTACTCACATTATGTTACTTATCCTGAATTTAATTTCATTCAATAATTAACAATAATATAAAAGACTTATAATATATCTTTAACCTGGATTGTAACAAAAAAGTTTAACGTAATGGTATAAGATTTTATTATGTTCACATAAATAAAAAATTTATGTTCGATTAGTATGTAAATTGAAAGACACATGTGAATTCTGATATGCACACTTAATACATATACATTAAACTTTTTTTTATCAAATATTATTATGTACATTTTTTTTATGAAACTATAAACAATAAATATCAACGATTAAAATTAAGGGGCCTAAAATTGGACAAGACTTAAAGTGTGGGGATCAAAAATTCAATTAACTTATTCATGTTCTTGGTTAAGAGTAAAGACTCTTTGATGTAAAAAAAAAAAAGACTAGGAATTAACAAAACCTGATATATGTACCACAGGGAACAAACGATAGAATCTCCAACACAAAATATCCCTCCCAAGATCCAGTTTATTTGCTGCGAAAACTGTAGTTTGTTCGAAGAGTTTGACCAATGTGTCTTAAAGATCGGTGGGCCCTTGTACAGTATCACAACAAATGCTCCACCAATTGATACTATTGTTCCTAAGACCTTAGCTTGGCTGCTAGAATGTCTCCAATGTACTTCTTCCATCCTAAACCATTAAATTGAGATAATATTAGTTAAGAACACTGCAATTAGAACTTTGGCATAAATTAAGTGCAATTAGAATTTAGAAGTTTGGCAGATATTAAGAAGAAAGGGTTGTTCAAATTGTTTAACTGGGATTCAATTTCTTTGTTCTGGAGGTCTCTTTAATCATAATTATAGTCATATCAGCCACAAGTCCAACAATTGTCCACACTTTCTCTAGTTATGTAATGAAATCACAATAGCAAATAGCAATCTAAAATAACAATAACAAAGTCTTATTTCACATTGAGATAAATCATGTGGACCACATGATGCTATTTAAATTATTAAAAATCAAATTTTTAAGAATAATATTTGAATAAAATAATTGTTCAATTTCTGTATTTTGATAAAATTTGATTTTAATTCTTAAACTTTAACTTTATTTAATGTGATATCTGAACTTTACAAAAGTTTTGTAATTTTCATCCTTCCTTATGATGAAATTGTCCGTGAAAAGATATAAAAACCACTGTTTTCTAAAGGTTTATAGACTGAATTAATCAAAATTAAAATACAAAAACTAATATTTTTTTTATACTGAAAATACATTAATTAAAAACATATTTTATATAATATTAACTTTGATGAAGTGGTTTCTAGAAGATACACAAAACTAAAATCTAAAACATACATAAAGTAAATAAATTTAACTACCCATGTTCTTTAGAGGTGGTTTCATTTCATGTGTGAAGATAAGACAATATATCTCAAAATCCTTCTAAAAAGGAAATTAATGATGACATCAACTGTTGCTTTTATCGAGAAAAAAGATTCCCTATCTAGTTTGGTTAAAGACTAACCACCAAACTCCAAAATTTTCAAGAAACAAGCATCCTGAAGGTCCTATTGTTTACAATTTGAGTTGTACAAAGTCACAATTAGTCAGCAAAAAACAAAATTACCTAAAAATGAGAGCAAGTATAAAAGTGAAAGCTGGAATGAGATTAAGCATGGCTGATGCAAGAGTAGGCGAGCTTAGATCTATGCCAACATAAGCCATTATCTGTCCTGAACTCCTGCACATAAAATACTAAATCAGATATACCACATTTGTCAGAAAAAGTACCACATGAACGAATATAACAACAAAAAAACAAAAAAGAAGAAGCTGGAAATAGGATCAGATAAAAAAAAGTACATTATTATAATTGACAAGAAAAACATCCTAATTTATTAAAAAAATGAGGAAAACACAAAATATTATAATTAATTAACTAGTAAGTGTAAGTAACAATATTGATTGGATGATTAAAAAGGAAAGAAAGTAAATAAAGATTGTGAATTTGAATTCTTTCCACTTATATTCTAATAAAATTAACCATTAATATTTACCAATAAAAAAAAATAACTAACAAGTGCAAATGAAAGCATGATAATAGGGAGAAAAGTAATACTAACCCAAAGATTGCAAGCAAAAAGAAACAGCAAAGTGCAGAGAATGTGAGTGGAGGACGCTCTGACCTGCTAATTAAAAGGGGTAAAGTGAGGTGGGAATTATACAAAAAAACTTTCTGTTATACTTTGTTCTTTCAAACAAAGAAGATACATTTCCTTCCACGTAGTGTAAGAGATAAAAAAGAAGAAAAATAAGGAAAGATCAAAAGAACCTGTGAAGAAACAAAGCAAAGGGAAGAAGCAAGATGGTGGAGAGAACCAAAGAGTAGACAACCATGACATACTTGTTAATCCCATCACTCATGGCAACTTTGATAACCACTATGCTTCCACTTTGAGCTAGCATAGCCAACACCATACCCAGAAATGGGAGTAAATTCCCCCTACCGTTCACCCATCTCGCCATTTCTTTCTAATCTTCTTCTCTCTGCCACTCCCACTTTCTCTACCTCATCCCGTTTCTCTTTTCTATTATTGTTTTATATGTTTTACTCTTTTTCCGCACGTTTGGCTTATATAATAGTACTACTATTTTTGTCCACATACCACAACTATCTTATAATATATATATTTTTAAGATCACATATATGTAGTAAATATTACTTGAGTTGAATAAGATTAGTGTTTTTCTTTCAAATATTAGATACCATATGTCTAAAACTTTATCTTGCAATCAAACAAGTGTATTAAGTAGCACGAGATTAAGATTATTTTGACTTAACCAAATGTTTTGGGTTCAAAATTTTGATATGTAGTTGAATTAAATATTTAGAGGAATTATAATTTATTTGAAAGTACAATAAAAAAGAAATATGAAAAAGATTGTGAATTTAATTTTTTCTACTATCATAAATTAATAATTAATATTTATTAATAAAATAAATACTTAAAAAATATTTTATCACTTATAATAATTTTACATTTATCAAATAAGATTATAATAAAAAAATACATGTGAAGTAAACAAAACTCAAAACTATCAATTAAACTAAAATAATATCATACAAGTTGTTTCAGGCATTTATTAGCTAGGTCTTACATGATATAATTAATAAGCACAAAAGCATATTCTTTTTCCTTTTCCTATAATGTCCCATACCACCGTTACCGTATCACACACGCCGTATATCCATAATTTGCATAATCTAATTACGTCCACACGTAGTCTTGTTTAGTTTCCAAAAATAAAATAAAAAAGAAAAGATAATTAAAATGCTGTCCGTTCGTTTTCAGAAAAATGATGTGATTATCATTAAACGAGGAAGACTAATGAGAGGATTTGTTGTTTAAGAAAGCAATTAGTATATTTATGTTCAGATGGATGATTATTTATAATTAGAATGAATTTAGTTTTTATACAATGTCATATAATTTTTTTTACACTGTCAACTAATAAAAAATATATTAGACAGTATAATTTTAAAGATAAATATTATAAAAATTCATAAAGTTATGATTTTTTTTTTCTGAATTGTCATACATGACAATTATAGTTAAATGATAATGTAAATTTTTTTACAAAGTTATTTTATGCATAAAATATTTAATTATTAGGCTCAAATACAATTTTGTTCCTCCTATTTTATTCAATATATAATTTTAGTCCTTTTATTTTAAAATAGAAATATTTGATTCTTGTATTTTAAAAAATTTATAATTTTAGCTCTCTTATATTAAAATAGAAATATTTATTTCTCTTATTTTAAAAAATTCACAATTTTGGTCAAATTCTCTATTTTGGCTACATTTTATTTTGGTTCAATTAAATATTAAACCTAACATATTTATTTAAGGTAAAATCAAGAAATGATTTAATCAATTATATTGCAAGACAAAATAAATAAAACATATATAAAAATGAAAATTAAATCAAATTTGTGAATTTTTTAAAATACGAGAAAAAATTGTGGATTTTCTTAAATGAAAGAATCAAATATTTTTATTTGAAAATGAAATGAATGAATTACATTTAAATTTATTTATTATATCATGCAACAAAATCATTGGTGTACTATGTTTGATTGGATAAAATGTCGATCAGGACCTTTTGGCCCACCTATATCCTTTCATTGAGACTCTCAACTTCTCATTTCAGCCCATATGGTTGAACATTGCTTTCTAGTTAGTGTCAATT
This sequence comes from Glycine latifolia, assembly GCA_013407115.1. NCBI lineage: Eukaryota > Viridiplantae > Streptophyta > Magnoliopsida > Fabales > Fabaceae > Glycine > Glycine latifolia. The sequence continues at coordinate 35,286,842 of CM023948.1, forward strand.
ACTGAGTATTAATAACACTATATTTGTTTGTGTAAAAAAAAAACACTATATTTGGTATTTACAATCTTATTTACAGATTGCTCGATTTTCATTCATTATTCATCATAAAATATTAGAAAATGGAACATGTATCTTACAAATTAACAGTAAGGAGGATCCGTCTCAAAACTTATAACTTGTATAGAAAGATATTCTAATTAAAGTAATAACTTTGGAGTGAGTACATAAGATAAAGGACTACAAACTGAATTTGTAAAAGGGTCTCAAGTTTTATTTTTACTAAATTTATATTTTAAACAAAATTTTAATGTACAAAACGTATTTGTAAGGGAACAACTTCTACGATGGAAAATATTGGTAGATCTCCTAACTTGAGAGACTTTATTTTAACCGTTAGATGTAATGAGTTTTTAAACAAAGATTTTTTTTTTTCTTTTTCTCTCCTTTTTCCCATGTTGCCGTTCTGTTCCCCACCTTCCTCGCAACCCACTAACCTGTATTTTCACCTATTCTTTCTGAATCTGAAATCCTAATCCTATTTCCTCTCCGCCATGGCCAAGTCCAGTTCTCGATTTTCCTTTTGTTATTCCTGCCATGAGCCCATGATCATGGTTCAAATGGTTCTAATCTTACGTTAATCATGATGGCTACGTATCTGTTCATGCTTGAGTTTGAGAACTTGACGGCGTTGTACGGAGGAGCATGACGCAGAGGAGGGACAGAGCAAGGTCGACTGTGCGGGTCTTGCACATAACAAGTTATCTCAAATAACATGTCATGTATCTATTGAAAGGATGAGGATTCTCCGGTTAAATTTAAATGTGAAATAAAAATAACATTATTTTATATTTAAAATTAATCTAATTTAAATTTTTAACAAATTCAAATATTAAGATATCTTTAGTTAAAAATTGTGAAACTAACCTCAAAGTATAGAAATCACCGATTTTATATTTTTTAATAAAATCTTTTTCATATACACGGTGTTTCCATCTAGGTCCAAATTATCTCCAAACTTTTCATGTTATCATACAAAAGAATTTTTGTCCTTGCTTTGGTCCAGCACAAAGAGGCTTCAGAAGAACACTTCATTTACAATTAAACATTACATACGAAAAAAACTAACAAACAACTTTAATTTTGATGGCATTACCATACACCTGAGCAAGCTAATAAGAAAAATTCTGAAGATAATTGAATTATTGATTGGTGTAGGAGCTCTGTTTCTGTGAAATGAATCAAAGAGACATATATGTTATGTTTGAAAACAGACATGTTCCTATGAGTGGTCTGGTTTGGAGCTTTGGTTCTGAAGCATTGCAACAAACCTGTCACGGATTGTGGTTGCAAGTAGCAGAAAACAGAAGGCGAAAAGGTTTGAATACGCAACGAAAACGAAATTGCTCATTCCTTTAGACATCTTTCCTCTGATAAGAGTGTTCAAACCCACACAAGAAGAGGGACACAACCATTGCTGTAGTTACTGTGCCTTGCATTTCGTTCACTGCTCTCTCTTTTTGTGTTGTTTTGCTTTTCCTAGTACAAATACAATTATTGGAGATAAAGAAAGAAATAAAAGAATCGTGACATAAAAAGAATATGATTTTATAAAAATCAAATTTATTATGAATATGAATAATATAACTATATAAGTCGTTTGGTTTCTTATGGTCATTTCTCCTCCTTTTTCTTCTTTCTTTTCAAGCTTGCTTATTATCATATTTATTTCGTGTTTACTTTATGCCAAGCTCCTTTATTTGCACTTTCAGAAGTCAAATAGAAAACCTTTTCCGTTTTTATCACAATAATATATTTTTTAAAATGGTCACACTCAGATTTAAATTTATGACCTCGTGCATATTATTCCAAATCATTCACAACTTTAGTTAAAACCAAATATATGAAGAAATCACCAAATTCATCTGTGAAAAATTGAGACAATGATAAGTTGATCTTATAAAAATAGCTAATTACAAAATTGTCCTCGAAATCACATACCACCAGACATGTTAGGAAATGTTTAAATTTCTAGTTAGAGGATCTAAAAATATATTTAAAAGTAAAATCAGTTTAAAGTTATATTTGTTTTATTTTTCAAAAATATGTTTGAAAGGAAAATTTTATCTTACAATTTAGTTTTAGAGAAACTAAGACTTGAGATTTGTTTACACACTCAATTTACAAGCTTATTTAATCCAAATTTAAGTTTACATACTTTAAATCAAATATATCCCTTACCTTTTATTAGTAACTCCGCCAATGGATAAATAGTTACCTCCTTAAGTGCCATGCTAGAGGTGTTTATCTCTCCTAGGTTGTCTAACATTGTCTTAGGTAGGTGGTGTTTTTAGCATATCAATATCACGTGGTCCAAAATGAAGAATTTTCCCCCTTGTTTTTTTCTTTTTGTCTCTCCCTCATCTTCTCTCTGCCTCCCTTAAGTCCCTTTGCCTTCCCTTCTTCCTCCATGTCACTAAGCATTACGATCCACACATGCGTTTCTTCTTCGATCTCACCGTTAGCTACAACATTTACGAGCCAGCCATGGGGTTGTTGTAAAAACATGCCCAATGGGGAGGGTCCCATATTTGAAATTTGACATTTCTCTTCTTTAAGTCTTTTGGTTGAGTTCCAATATGCTAATTTTTTCTGTAATTAAAATTCTTAATTCCAAACAGACTAACTATGTTCACATTTCACAAAGCTACTAATTCCAAATCCCAGGGTGAAATACTTAATTCACTGAAACTAGCTACAAGTCTCGGGGGTGAATTTCTTCCTCGTAAGAAAAAGAAAATCAAGAAAACATTTAGTATAACTTATGAAGAAATTGAAATCCAATATGATTATAATAAATTGTTAGACAAAGCAGTACCTTGGCCACTTAAATGAGAGGCCATGTAGAGGGTCTTTCCACCAGGAGCAGCACAACAATGAATCATAGTTTCACCAGGTTGAGGATCCACAACAGAAACCACCAGACCTGCAATCAAGGATGTGTGAAACATTGTACAAGAATATAACCATGTAACATAAAAATTCTTAATTTTAAAAAATAGGAAATAAAGACTGCTTGAAATCTATACTTCAATTAGCATATTGGGTAAAATAGTGTGTATCCAAAATGCAAGGCCTTTGGCCACATGTCTCCTTTCTAAAGGTTGCTTGGCAAATGACCTAAATAAATGCTACTTAGTGACTCATATTCGATCAAGCACAAGAGAATCATGCATAGAAACTTCGGTCCTAATAATACATGAACATAAATGCATAAAAATAATGAATTATTCCCGGTGAAGCATTAAGCATGCAGATATGTATTCAACGATTAGACATGAAATAGAACCAGGAAGCTAAAGAAAGATAATAAAGTAAAATAGCAATAACAGGAGCAATAGTAATTGCACTGTTGATACCAATGGATTCATACTACTTGAGCAGAATTCTCCAAATAAACCAAGTAAAACTACTAGAACAATGATAATCATTGATCTGTTATACCAATGGATTCAATTCCAGTAGTATTCGTACTATGTAACCAGCTAATTCAATTCAATCATAGAATTATGTGACTATACACCGGTTGGATTAAAATGGCATGCAAATCAAGAAAGAACCTAACAGTTTGAAAGTATGCCCCTGAAATGTGAAGTTAGATGTTGCATAAATGTTTATGCCATAAAACAAGCATGAATTCACCAAAAAACATTTTGACACAATTTGTTAAAAGAAAAAAATAGCAGGAAAAGTTGGCATATGCCAGGTAGATATAAAAATGAGGAGCCACAACATTAATAAAACAACCAAGACATAATAAAAAAAGGGCAAAATAATCACGCCCCAAGTGTGAGAAAAGCCATCTACTGCCACACTTCAGGCTTGCAAATGATAACTACATTAGGGAAAATTAAAAAGAGCCCAGCAAATAGCAATATACCATTAGGCCTCTCCATTTAGATCCAGGCCATCTAACAGGATCCACATCAGCAATTCCAACAATTAATCCTGTGAATCTGCCCCAAAAGAAAATTGACTAAGAATCTCTATAATAGAGTTATCTAAATGGAACAAGCATAAGCACGAACAAACCTTCGCTCTGCAGTATCTTCAGTTTCAAATCGCATCCTGAACCTCAATCTAGCTGAATAAGAATAATCAAGGCTCCTTAAGAATCTATGGATAGGTATGATGACCTCAGATGAACTGACCCTACAAGGACACAGTGGAATATTGAAGACACTAATCAGATACCATACTTTGTAAGAAGGAAAGAAGAAAAAACAAAAAACAAAAAAACAGGTATTACAAAAACCATGAAAACTTACACCACGATAGTACGTACATGTAAAATCATCAACTGAAGAAAACCATTTCAGGATTCATAAGTTGTGCTAGAATAATAGAACAATGTAGTCTAATTCTTGATTTATTGTCATCAAGATTTTGTTTGAAATAGTAACTCAATTATTGGTACACTCAAGTATTAGCAATAACAGGAGCAATAGTAATTGCACTGCAGAGTTGCGTGTAGGGCTGTCTGGGGATAATGAGTTCAAATGTAAGAAAATAAGTAATTATATGTTGCGAGGATATTCGCATAATAATGCATTTAAGAAGTTGAAAGGGGAAATTATTCACCTAGGGACAAATATCTTTCTGCTATTGTCTAAGAAAATATGATGATGATTAATAATTGCATTTGACATTTAGACACAAACACATGTAAACCTCTTGTAAAACAATAAAAAAAAATGAAAGATAGTCACAAAGGATATTAGCTTGACTTGTGTGTGCCTATTCTTAGTAAAACATACTATAAAGCATGTGGAGCAACTGGAAGCATTCAATAATTTTTGGGAAGTAGCTAAGAAATTGTTGCAGTTTTGCTTTCTTCAAACTAAATCTCATGTCCAGCATGTAAAACTAGAATGGTTAGGCTAAAATAATGGGGACATGCAGATAGAGTGATTTTTTACTTCATGTATAACTAAGTAAACATCCTTTTGAATAGCATAAGGAGTATTGCATCTTATCTTACACAAAAATAACACTCCTTGAATTGTAGATAGAGACTGACAGTTTCTCTTTCATTAACTAATAAGGAAAGTAGAAGAGAATAGCTAGAAAAAACACCTCAGATTATAGTGAATGCTAAAGACACATCTTGCAGACAAAGCATTAACCATATCCATTAGACTGGTAGGATTCAATTGCTGGCCAGAAAGAGTTGAAAAGGTACTACCACTTTTCAATTGAGCAGTCCTACGAATTCCCAATCTCAATTCTCCATCCTCACCCCTACCATTAAGTACAAAATGTTGGTCCTCTCGGTGTTACGTTTACTAGCTAAATATTTCACATGGAATCTAGGTCTTCATGCAATTATACCTAAGAAACAGAACAGCATCTCCAGATACAAGTTTAGTCTTGTACACAAACGCACTCCAACCGGTAGTAAGCAAGTGTCTTCGTGGCTGCCCTGCTCATGAGAAACAGGAAATAGAAACCCTAAAAGTTAAGTGGTACTCTAATTGGTTTGTCCTTTTAACTTACAAACATAAGACACAAGACACAGGAAATAGAATCTGCTTCTCTGTCTACACCTTCTAACTTTCATCTAACAAATGCATAAACCAAAAAAACACTGTTTTCTTTCTCTCAAGACTTTCATATCTCAGCTAAGAACACCAGAAAGAAAGAGAACTGCAAGGAGAATAAAAACAAGAAGGGAAAGGCTTTGAAGATGGGAATCACAAACCCCTTCAAAGACCAATCCCTCTCCCTTCGAAGCAAAATGTTAGTTTGTGCTTGAGGCTGTTGGTGCACCGCTCCTGTCACTTGAGCACACTGTCAGTGTTTGGCTTGATAATGCTTTGTTAGCATGTCCTCTTGATATTTGACTTTACAGTTATGTGAAAATGCTAAAGCAACTGTACACCAGTTTAGGCCATGATCTCAACACAGATGGATACAAATCCACTAAGCATTTCATGTTTACAAATCAGTTGTGGACTGCAATTGGAACTCGTGGAAATTGGAACTATTCATGTCACAATGAATCATGATCACTAAGTATATGAACCAAACTATGTAACTTTGTTGACCGTTATCTCTGCCTGCACAAATTTATCTTCACTAAAGCATGGTTGTCGATTCTATGGCTATATCTTTAAAATTCAATGTAGCTTTAGCATCTCTAGGCGCAATGCACTTATCAACATGTTAATCAGTGTTACAAGTAACAGAAATGTCAATTTATCAACGGTTACAATTATTGATCAACAGGAATAGAAAATATCAAACTAAATTCTTACATTGGTTGGAAAGGAAGAGCTTGAGGGTGAAGGAAAAAAAGGAGGAGTAGATATCACAGATTTGAATCTCCCAATATTGTCATTTCTAATAAAACTAACATATGTGATAAAAAAAATTCTTACATTAATTTGTACCATGGCATGAATAACATTTAACACAACATTATGTAAACCAGACTAATTGCTAATTCTGCCACCATCACATTTGAAATTTGAGATGAGAAACACGTGAAAAGATGGTTTGTACTTATAGAAACCCTATTATAAGAAAAGTATATCAAATAATTCAAGGCTTATATATTTTCCATACCTATAAAATATCTTTTATTTCATATTACTATTTTTTTTTTGCTATTAGTACCTGTAATATTTTTTTTGTTTAATTTTTATACATGTCGTTAGTGTCCATCGGGTCCTTTAACGTTTATGTGATAAAAGATTAAATAAAATAAAAAATAATAATATTTTAATAGGAATTGAACTTATAATCCTTTATTTATAAACAAAATAATAAATCACTAAAATACTTGTCAAATACTTGTCTTATTTAGTTGATTATATTAACATTATTTTCTATATATTATTGGTCAATAGTTATTATTTTTTTTTCAAATGATCAAAATTTATAAATTAAAAGATATTTAATATATAAATCTTTTTTAAAATAGAAAAACTAAATATCTTGATTTAAAAATAGAGAGATTAAAATCATCGATTTAAAATTATAAGATACTAAAATTATAATTTAGTCTTTTTTTTTAATTTAAAAAATATGTAACCAACCCTAATCCCTTGCCCTCCACCCCTCCTTCCCTTCAGCAATCTCCATCACCCCTCCACCCTCATTGCTGCACCCCTTCCATCCCGTAGATCTCCCGTCTTGACATTGCCAGCGTGGTCGCCACATATATTCTATTGTGATACCAAAATTGTGAGAATGTATAGAAGAAACAATATTTTATAAAGTTTTAAAAAATCTAATTAATATAAATTTAACACATTTGAATGCTAAAATTTAACACATTTAAGTATATACAACTTATATTTGTAAGTGTAAATAACTCTTATAGTGAGAATAAGGCAAGTAATAGTTTATTGGTAGATTAGAAGGAGAATGATATATGCTATAAATATTTTCTTCAGGAAATGGCAAGACAAGGGTAAGGAAACATATTTGTTAATTAGTAACCTAGCTAACAACTTGCCACCTGCCAGTTTCATTTCGCCAATACTAAAGACAATGTTTACGACAGAAATTCACACGGTTGTCCCGTAATGTATCCATCATGGGATAGAGTATCCTCAAACTTTTCATGCTATCATACAAAATAACTTGTATCTTTGATTTTGTTCAGCAATAGAGGGGCTTCAGAAGAAGCAGATGATGAGATAATGCTACTACAGGTTTCATAGTTTCCGTAAGCCATTCTTTCTTGTTGAGCCTGACCCCATATGACAGCATAAAACCCAATAGCTATTATAGCAGCTCCTATGATGCTGCACAACAATCAAAATCCAAACAAATTAATTAGAAGAAAAAAAAACAATATTTACTAGTACTTTGCACTAATGTTATTTTCCTCACAATTAATTACCACGTTTACGTACCTTCCAAGATATAGAGCATCTCCCAAAAATACAATCCCCATGGCAAGTGCAATGACAATCCCTAAAGGACTGAACATGGCAACATATACAGGGCCCTTCTTTCGACACGCCCATACATTCACCACATTTCGTGTAGACATCACAACAATTCCCTACAAAAGCCATAAAATAAACTATAATCATAAAATAAGGTCACAAGTTCCAATTGTACAAAAATATTGGTCACAACTCATAAGGTTACAAGTTCCAATTGTACAAAACTATATACTTACCGAATAAAATATGCACACCAACTCCATATCAAGTTTAAGTGTCCATGCCTTAGGATTTTCTTCTACAATGAAAGCGACAATGAAAGATAGGATAACAGAGAAACTGGTACTAATGGTTATCAACATTAGCTCCTCAGGGTAGTCTTTGATAGTCCATGTCTGCATAGATTAATTTTTGTTATGTGAGATCAAAGTGCCACACTACAGAAAGAAAATATCATTTAATTATTAAGAGGAAATTGATTTAGTTAATTGATATAATCCTTTTCTAATAAAAATTAAATTATTAATATATAAATATTATAAGTCTATGCTACCTGATATTAAGAATGATACTTGTTTCAAATTGATTTTCATCAAAATGAAATAAATCACAATTTTTTAATAATGATTTATATCTACGTAGAAAATAGTTGGGATAAACTAATAATATGACATAATAATACAAATATTAATTTTCTACAGTAATATATAGAATAGTTTATTATAATGGTACATTATGCAATTAGTATAAACTCATAATATATATTTATATTAATAATATAATTTCAATTCTATTAGATAAAAGAATTATATCAATAGAGAAATTTAATATTTAACAAGTATGGTTCATGATTTTTTTTTTCAATGTAAACACACATATACTTTAAATGTTTAGTAAAATTTATTTACCTGAATAACTAGCGAGACTGAACCACAGAAGCAACCAACTGCAAGGAGAAATCCTCCTAGTAGCCATTTGGACTGTTCAGATGAAAGAAAAGCACTGTTTGGCATCACATCCGTTGTCATAGGCAACCCCTTGTATAAGGTCATAATTAATGCTCCAGCAATTGAGACCACAGTCCCAATGGATTTTGCTTGGCAGCTTTGTAGTTTTAGATCCAACTTTTCCATCCTGAAAGCACATATCAATGCAAAGGGTTCACACTACATTTTTAATTGGTTCATATAAGCTTACAAAACTTGTGATTGGTCTAACACTTTAAAAGACACTTTTAAAAGTAAACAGATCTTTAACTTTAATTATGTATCGTTTCACCCATGTTTTGATCATTCAGTTTACGAATTTCCTTGAGAAATAAAAATTATATCCGCTCCCTTCTATTTAAAAAATGAGAAGAAAAAAACTTCTTTCTTAAAAAAAGAATTAAATTGATTTCTCTCTTCACTTTGTTAGCTGCCCTCTTTCTTCTCTATCCTTGCCATCTTGTTTGAAGTCATCTTTTAAGTTAAAATATTAAAAAATATCAAATAATTTATATTATATTTTTTAAATTATTATTTTATATTAATTTAATTAATCATTTGGTTCCTACTTAGGTACACTTGTACACACTTTTTGTTTTAGTTCCTTCACATAAGAACTCTATGTTTTTTAGTCTATGCCGTCAATTCCAATGTAACACCGTTAACTTTTTGCTATCATTGCCATGTGATGAGGTCAATTCATGTGCACTAAGGTGATGGGTTTATAATGATTTATTATTCATTTGGTCATTATTCTTGCTCAAACTTTGCATTTTAGTCTCTCCCTAGAATCTCTACATTTTAGTTCTTATGCGAACAATTTTTTTTATGTTTCAGTCTTTGTCATCAATTTTCAAGTAACTCTGTTAATTTTAAGAGTTCTAAAGTTGTTAATACACTGCAATTCACGCGTGAATTTTGGTTGAACTCGGAATATTCCTTCACTAGCCGAGGATTAATTTCTCAAAAAATTGATATCTTTCAATATGTATATATATATATATATATATATATATAATATATATATATATATATGCACAGATATATTAAACTTTTGTCTATATATTTAAGAGATAAAATTATCTATCAATTATGGATGGAACATGCGTGAATAAAGACTGAGAGAACACTCTTAAAAAATACTATACTATATTGAGCTTTCTATTTTATTAATGAAACTTAAAAGATCAAGTTAAATATAAAATAAATTTTTTTTATTAAAAAATGATACTAATGCAACAATGAAGAGCATCTAGAAAGTTAAAATTGCGTTAACAGAAAAGAAATGGAAGCACACCTGCAAATAATGGCAATTATGAAAGTATAAGCTGGAACAAGATCCTCCATGGTTGACGTCAGAGTGGGAGAACTATACCCAAGTCCAGTATAAATAAGCGTCTGTATGGTAACGCTATCACAAGAAAATCCCTTACATCATTAACGATTAAATTAACATTAAACAAAAATATAATAGTTTATTTTGCCGTTATTAATTACCATACCTGAGCAAGCCAAGAACAAAAATTCTGAAGAGTATGGAATTATTGATCGGTGTGGGAGCTCTGTTTCTGTGCAATGAATCGAAGAGACATGTTATGTTTGCAAACAAACATGTTCCTAAGAGTGGTTTGGTTTGGATGTGAAGCAACAAATTAAAGAAACAAACCTGTGACGAATTGTGGTTGCTAGGAGCAGAAAACAGAATGCGAGAAGGTTTGAATACGCAACATAAACAAAAATACTCATCCCTTTGGACATTGATGCTTTGATGAGTGTGTTCAAACCCACACTCAAGACCTGTGCCATAACCATTACAAAGGTTACCCCTGCGCCCTGCATTTCGTTCACTACTACTCTGTCTCTGTCTTAATTCCTCTCTTCAACATTTCTATAATTCGCTTACAAGTGTGATGACGTGAATGTGAATATTATGCACGTATCCAACGATTTGCTTCGAGAACTTGTTTTAATATTTACGGCACTAACGTATTTTACTTTACACGGCAGATTTTCCACATTATTTTAATGCTTCAACATATTTTGTGTACAGATCTTTGTCTAACAAGGGAGGAAATAAAATATAAAAAAATATGAATTAATTAAGAAAATATTAAAAAAATGTGAATTATTTAAGAAAATGGAAAAAAAACTCAGATGAACAAAATTAATTGACATGACAACTTAAACTTGAAAATTTAATAGTTGAAAGTTGACTTTTATTTTAGGGATAAGTTATTATATTTAATTATAAGGGTTTGGTAATTGAAATTGGGTGTTAAATAAATTAGAAATGTAAAATGACATAGAAGATTTATAAACAGTTATTTTATATATAAATTATATTTTATGAAAAAAATATTTTTAGATAATTTTATTTCTAGGTTTTTCATAAATTTTGAATTTTCATCAAACTTTTTCTAATAAATAAATATTTTATTAAAAATTAAAATAAATAGTGTAATATGAAACATAAAATAAACTTTTTTAAAGATGAAATTAAGGTAGAGGTTTTTCTGGATGGAGATATATAAGCTATAAATTATTTTATCAAACACTTTTAATTTGGTAAATAACTTATAATAGTTAGTCAAATAAGATATATATATATATATATATATATATATATATATAAAAGTTGATTTCTAGCGTCCAAACCCCTCAACTTTTAGTTTGGACGCTACAAATTAAATCACATTTCTAATGTTACACCAGCTAATTGACTATTAAGCTGTTACACCAGGTGCCGAAGGTAATTTATTTTTTTTTTTCAAAAGAAGGTAATTTAATTGATGACAGTAAAAAAAATGGAATCCAGAAATTATAATGTTTTATCTTCGACTTAACACACACGTATGTGATTAGTGGTGTTTGATATGATTAAAAGCACACATTGGAGGAGCTAGACCCTACTATACTCGACCGTTTTGTTTTTCCTCATAGATAAATAAAAGTCTATTATGATAATATACAATGACTTAACCCACAGCCCATACATTAAGCATCCTTTGCGCATAAGAAATGATTAAAAACAAAGAATGAAATGAAATAAAAATTAAGATTTTTATATTACTTCTAAAAATATATTGAAAAACTGGAAATCAAACCATATTCTTGACATAATAATTTATATAGTATTCTCCATAGGTATTTAAATTAAAAAATATTTTTTTGAGAGGAAATAAAATTATTTTTATGATAAAGTTTATTTGACTATTTTAATTAATAGCTTATTAAATGTTAAGAACATATGTTTCAATTCAAGAAGCAACCCTGCAATAAATGCGTGGAAAAATTACACATACGGGAAAGAAAATATTTTATGAGAGGCTAACATCAGGAGTTGTTTGACACGTCAGAAGTTTTGAGTTTATTGAAAATTTTAATTTTTTTTATGTTTGGTATTTGTTAAAAAAATAAGATTTATGAGAAATAATATTTTTTATGAATTTTTTTAACAAATTTTTCACAATTTTTTTTGAGGTGTGAATTTTTTTTTAAGTTTAATTTTTTTACTATATAATAAAAATATCATATTATTTTTATTAATGTAATAAATAATAAAATTACATAATTTTTTAATTTCTAAAAAATGATTTAAATATTTATGATAATTAATCAAATAGATTTTATTTATTTTTGAACCATTAAAAAACTTTTCTCCGGTCAAAGCTAAGTTAGACAAATATATCAAGTATTGATATTTGGGTGACAAATAAACTAAACTAACCAGTGAACTCTCATTCGCCGTAACTTGTCAACTGATTGTTGAATCCAAATGGGCTATTTCCGTCAATAAGAAAATCTAGAGCAAATCTTGTATACGTATGTTAGATTTGCCAAGACTAAAATATATTTTTATCATAAATATTTAAATTTTATGTTTTTTTTATACTGAATCCCTAATAAATTAATAATTTTATTTTTGTTTTTATATTTTTTAGTCTTTAATAAAATATATGCTTCCCTTCCTCTTTTCTTTATTTTTTTTAAGGTTATATTTGATAAAATTAACTAAAAGTTAGCTAAAAGTTATAAGCTAAAAAGATAGTTGATAGTTGAAAGTTGAAAATTAATTTATTAAATTATAAATATTTGATAAAATTAAATGTTGAAGTAGTTGAAAATATAAAACGACATAAAAATAATAAAATCATAATTTATTTAGAAAGGATAATTAGAAAATTTGATAAATATGTTAAGGATAAAAAAGAAAAAAAATATAAAAAACTAAAAATTAGAAACTAATGTTTAAAAAAAATATCATTAAATAAATTATTTATTGAATAGTCTAACAAATATTTCAATTAATAAAAATAATTAAAAATTAACTAAAATACATTATCCAACATATCATAAAATTTTCTTCAAATACTAATTTCATTCTCATTATCTCCTGAATTCTCAACCATATTTTATCAACACCCATCTCTACATAGACTCTTAGAGAAACAAGAAAAAAAGATATGTAACCATTTTTATTTAATCATCATGTGTTTTCTCGTTTCTCTTCATATAACCACATTCAAGATTTTGCATTTTCCTTCTATTTTCTTTGTAATTGTTCAGTAGTGCAATGACACAAGGACATTGACAATTCAATGACCTAACAATAAGGTGTTTTCTACGATTGACAAGATGAAAAGTTTTTACTATCATTAACAATTCCTTATCAAAATGGTCAATTATTTGATATTTACAATGTTAAATGTTTCTGATGACAATATTTGTTACTTGAACAAAACAAAGACCATTTTTGCGACAAAAAATTTCAGGGGCAGCACATTTCGGCTCTAATTCAGTTGCAACGAGGTATAAATATTGAAAATTGATATTTGGGAACTGTAGCGACTGATTTTGCAACCAAAGAATTATTTAAATTGATATTCGGTAATGATTAGAATTACAGACGGATCTGGCTTCCATTATTCCTTATATTTAATTATTAATATTATAAATATTTAATAGATAATTAAAAGTATAAATAATAACATAATAATCATAAAATAATTTACTATGTAATTTTTTTAAAATTCATTTTCTTACATTTTTTTTAAATGGCCTAATATAAATGTCTTGCAACATAATTTCTTTTGCATTTAAATCTTCATAATATATTAAAAATAAGGTTAAATTTGTTTGATTGACTTGTCAAATGCTATCTTGTGTGATTTTCAAATACGACAGTATTCACAAACATGGTCTTTATTTATCTTTGCAAAGATATTACACTTCCTTAATTAGTACAAGAGATATATTAATATTCCGGAAAAAAACATGACCAAGTCTAACATGCCATGTGTCACAGAAATAAGAATTAAAATTACCATTTATACAAGTATGAGGGACTTTGAATATTTTTTCCAAACACAAATAAAGAAACAAATATTATAATATCTTATTCATTATCATCCTGAATAACTTTAAATATCCCCGTAGCTCTCGGTCTATTCCAATTCTGTAACTATACTTGATATAGTTTTTGCTAGTGAAGTTTTATTAGTAGAATTATAATTCTATTAGTAGAATTATTGCCATATCTCAAATCTACTTGATATTGTACATGTGGATCCAATAGAATCAATGGACGAACACAAGTGTAGTGTGTCCTAATTTTTCGTACAACTGGCTTGACTTATTCCACCCTGAGACTTGAGTGTTTCTTGAATTGTATCTTTCTTGCTGATTTTGTTTTTGCTCGAGTTCGTGAAGCAAAGAACAGTTCCAGTTTTCGCCAAAGTTGAGAAGAGGTTTCGCATCCTATCATTCGAGTGATGAGGTTTCGCAGACACTGACTCTAAAATCCAAGAAACAAGATGATCCCGTTGTTCCCAGTTGGGTTTCAAAGAATAGAAAGAGAAAAAAAGGAGCATTGGCTCTTCAGTATTCTGTATTCACTGTAATAATCAAAGTACATATTTTGAGATTATATATAATTCTATCTAAGAGAGCTGTATACGATTAAGTTTGTTACAAAAAGGTTTACAATTACAACTGGTTAACTGCACATCCTTGTTTTAGGTAGACAAAAGAGGATCTGAAGATGATGTGACAAAATCATGGTTTTCCTTCTTCTCATTTACCATTTTTTCATCTTGAGCCTGAGCCCACATCACAGCATAAAATCCAATACCTATTGTAGCAGCTCCAATCATACTGCACCCAAAATTAACCACAATGTTAACAGCAATTAATGTTTTTTCCACAAATGCTCTGATCTTAATTAGATGTATTTACCTTCCAAGATACAGACTCTCTCCCAGAAATATTACCCCCATTGCAATTGCAATAACCATTCCCAAAGGGCTAAACATAGCTACATAAACAGGTCCCTTCTTTCGCATTGCCCATGTGTATACAACACTCCGCATTGATACCACAAATATTGCCTACAAATATATTACCACAAAAATAAGCAAAATAATTCATGGATACTTAATATTTCGATGACACCTAGAGAGGAAAAGGGAGAAAAGAGAAAGTGAGAAATTTAATAATGTAATTTGACGTAAAAGAGAGACACAAAAAATAATATGGATTGATGAAATGATTGATATGTACGAGTGTAAAAACAGGTTCTCATAAAGTCATAATAAAGATTATACTTACTGAATAAAATACAGCTATCAACTCTTTATTAGATTTGAGTATCCAAACTCTTGGATTTGCCTCTGCAAAGAGAGCTACTATGGTAGATAGGATTACCACCGGGCAGCAACAAATGGTTGTTACCACTAACTCTTCAGGATAGTCCTTGATAATCCAATTCTGGAAAAGCACATAAAAGATTTTTACATGTTTGGGAAATGTTAATTTTGGGGAAAATAATCATTTTTTTTTTATAAAAAAACTCTTCCATTGATTAAAAAATTATCATTTTTCAAAGTAAGATAAAAACTAAACATTAAACTGCAAAGACTGCTTGCTGGGTGCATGTTGAATTCAGAATGGTTAGTTTTACCTGAACAACAAACAAAACTGAAAGGCACAAGCTAGATGTTGCAAGAAGAAAACCACCAATTATCCAATCTAATTGCACTGAGAGGTAAGCTTCACTTCCACCCAATACTAAGTTTCTCATAGAACTGCCAGTCAATGGCATTCCTTTGTATAGAGTGATTATCAATGCCCCTGCAATCGAGATCACTGTGCCAATAATTTTTGCATGGCTGCTAAGCAGTTTCAGATTCAGATTTTCCATCCTGAAAGAGCACATTATAATGTTCACTCCAGTATATTTATTTTATTTTTCATATTATTGCACAAGGATCAAAGAAGATCGAGTAGGGTAATTTAGTTATAATAAGAAATTAATTGCTACACACATAGTGTAATGAAATGTCATATAATTAAAAATTGTTAAACTTATATAATAATTATTTCAACAATTTTTAATTAGTATATACTAGTATTGTAAATATTTTTCACATTGTGTGTTTTTTTATCCATGATATTAGTGCGGATCCAAATTATTTATGTTGTTTAATGTTTATGATGAATATCTGCGAAAATTCTGACTAATCCTTTAACATTAGATCTTAATTAAGGAGATTGAACCTATACTACTTGAACCAATCACTTGTTATATATAATAAATTATCATAAAGATTATTAATTTTTATAATAATTATTTTAAAAATAATATTTAAGACGATTTCTAATTCGTTGAAATATAAAAAGCTATACATAGATAATGCATTTAAAATTTAACTTCTGCTTTAAAAGTGGTATCTGTTATAGTTTCTAATTAATTAAAAATGTAAATTTATAATAATTACTATATATCAACATTAAGCTCCTATAAAAATAAAAAATAAAAAGAGTTCTTATAAACCGATCCCCTCTTCCAACTTACAAGTTGTTGGATAATTTTCGTTTTTAGTTGATAAGATATAATCTTGTTTGATAAGATATAATCTTGCTTTTATTTGATAAGATATAATCTTATTTTTATTTGATAAGATATAATCTTGTTATTATTTGATAAGATATAAATCAAATAATATTTGATGGCTTAGGTCCAGCCCATTTCATCCTATAAATAGATGAGTAAGGGTGGAGTCAAGACACACAGAAATTTGAGAGCCTCAAGTGACAGTCTTGAGTGATATATTTGAGCAAGCCACCGTGCCTGCATATTTGAGAGCTTAGAGTGAAACACTGTGAGCGTTTGAGTGACCACCATTGTTGGAGAGGTTGAGTGTATCACCACATTGGTATGTTTTTGATTCATTGTAGCCGATTATTGTTATAGTAGATTTTGATACTGGACTAGGTCCCGTGAGTTTTTCTTTTCTCACATTGAGGAAGGTTTTCTCACGTAAAACAAATTCATATATTGTCTCTCTCTCTCTCCCTTTTGATTTTATTTCCGCTTCCGCAAATTGATTTGAGGGTCCGAAATACCCAACAGTGGTATCAGAGCCCAGGTTCAACAGGTTCTGAAGGAGACGAGATGGAGACCAACGGTATCACCCACGACGGAGATATGTTCAGGTTGACTGCAGACAACTTTGCGTATTGGAGACCGATGATGGAAGATCACCTCTATTGCAAAGATTTATTTGAGCCCATTACCCTTGCTCAGAAACCGACTGGCAAAAGCGACAAGGAATGGGAGGTCCTGAGTCGTAAAGCGGTGGCCACGATCAGAAAATATATTGATAAAAGCCTTTTTGAGCACGTGTCTGAGTTCACGAATGCGTACGAATTGTGGAACAAGCTAGAGTCCATGATTCAGAAGAAGACTCCCAGGAACAAAGCACACCTGGTTCGTCGACTTGTGAAGATAGAATATAAGGACGGGATGAGCATGATTGAACACCTCAGCACCTATAAAGGTATTGTGAATCAGTTGACCAAAGCCGAGATGAAGATTGATGACGAGTTGCAGGCTTTGTTGTTATTGAGTTCGTTGCCGGAAAGCTGGGATACTCTGGTAGTAACTTTGAGTAACTCGGCTCCTGATGGAAAATTGAAGATGGATGTTGTAACGGACAGTCTCCTGAATGAAGAAGCTAGGAGAAAAGAACGAGGTGTAATCAGTACGTCCGAGGCTAACGTTGCTGAGAATAGAAGAAATTCTGATTCCCGGGGTCGTAGCAAAAGCCGGGATCGAGGTGGACGAGATAGGTCCAGAGGCCGGTCAAGGCCAAAGCATGACTTGAAGTGCTTTTACTGTGGGAAGGTAGGACACAAGAGATCGGACTGCAGGACTCTGCAGAATGATAAATAGAACGGCTGTGTGAAGCCGGATCAGATTTTTCCCAGAAGAAGAAGTGATCAGAGCACCACGGCTGTGGCTGCTAACCCGAATGCCGAGATATTCCTCCTCAGTGAAGAAATGTTGAACATAGCCCATAATGATTGCACTTGAATTGTTGATTCTGGTGCCTCGTTCCACGTCACCCCACATGAGGAATTTTTTTCTGCTTACAGGAAGGGAGATTATGGTGTCGTGAAGATGGAAAATCAGGTGAGCAGCAAGATTGTTGGTGTTGGTGTTGGTGATGTAACCCTGACCACAGATACAGGGTGCCGGGTTACGCTGAAGGATGTGAGGCATGTACCTGACATGCGTTTGAATTTGATCTCGGTTGGAAAACTAGATGATGCCGGGTTAGTAAATTACTTTGGAGAAAGTAGATGGAAGCTGACCAAGGGAAGCTTAGTTGTGGCCCGAGGTAAGAAAGAAGACTCCTTGTATGTGATGCAAGGAAAGACCAATGGCGGAGAAGCCAATTCTGTTCGAGGTGAACCGAGCTTGGAGCTGTGGCACAAACGCCTCGGCCACATGAGCGAGAAAGGACTCCAGATTTTGGAGAAGAAAGAACTATTGACTGGGTTGAAGGGCCAAGTGTTGGAGAGTTACACACATTACCTAGCTGGAAAGCAGCACCGGGTTTCGTTTGTGAGACCGGATCAACCCAGACGACGAAGACAGATCTTAGACCTCGTCCATACTGATGTTTGCTCCATGTCAGAGAGATCGCTTGGAGGAGCTCAGTACTTTGTTTCTTTTATTGATGATCACTCCCGCAAAGTGTGGGTTTATTTGATGAAGACTAAAGACCGGGTACTCCAATGTTTTAAAGAGTTCCATGCTATGGTGGAAAGGGAGACCGTAAGAAGTTGAAAGTGGTTCGATCAGATAACGGTGGTGAGTACCGGGGTCCCTTTGAAGCTTACTGTAGAGAAGCCGGGATCCGACTTGAGAAGACACCTCCCAAGACTCCGCAGTTGAATGGACTTGCTGAGAGGATGAACAAGACTATTGAAGAGAAGGTCTGGAGTATGCTATCCAATGCCAGATTGTCGAAAACATACTGGGGAGAAGCCGTCATGACAGCTGTTGACTTGATTAATTTGTCACCATCAAGACCACTTGAAGGAGACATTCCTGAAGAAGTCTGGACAGGTCGGAAAGCGACCTATGACCACCTGAAGGTGTTTGGATGCCGAGCTTTCGTGCATGTCCCCAAAGATGAAAGGGCAAAGCTCGATGCGAAGACCAAGGAATGTATTTACCTCGGTTCGCCGAAAACTGAGTTCGGGTTCAGACTTTGGGATCCGATTAGCAAGAAGATTGTGAGAAGCCGAGATGTAGTATTTCATGAAGATGAAACAATTCATGACATCTCGAAGCCCGAAGTCCGGGTTCCTGTTCGACGTGAAGAACCTGTCCCTCCTGTTTGAGTTGAAGTAGGGGGAGAGCCTGAGGAAAGAAATGTTGACCAGCAACAAGCTGATGATGACCGAGATACTGATGTTCGAGTTGATGTGGAGAACCGTGATGCACCGGGTTCTCAAGAGGCTGAAGAAGAAC
Source organism: Glycine latifolia (assembly GCA_013407115.1). Taxonomy (NCBI): domain Eukaryota; kingdom Viridiplantae; phylum Streptophyta; class Magnoliopsida; order Fabales; family Fabaceae; genus Glycine; species Glycine latifolia. The sequence goes on from CM023948.1 coordinate 35,306,608, forward strand.
AGCCGAGATACCCCACTAGAGAAAGAAGACCTTCTATGAGGTACCCACCTGATGAATACACCGTCATTGCTGAAGATGGTGAGCCTCAGAGTTATAATGAGGCCATAACGAGCTCGGAGAAAGAAGCGTGGGAGAAGACAATGCAGGACGAGATGAATTCCTTGCATGAAAACCAGACTTATGAGTTGACCGAACTGCAAGGCTACTCAAATGCCGATTTAGGAGGAGATTCCGACTCGAGGAAGTCGACGACTGGATATTTGATGAGATTTGCTAGAGGAGTCGGGCTGATGAATTCAGCACATTGAAGCCAAGAAAGAAGGCCGGGTTGTTGAAGTTGAAGACCCGGTCTCACTGAAAAACGGAAGGGGGAGATTTGTTGGATAATTTCCGTTTTTAGTTGATAAGATATAATCTTGTTTGATAAGATATAATCTTGCTTTTATTTGATAAGATATAATCTTATTTTTATTTGATAAGATATAATCTTGTTATTATTTGATAAGATATAAATCAAATAATATTTGATGGCTTAGGTCCAGCCCATTTCATCCTATAAATAGATGAGTAAGGGTGGAGGTAAGACACACAGAAATTTGAGAGCCTCAAGTGACAGTCTTGAGTGATATATTTGAGTAAACCACCGTGCCTGCATATTTGAGAGCTTAGAGTGAAACACTGTGAGCGTTTGAGTGACCACCATTGTTGGAGAGGTTGAGTGTATCACCACACTTGTGTGTTTTTGATTCATTGTAACCGATTATTGTTATAGTGGATTTTAATACTGGATTAGGTCCCGTGAGTTTTTCTTTTCTCACATTGAGGAAGGTTTTCTCACGTAAAACAAATTCATATATTGTCTCTCTCTCTCTCTCCCTTTTAATTTTATTTCCACTTCCGCAAATTGATTTGAGGGTCCGAAATACCCAACACAAGTATATATATTTCTCCGGAGTCATGATTATTTGCGATAACACACAGACATTTGATCCTCCAAAAGTGCATGTAGCCATGTATTGCCATGGCATATGCTTAATGAAGACTAAGTTTTGCTTTGTTAATTGGTCTGATAGAATACTTTTTAATTTTATTTTCTATTTTCACAAATAATTATAAAAACATCATTTCTTAAATAAAAAAATGTGCAGAGCCCATTAAATCAAGTGATTGACAATTTGTTTTCGTTCAGACACGTCAACACGGTTGAAAGGAGGAAGAGGACAAACCTGAAAATAATGGCAAATATGAAGGTAAAAGCAGGGACAAGGTCCGACATAGCGGAGTTTAGTGTGGGAGAGCTGTATCCGATCCCAGTGTACGTCAACGTCTGCACTGCAGTACTGCACAGCTAGCACAAGGTTAACCAAATAATCAACAAAAAAAAATTACTTAATTAGATGCACATAAAAAAATTAATTCTCGCAATAAAAATTTACATTAAAGTCAATATAGATTAGCAAAATAAAAATTCTATTCCCATTTGACGAATAATACCAAAATCACTTCAAAAAAATGCATCTAACTTTTTCATAATCAAATTATTTTTTTATTATTCATTTTTTTTAAATCTAATAATTATAAAAAATAGATAATATTAATCATTACATTTCAAGAAAAATAAATGATAAAATAAGAAATAATTCTTTTAAAGTTAAATTTGGAGTAACTCGCTTAGAATTACTTTTTTATTATCATCATTTATTTTCTTAAAATTTAATGATTAAAATAAAATAATTAATTTTAATTAATAGATTCTAAAAAAATGAATAATAAGAATGAAAAGTAATATTTTAAACTCACACTTGAAGTAACTTAATCTTTCCTAACCTCTGCAGCTAGCACTGTTCATACCTGAGGCAACTAAGAAGAAAAATTCTCCAGAGAATTGAGCTTGGAATTGGGGGAGGAGCTCTTTTCCTGTATTTTTGAAGATTCAAGGAATGACAAGAAAGTGTGTGAAAGGAAGCTAACCTTTTTTAGTTGACCCAGATAAAAAGGGTACACACCTGTGGTAGAGGAAGGTGGAGGGTATAAGGAAGAAGAGAGCCAAGAAGTTTGAGTAGACAATGAAAACAAAATTACTCATTCCATTAGTGTTTGCTGCTTTGATTAGAGTGTTCAACCCTACTTCCAAGGACAGAGTTGCAACCATTGCTGCGGATACACTTACTCCTACACCCACCATTTTCTCTGTGACTTTGACTTTAATTTCCTTTGATATGCTTCTTTTCATTTCTCTGGTTTACTTGTATTGATAGTACTTTTGCTGATGTTTACAACACTTAATTACTCCAATGCCCTCCATGTTTCTGACTTTTTCTTTTTCTCACATCACGTGGACCCACTGATTTAATTATTTGATTATAATTTTTGATGCTTTTAAGGGAACCCACTATTCTCAAATTGTCCTACACTCCTACTTAGTTTTTCAATCAATCATTATTCATTACAGTAGTTTCTCTTTTTAAAATGATTTTTCTGTGTCTAACTAAATCTAGAAAGATTCTTCGAGCACCCACGTTGTCAATTTCGTGATTTCCTTTCCTCCACGATTCCATTAATCTAATGTGTAATTATTTGATGCTAACATCATAACAGAGAATAGGAAAAACAATACTCTAGGAAGCAGTTACAGACAATATAAATGTATATCTTTTATAACAAAAAAGTTGTAGAAAAATATTTTTCCAACAGAAGGAAAACAAAATGCTTTAAAATGTAAGCATGAAACTCATGGAATAATTAATTAATAACTTCGTCGACAAAGTTTTTCTTTTTTCTTTTTACTGATTTGAAATTCATTCACAATGATGTTATCATATTTAATTAAAAATATTGAAAAATCTCTCTATAATCTCTTTTATTTGATTTAGTCAGCTTTAGAGAACTAAATAGCTATAGAAATAAGTTTGGATAAAGTTACAAATTGGACTTATTATTTTATTTGATTCTCCATTGCTCTCTATTCATGCTGGGGGCTCAATTCCAGCTAGATGACCATTGAGGGGAGATGTGCAAAGGTGATTGTCTCACTTAGAGTGTGTTTAGTTAAATTGAGGGAGAAGGAGAGAAATAGAGAAAAAATAAGATAAATTTCATGTTTTTTATACTTTATTTTAATTAAAATATTTTTCCTTTACTATTTTCATCATGTCAACACAATACACTCTTGAAGAAATTGTATAGTCCAAAGAAATAAGATTTGTTCAAATGTTTTAGAAACAAATCCTTGCAAATCAGCCCAAGAAGATTGAATAGAGAGGTGCAAGAAACAATGTTCTACTAACTATTAGTATTGGGGACACGATTATTTAGGGGTAATTTTTTTCTTTATAAATTATCAAATATGGATAAATTTTAAATAAATGCCCATAAAAGAATAAGTAGTAAGGTATCCCATCACTCCTAAATTCAAAGTCATAAATCATTTTGCGACGTTTGCTTCTTTTGTTCTTTTCTAATGAAATCGTAAAAAAAAACTATGATTTCTTAATTTTTTTAAAGATTTAAAGTCATAAATAATTTTATTTAAATTATTTTTTTTTAGTTTTATTTAATGCTTTTATATATTGTTTTATTTAATATATTCTATATTTTGTATATTGTTTTATTTAATATATTTTATTTTTTTATATTTTATTTTATATTTTTTATATATTTTTTTCTAATTGTAGTACATTCTAAGGGGATCGACTTTAAAGTTATACATATAAGCAGAACTTCATTTTATTAATTCTATAGAAAATACATTAAATGAAACAATATAGAAAATATTAATTAAAAAATATACAAAAATATAAAAGTATTAAATAAAATAATATAAAAAATAGAATATATTAAATAAAACTAAAAACAATATACAAAGTTGTATATTTTTTATTTAAATTAATATTTTTATATTTTTATTTAATATTTAATATTTTCTATATTTTTATACTATTTTATTTAATATATTTTCTGTAAATGAAGCAAGCTGAAATTATATATATGAATTTAAAGTCGATCTTGTTAAAATGTATTATAATTAGGTAAAAAATCCTTAACATTAGAGAAAATATAAAATATTAAATAAAATATAAAAGGCAAAACAATTAAACAAAATAACATGAAAAATATACAAAAATATAAAAATATTAAATAAAATAATATATAAAAATATTAAATAAAACTAAAAATAAAATTATTTACAATTTCAAAGTTGTATTAAAAAAAATTAAGAAATTATAATTTTTTTTACAACGTCAGTAAAAAAAAAGAAACAAAAATAGTAAAATAATTTAAGACTTAAAACTTAAAAGTTATAAAATATCTTATTACTTAGCTGGATATTTATTTAAAATTTACTCCCATTTATTAATTTAGAGAAAAAAAGTACTCCTAAACTGTTGTTTTGCCACTAATACCATATAGAACTTGCAGTGAGTTCTGGAAATGAAAAACTCATTAATTGAAATGGGAGAAAAAAAAATCAGCCTTTACAAAGTTCTAGAAGCCATATATGCACAGCCAACTCAGCTTTTAGTACCTAAAACAACTTATTTAATCACCAATAGTGTTTACCGCCACAGAAAATTAGGTGTTCTAACAGAAAACAACTGAAAAACTGTTATCCAATACAAACTTTGCACCATTTTTAAGTTTTCCCCGCTACCATAGGTTAAGCTACACATGCATGTTTTTGGTGGACAGCAGAGGAGCTGAAGAAGATGTAACAAAATTATGATTCTCATTATTCTCATTTACCCTATTGTCATCTTGAGCCTGAGCCCACATCACAGCATAAAATCCAATACCTATTGTAGCAGCTCCAATCATACTGCACCCAAAATTAATCCCAATGTTAAACAGGGTAGTCCTGGATTTCAGCAATTAAACTGTTTTTCACAAATTTTCTATTATTAATTAGATGTATTTACCTTCCAAGATAAAGACTGTTTCCCAGAAATATTATCCCCATGCCAATTGCAATGACCATGCCCAAAGGGTTAAACAAAGCTATATAAATTGGTCCTTTCTTACGACATGCCCATGTGATTACATCACTCCTCATTGATACCTCAAATATAGCCTACAAATATTCCACCACAAAACTAAAACATAGCTACCAACTTATAATTAATTGAACATGTCAAATTAAAAAGGTTCTCCTGAGTCTTAATAAAGTTTATACTTACTGAATAAGCCTGGCTTTAACTCTTAACAATACTCCCTTTAAACGTATGACATGAGTTTGATTCTGCTTATGTGGAATAACATTTATGGGGAGAGGAGTTGTCACTTAACTAGTACACTACTTACTTGAGGATTAGTCTTAAGATTTTCGAGTGAGATATCTTGTTTTCAGCAAAAAAAACCTTAACAATACTCGCTTTCTAATGTTTTTTTTATCTTGTTCCCCTGAGCCGCTTGTGGTAGAAGGAGTAGCTGCTCAAGTCTGCGTTTCCTTCTGTTTGAAATAGAACATTATTACCACTTTTGGTGATCCCATCTCATTCTCTGTTTCACCTTCTTCCCTAAACTTTCCATAGATATCCCCTTTGTAAAATTTTCTCGTCCTCAACACCAAAACGAACGAACCAAAGCACCCAAACAGCGTCGCAGCCGTGATTATGATAAAAGCCATTCTATAGCATTGTACTCCCACGCACGTTAAGTCCTTCTCTGCATATCGCGTGAGTTCTTTGACTTGCCACGGTTCCGAAGTTGTACAATGTGGAGTAGTACTTAAGACCGAATATTTCTGATATGATTGCAAACATTAGCGGCCATGGCGTAGTCCTCTTTAAATACCACAACAAGTGGGAGAAGAAGAAAGAAGAAAACCACAAGACCACCGGGTATGTATTCGGTCCTTGTGAAACTGAGCTTGTTCTGTATGATGATCAAAACCATGAGAAGCCCGGAAAGGGCAAGTGAAATATATAGGAGGTTGTAGAAGACACTGTTCTCATTGGGGTGGTGAACTGAGTTCAATATTCGAATTGACGGAAGGAAAGCGAAGGAAACAGCAGCAGGGAGCCAAGCAATGAGCAATACAAGAGCCTGAGGGTTGTAATCACCATAGAAAGCATGGTAAAGTTGTGCAATGATGGCACCACTTAGACCAACATAGCCCTTGAGTAGGCCTAAAACATTGCCGCGGCTTCCCGGGAAGTTCTTGACACAAGTGACTGTGCCACCAGTGTTGGCAAAGGTCTGAGAATTCGAGCCAATGCAAATGAAGTGATGCAAGCCATATCATCAAGTAGCCAAAGAAGTTCACAATGGTCCCAATTGAGAGGACCACCCAGGGCGGAGTCATCTCGTTCACTAACCCGGATACGATTCCCACGGTGGCTCCTACATCTTTGAAGAAGCTGAGCAAGTTAAGAGTGGATTGATCATAGCCTAAAGAAGTTTTGACCTCTTTAGAGTACATGCCAAACATATAAGCTGCGCCTGCAGCAGCCATGATGACTAAAGATGCAAATAGCATGAACCAATGACCGGTAAGAACACGGTAGATCAAGCTCTTGATTCCTCTCAAACCATCACCAGGGAACTCTGCCACCACCATTTTAGGCTGTTGTTGTATTTTGGGATCAAACAAACACTCTTTCTTGTGGTTGTCGATAAATGGTGCAGAAGCATGCACGTATATATGGGGCATGGGAGGGTCTATATGGCTATAGAGTGAGTTTGAAGGATTGTTTCCCCCACGTGTCTAATTGAATCAAATAATTTGTCAGTCTTTAATTTATGACTAGGCTTTTAGTTTTGAAGTAATTTATGCGCTAATTTTGTCATAAACATGTTCATAATTAATCAACTAACATATATATACTGCCTTCCTAATTGTTTCGTGCTTTCAACATGAAAAATGGAGCAAATTTGTGAAAATATATTTTAATAAATATTCAACTTTGAGCTGTTAGATTTTTAGGTTTGACCTAGTTTTTTTTATCACTATCTAATGGTCTTTACCTAATTCAAGTTCAAATACTTTAGGTTTGACCTACTTTAAGTTCAAATCAAGTTTTTACAAATTACAAACACCATGTAGGGGCATATTAACTCATTCATGCTTGATTGGGTACGATATTATGCAATTTTATTTATGTATATTTACTGCTACGTATTTACTCAGCATTACTCTTTCTTAATGAAAATATTTTGCTGTACAATCAATAGTTTCCTTGTGATTTGTACTGAGATGCATCAGATATGCTAGCTCTGTGATTTTTATGCATATTGTGTTAATAAAGCACGTGGTGGAAGACTCAAAGCCCATATGATTTTGGTTAAAGAAAGACTATTGATAGAATGTCCAAGGCTAGCCTTAAAACCAATGAACTGGCCAAAAAGCAAAGCATAGGAATCATAGGCATAAAGCAACCTTATCATGATACGGATTTTGAATGCTAATTGAAAGAGAAACTTAACAAACCGATGAAAATGTATATTGGCTAGTCACGTGCAAAAAGGGAAGCATATGGGAATAAAGATGTATTAGTTTGATATATAGGCAGATTTTTGTGGACTACAAATATGATAGGCAGATCATTGAATCTATGTGACATGATGTGGGAATACTGAGGTATTTATAGATTAGTTTGATGGGCAGATTTTTGTGGGCTACAAATAAGACCCCATACAAGTTTTTCTCATCATGGAAATTCAGATGTGAATTAGGCTCTCAGTGGGCTTAATAATGAGCTGTAGTTGTAGGAAATAAAAGTATTTATATGTTTTCTTTCAACAACTCTCATCCTAAGTTCAGTTCCTATACAAAGATCTGAAGAAAATATTTTCTTTCATTCAAACGGGAAGGTGTTCGAATTGTGGATGTCGTTTCCGAAAAAACATCACTCTCATGACTTTTTTCCAATTTGCGGATCAGCTAGCATTTGATCATGAATTCTTTTTGAAGGAAAAATATGGCTCATCTATTCAGATGAATTAGCTAGAAATTAAGATTCAATAATACATCTGGATGCATTAAGTTGGCAACCTAAGATGGAACTTCTTCAAGAAAATATTTCTCCTGAAACAAACAAGGCTAAAGATGCTCATCTTATTGCAATTTCTATTCTCACCCACAGGATGCTGGATGAATTACAAGGCTGCACCATACGAAGACAATCTTCGAGAGGATACCGTGAAAGTAGGCATTGCGTGTTGTAAACTTGTAATTGCATTTTTCCAGCAGTTAACAATTTCTGAAGTGTCAGTCTCATACACCACATTTGACAATAACAACTGTGCTCCCAATATTTAGGAATTCTTATTCCTTTTTTTTTTCACTCCATTTTTTCCCTCATGCATAATCGCATATAAGACGGTTATCAACAGTAATAGAAATTCTAAAGAGAATCAGAGAAATCACACAGGCATATACAGTTACAAGAAATTTAAGGTTCGACAAGTTTGTCTACATTCTCGAATGCATAGCAACTTATTCTATTTCTGATTTTTGCGTGCAAATGTGCGGTGAAGTTTACATAATGTAAAAATGAGAAGATTAAACATCGTATAAATGAAGGTAAAACTCATAAATTTGAGTTTTAAGATTTTGGATTAAAATGTAATGTTAAATTTACTTATGTGGTTATTCATGATTGTGACCATGAATTCTAACATATTGTTTGATGTTATATTTATTATTTATTTTATATATTTTTTAAAATTATTATTTTTACAGAGTTATGTGTTCATTGAGTAAATGATTTTTTATCTTATTAGAAATTGAAAGTGATAAAATGTTATATTTTTTTTTCTACACATCAATTATTGTATTACTCACTATTCACGAATCTTACTTCTCTTATTTTCTTATTTGTTTTTCTATTTTCTCCTTGCATCGTTTATATTTCTTATTTAAAACAAATAATGTTGTGCAGAGAAGTATATAATATAACTTATTCATTATGAACTTATTTATTCAAGTACTCAAATTTCTAATAAGAATTATATGCTTAAGCAAAAATTTATCAAATAAATAAAATTTCTATAAAGAAGATATATATTGTTAGATTATGCTAGAGATATCAATGTTGGATTACTACTGTAAATATTATTTCAATGTAAAGGCAAAAAAGTCATTGTAATAAGTTTATATGGCATAATTGAAAGAAATTACATTTAAAGCTAACACATCAACCAGTAAATATTATATTATAACAAACTTTTTACTCATTTTAATTTAAATAATCCATTTATTTACCCGTGCATTAGATGAACTACAACCGTTTTTTATTGGTCAGCTACACCTTTTTGTGCAATTGTTACAACATAGATAGGAATACGGGCCTGGATTGCGGTCCAGCAAATGTATACCCAATTTTAGAGATGAGCTTCCTACACCATTCCTAATTTCTAATACACCATTAATAATTTGAAATTCCAAAAATACCCCTGGCAGCTCCTTTCCTCTTATATTTCTGGAACAGTTTTTCTTTTTTGCGCTTTCCCATTTGGTCACCTGATTTCACGTTAGTTTTTGCTCCTTGGTTGCTGGAAACGCTGTGCATTGCTGGTTTTCGGTGGCATTGTGGTGATTTCGTCGGAGTTGCGGCGTGGTGGTGGCCGTCGGCGTCGTGCAGTGGTGAAGGGTTGCAGAGGTGGGTGGGTCTGGTTTTTATGTGTCGTACGGATTGGGTAATCCGTATGGGATCTACGGATTGGGTAATCCGTATGATACATACGGATTAGTCAATCCGTATACCCCATACGGATTACTCAATCCGTATGGGATTTACGGATTGACTAATCCGTATGTATCATACGGATTACCCAATCCGTAAATAATTAAATCAGCAAAATTTTTTTAAAAATAGTTAAAGCCATGTATTTAATTAAAATTGACATTGGTTTTAATAATTAGAATTTAGTTTAATTTCTAAAATTATTTGTGTGACTATATAGGGAAAGTCAATTTGTGGATTAAATTAGAATTGAAATTAATTTGCTTAATTGTTTATGTAAATGGTGATCTTTAGACTTTAATGAGTAATTTAATAAATGTTATTTTATGGATTGATCATGTAAATGGTTATTTATTTGTGTGTGTTTTGCGTAATGATTAAATAAAATTTGTAGTTATAAGGATGGAGACCGATGAGTGGATATATGAAAGTATTTTGTCGGAAGGAAATTATATGGATGAAGACATTGGAGCGGGCCCTGATGCGTTTGAAGACAATGATTGTGTAGTTGATTGTTCCGCAGCATTCAACACGACTGAGGTATTTATGTGATTTTGAATGTAGTTGTTGTTGTTATGTGGATTAAAATTAAGAAGATTAAAGATGAATTATCCATTTGTGTAGGTGTTTGAATCCCGTGATGCGGTATTGAAATGGGCTCGTGCAGTTGCATTTGAGAATGGTTTTGTAGCCGTTATAATGAGGAGTGACACAAAAACCGGGAAAATAGGAAGGACGTCATTTGTGTTAATTGGTTGTGAAAGGAGTGGAAAATATAGACAATGGAAAAAAGGTTCGACACAATTGACCACTAGCACTAGAAAATGCGAGTGTCCTTTTAAGCTGTGGGGCAAACCAATTCCGGGAGGTGAAGGGTGGATGGTGAAGCTAATATGTGGTAATCATAATCATACTTTGGCTAAGTCATTTTGTGGACACCCATACGCTGGTCGACTAACTGAAGAGGAGAAGATCATTGTTGCAGATATGACAAGGTCAATGGTGAAACCAAAGAATATTCTGCTAACTTTGAAGGAGCACAATGCCAATAATGTGACAAGTTTGAAGCAAGTATACAATGCAAGATATTCATACCGCACGCATACAAGAGGCGATAACAGTGAAATGCAACAGCTAATGAAACTTCTTGAACGTGACATGTATATTCATTGGCATAGATTGAAGGATGAAAATGTTGTACGTGACTTGTTTTGGGCACATCCGGATGCAGTACAATTGAGTAATGCATATCATATGGTGTTCTTGATTGACAGTACATACAAAACAAACAGGTATAGACTACCTTTACTTGACATTGTTGGTGTGACACCTACTGGGCAGACATTTTCAGCTGCATTTGCCTATTTAGAGGCGGAACGTATAAGCAATGTTGTGTGGGCCCTTGAACGGTTTAGAGGGATATTTCTTAAAAGTGAATTTTTTCCTAAGGTGATTGTTACAGATAGAGATTTAGCATTGATGAGTGCTGTCGAAACCGTTTTCCCAGAGGCAACCAATTTATTGTGTAGGTTTCACATTGACAAGAATGTTAAAGCAAAATGTAAAACTTATATTCGGCAGCAGAATGCGTGGGATTATGTCATGGATGCATGGGGAAGTGTGGTTGACAGTGCTAGTGAGAAGAAATTTGATGATTGTCTTATAAAGTTTGAGGTTGCATGTGCTCCGTGGCCAACATTTATTGATTACGTAAAGGACACTTGGTTGAACCCTCACAAAGAAAAATTTGTCACAGCATGGACAAACAAAGTAATGCATCTTGGAAATACAACCACAAACAGGTAAATTTCTGCTTAAGACATTGGTTAATTTATAATTTAAATTATCATTTGCATAGGTTTCAAGTCTTTCAAGTAAACTATGTTTGTATCATACCTTGCAGGGTTGAGTCTGCCCATTGGACTTTAAAGCGACTACTACAAAATAGTGTTGGTGATTTGTGTACGGTTTGGGATGCGATGAACAATATGATCACCTTGCAACATACTGAAATCAAGGCATCTTTGGAAAGAAGTACACATGTAGTATCACATGTTTTCAAAGTTACATTATACAAGAGACTTCTTGGCATGGTGTCTAGGTATGCGTTAAATGAAATTGCGGAAGAGTATGAGCGGGTGGATTATGCTGGAAAAAACCCAACTCGTTGTGGATGTGTGTTGAGAACAACTTATGGTTTGCCTTGTGCATGTGAGCTGTCCAAGTATGTTATTGGGAGCATTCCAATCACCACTGTTCATATGTTTTGGCGTCGATTAAACTACTGGGACAATGGTGCAGCTGAATACCAAGTAAGCATAACGGATGAGATAGAAGCCATATCTAACCGTTTTGAAACACTTGATTTGTGTGGAAAAATGACACTAAAGTCAAAGCTGTCTGAAATTGCATACCCTGATAAGAATTCCATGTGTCCTCCCCCTGATAAGGTGAAAACAAAAGGTGTTCAGAAGAAGAACGTTAGAAAGCACGAACGGTCTACAAAAAGGGACCCGTCTTACTTCGAGTATGTGGATGAGTTTCATTCTGCACAAAATAGTTGTTCTACCCCGAAACAGTCCAGTTCATCTTCCGATGTTCTAATGAAAAATCGGAGGGTTCCCATGCTCGATCAATTTCATCCATTTATGCAGAACTTTATTGTTGACATAACTGATGTAAAAGCTGATGGTAATTGTGGATATCGAGTTATTGCTGCCTTGGTAGGTTACGGTGAAGAGGCTTGGTCTTTGGTCCGCAATGACCTGCTCAAAGAACTTGCACAATGGACCGATCAATATGTATCGTTGTTTGGTGGGATACACAGGTTTGAAATGGTAAAGCGGTCCCTACTGGTTGAAATGGTAAAGCGGTCCCTACTGGTTGATGGATTCTCAAAGGTATGTTTAAATCGGGTTTCTTTTACATCATATGGTTTGCCCTAACCTAAGCACGAACAAACATGCATATAATATATATGATTAACTGATAATTTGCAGGTAACGATGGATAAGTGGATGGATATCACAGATATGGGTCATGTAATTGCCTCAAGATATAATATCATTGTAGTATCCCTGTCACTCAAGCAAAGTATGACGTTCTTCCCTCTAAGAAGTCAACCACCTAGAGATCCCCGGGTTCATCGCATATTGTGCATTGGTCATGTGTTTGGAAACCATTTTGTTCAGGTAATTTCAATCTCGGCACCTTTTTAAGCATATTTTTTTTTACCAGTATTCATGATTTATGTATGTTGTTTGTGCTAAACAGGTAACCTTGGCAGACAATTGTCCTTTACCGTGGACAGCATGTTTGTGGGCTAGTCACGCTAGCACCGAAGCTCAGCAGTGGCCCTATCATTACATTGATCGCATGCAATTGTATATTAAAGCGATGCAGTTGCGTAGACAATACGTTGATTTAAGTGATGTGTAGACATTTAGCTAACACTGAAAATGTATTTCTTCTATGATATAAAATGTTGAATGAGTAAAACCATGTTCCTTCATATAAATGTTATAAGTGACTAAACAATAATTACAAATAAATTTCTCTAATATCTAATAATCAATGTCAAAGTCTCTGATAAATATCAATCACGAGCAGGGGAAGGTCTCCTACGCGGTCTGAAACTCCGTCTAGCTCGGGTGTAGACAATGCCATCGTCAGTCACGCCTCGAACCAGATGCAGGAGCTGCTCAGTCATGGAGTATGCATCTGTGCCTTCTGTCACCATCCTCATATCAATCATATGCTGGAGGCCCTCGGCAACACGTTGGCACACATGCTACAAAAAAACAAATGAAATGGTTAGGTAATGGATAAACGTGTATTGAACGTCAATTAGGTTTGAATTTAACAATTAATACCACGGCATGAACTGGTCTTTGCTCATCTATGTCAGTGGAGGGATCAGTAGCGGCACCATGGGAATGAGTCTGGGCTGGTGCGGGCTCAGGCACGGGTGGAATCTGGGAAGCCGCCTCCTGATACCGAGCTGGGGTCATGAATGGATGGGAGATGCGGAAGAACCACCCCATGTATGCAGCACCACAGTGACCTGGATACTCAACCAAGTCTCCGGTCGGCACCATGAAGTCTAGGAAGTGGCTCCACCTGTCTTCAAGATCATCAACTGAAGGAACATCTGACATAGGCGGGGGTGGAATGTGCTGGACATACCCGAACTGCCGGCGACCCTCTCGGGTAAATACCTAGTCAGATGTGGACCCCATCTGAGGAATCCAGAGTACATGGAGATGACCTCAAACTCCCTCTGTCCACGATGCTTCCCATACGGTGTCCAATCTACATCAGACGGTGTCAACCTATCTACACGTTTCCGATAGGTTGACACCGGTAAGGCCTTCGCGGTCTTCCACCTGCAGGCACGAGGTTGCCTCTCGTCGTACTGGGCATCCGCATCGACATTTCCTATACTAGGAAAATGCTCGTATATCCAGCACTACAAATTTCAAACAATAAAAGTAACGTTAGAATGCAAACAAAACATACGCTTACAATTGTATATTAATGCTTAAGACATTTGAGATTGGAAATGATTACCTGTAACAGTGTGATGTACCCTGCAAGATGTTTCCCGTGGTGCTTGCATGCGTAGCTCAGGTTCTCATACATGTGGACAAGAGCACCCGCACCCCACGCAAGACCCGCACACCGGTCGAAGTCTCTGAATGCCTCTAAGAATGCCACAGCTATATGTGTGGCACTCTTGTTGGCAAACAGCGTGCATCCAACAAGGTGAAGTAGATATGCCCTGGCGGCCAATATCCACTGTCTCGCCTCCACCTTCGCGTAATACAGTTCACGGAGCCATGATAGCCTAACATAAGCACCGTGACACTGTGTCGTCTCAGCAGATGCCTCCTGTACAGTGACATCGAGCAGCTCCACCAGCAACGTGATCGCCTCTCCGATGTCTAATTGATCGTAGCTGTCGAATGTGCCCATCACAGGGAGATGCAGCAGTGATGAGACGTCGTCCAAAGTGAGTGTCATCTCTCCCACGGGCAGATGAAATGAACATGTCTCGGGGTGCCATCTCTCAACAAATGCAGATAGCAACCCCCTATCGCCAGTCTCGACCGAGCATCCAATCAATGGAGTCAGGCCAGTAGCTGCGATAAAACCTTCAATCTCAGGTACAGGCTTCCCGAATTTAATGACCTTACGGCCATGGGAAGCAAGCTTCAACTCTGGACGTTCCTGCAGAGAAGAGATAATTTACGGTTAATCATGTATGGATAACCAAATGAGTTTGACGTTGGTCTATGTAGTTGAAGATGTCAATACCTCTCCTGCCCAGACTCGTAGCGCCACATGATCAGCAAACTGAGTAAGCACTGAAGAATCTTCCGGCCCTCCGGGAAAAGATTCGGACGCTGTGTCCATATCCTCGATCACCGGGTCAGCAATCTCGGCATCAGGCTCAGGCTCAGGCACAGGAGGATCATCATGAATAGCAACACCTGCCCTATGACGACGAACAGATGCGGTTGGCCTACGCCGCTCAGGGGCATCTTCAGGATGACCTCTAGCATGTGTACCCGCTGAACGGTCGGGACTTCGACCAACAGCCCGACGCAATCCTCCTCTCGTCCTAGCCATAACCTGCATCCACATAGTGTTTTTCAGCTTTTGAGTTTCAAGAACAACATCATTTGATACAAATTTGTGTAATTCACAACCATACCAACTAAGGAAGTCCAATTCACAAGCATATCAACAAGTGTAATTCACTAGCTTACCATATACTCAATTCCAAACTTAATCAAAACCAACCAACAGTTATTTGAAAACAACGCTTGACAACCATAGCAAACAAAGAAGTCCAATACTAATGCAAACCAACGTATAATGGGTTCAACAAGTGCAACCCACAAGCAATTGTATATAATATAAGTCCAATCCTA
>CM023948.1:35322236-35341809 GCA_013407115.1 Glycine latifolia
ATCAAAACCAACCAATAATGATTTGAAAACAACGCTTCACAAGCATAGGAAGTGGCTCATCAAAACCAACCAATAATGGGTTCAACAAGTGTAATTGACTAGCTTACCCGAATTCTCAACTACAATATGATCAAAACCAACCAATAATGATTTGAAAACAACGCTTCACAAGCATACCAAATTCTAATCAAAACCAACCTATAATGGGTTTAACAAGTGTAATTGACTAGCTTACCATATACTCAACTACAATATGATCAAAACCAACCAATAATGATTTCAAAGCAACGATTCACAAGCATACCAAATACTCAAGTGTAATTGTAATAAAAACAGAACTATTTCTGGGTTCCGGACCTGCCTTGCACAATGCATCATATCATCAACTTCAATTCTAATCACAACCAACCTATGAAACTTTTCAACAAGCAACATTCACAACCATCGTGCATTTCTATTCAAATCAACTCATCAAGCTAGTAATTTTCACCCAGAGGCACATACATTTATATTAGACTGCATTGCTATTCATTTCATTTAAAAAAATTCAATTTTAGCAGCATTCAACTGGTATACGGATTGCCCAATCCGTACGACACTGACCCACGGATTTCCGGATCCGTTTCCGCCATTAACGACCTGCAACAGCTTCAGCAGAACACCATAAGCACCAATAGCGAGAGAAACCACTCACCAGGGTCACGACACGCAGAAACAATCCACCACCAATCCACGAACAAAGCTCGAACAAGGTGCGACGGAGTGAACAGCAATCAACGACGTGCAACGGGGAGTATCAATGCCGAGAAGAACAACGAGCCACTAATGCTGGGCTTGCCGGAGAAGAAGGCGCTCAGGAATACCACACCGAAGATGCACAGGGGAGAAGAAGAGAGGGAAGAAGAAAAGTTTAAAAAAATATTATATAATTAATATTTAAATTCAAAGGGTAAAATGGGAAATCCACTGTGCCCAAATGGTGTATTAGAATAAGGTAATGGTGCAGGAAGCTCAACACCCAATTTTAATGGGTTGCTTTTCCGACCAATGTAAAATAGATGTTGTAAAAGAACAAAATAAAATTGGAATAATTCAATAATGTAATGGACTACTAGGCCAGGCCGAGACACATTGGTCTATTATCCAATCCAACCAACAAGATTGAAAAATTCAGTTTAACATTGTTTCTTTATATTAATGTTTAGAATGATTGCTGAAAAAAAAAGATTTAGGTGCATGTTTTGCTTCCACTTCTTTAAAACAATCTTTTAAAAATATAAGAACTAAAATTTGTTGGAGGGATGATTTTAATACTTCTTTATATGCTATAAAAACAACTTTAAAAGTTAGAGATAATTAAAAAAGAGTAACTTTATATGATTATAAAAGTTCATTTTATAATAATATCTGAATGAAACACATTATCTTAATTAAGTGTCACATGGAGTTCACATTTAAAACTAAAATTAATTAATGTTCATTACTTAAAATAGTAAACTCTTATTGTTTGCTCAAAATATTCAAGTATCATTATTTTGTCCTTCAAACTCGTTTTCCTTTTAATTATGTATAATGTTATCACATTAGTATTTTTTTAAGACCACAAATGCATTTCAATGAGAATTCCTACTCGAGTTGAGTAAGAATATATATTACATGTGATAAAATTATTCTTTTTGAGTTATTAACAGAGTTTTATATTCAGAACTCACTATTAGTTAAATTAGAATAACTTCACCTATTAGATGTTAATATTGTTCTTTTTTGTTATAGTAAGAGAAATGCAAATAAATCCTAATTTAGAGACTAGTTTGACGTAATTTCATAAACCTAATTAACATTACAAAAAACAAAGTGCCAAACGGTTATAAACATTCATTCACTAAGCCTTTTTAGCCTCACTAGTGATGGATTCATGATTTTTTTTTTCTAGTGGAGAAAAAAATAGTTTATAATATTTTTTTTAAAGAAAATATCATATTTTTACAAAATATATAATGTTATGACAAAAAAATAATTCAAAATACTTAAATTTCTATAAATTACAATTTATCTTTATGCATTTTCATTGAAAATGTTATGTGATTATTTAATTGTCAATATTATAAAAAAATAATTTATATATGTAACCAAACAATTATTCAATCTTTCATCTTTCTCTCATATGATTCTACATTTTATTTTTTACAAATTAATTGCAGAGAAACATATTAAGGGATAAACTCTCTTAATTCATTTCTTGTTCTATGTGGGAATTGAAATGGAATCACTTAAATGAAAAGCATGTAATGTAAGTAATTAATCGTCATGCTCGGTTGAATGTCTATTAAAGAAATTGGAGTATTAAAAATTATCTTATTATTTTGACTATATTTTTTTAGGTTCAATTAGTCCTTATTTTTAAAAGGTTCAATTTCCTTAATTTATATATATTAGATTCAATTTAGTCCCTCTTTTTAAAAATTTCTAATTAGGTTTTTATTCTTTAAAATTGATTCAAGAGATGATGGAAGAAAAATGAAATCAAATTGAACTTATTTTATAAAAAAAAAAACCCAATTGAATCTTTTAAAATTAAAGGGATCAAATTGGTCCTAAAAAATAAATTAGAAGATCAAAATAATAATTAAATCTAAAAATTTTAAAAATACAATAGTAAAATTAATATCAATTTATTCTCTTTTTTATTTCTTATATTTTTATATATTTTAAAAAAAAAATTTAGGAACAATATCTATTTTTTTAGAGACAATTTTTTTATTAGACATAGATAAATAAAAAAATAAATTAGTGGGATAATTTCCGCCATAATAGAACCGGTGGATCCGTCTCTAGGCTCACCTAATTAATCTTTCTATCTTGCCTCTTTAGGAAATTACGAGTACTATTTATTAACCAAGCCTATTACGGGCTCTAAGCAAATCATAAAGAAATGTGTACAAGGGTAATCACTCATTTTAAGTACGACAAATGCTCAGAGAACAATTTTAAGTAACAAAGAATGTTTTCAGAGAAATTAGTTATTTATTGATATTAGTTTTCTCTCTAATTTGTTTTCTCGAGCAGCTTGAAAATCACTATCGGTTGTAGTTCGTTGGAGCTCCCTTTTTTTCTCCATAAAATTTGGACGTTAGTGCATTAAATGTTACATTTGATGCATGTCTTTCACTAATTACTAGTCACATATATAGGATTTGATAAAGTATTTTGCTTATGTTTCTTTCGTAGTTCCTGCGCCATATAACAAGTAATGATTTCCTTCTTTTCTGAGCAAAATATCTTTGAAGAAAGAAAATTCTAGTCCACATGCGATGGAAAACTTTGGCCACCACGATGTTCATGCATTCTATCAGTAGCTATATATTTTGGCTCTCCCTTAATACTTTGATTTTCTTCAGCTGGCATAAGACTTTCACGTAGCAATGATTTGTACCAAACTTACCATTTGCAAAGCCAATTTCGTTCTTGAGACTAAATCTGATTCGTGTGATGAAATGATAAAAAGTACATCCTACAGCTTTTACATACTTGCTTTTAGTTTTAGATCGCACCCTGTCACACCAAATCTACTTCTGGGGACTTTTGGTTAATTATATTTGAGGAATCTCACGCTAGTTGTTGTGTTGTCAACGTTAGATGATTCCTTTTTTTTTCATTTTTGTGCATTGTAGGTAGCTAGTGCACTTGCTTATTATCTCACTATCTTAACACTGTCTTCCTTCAAAGTGCACACTAAATATACGCAATGGTCCATGCTTTATTCTTATGATCCTATATATAGAACTGGATGCAAATCTTCCGTGTTTTCATTGAGTAATGATTGGGGCAAAAGTGATACAAAATAGTGTACACATTCTGTTATGATGAAATGACAAGGAAAGTTTTGTTTTAATTTATAGGTATACATAGATGAATATGATTGATCTATCTCAAGTCTAATTTCCTAAGGCATTCTTCGTGTAGAAAGGACTTGGTCGACTTGTAGTTGTAGTTGATTGGTAACATTTAGTCCAATCAAAGATGTGTTTAAAGTTCTACCCTTCTCATCACTTTGCAAGTGGATCTGCCAGATCAAAATTATGTTGTTTGACATGTAGGTATATGGCTAGTGTAAAGTCACAAGTAGGGGAAAAAGAACTTTTTATTGAAAACGTGAAGAACAATTTGGAAGCTTATTCTTATAAAGTTTTAATTTCACAAAATCAAGCAGAATCAGCTAAGCGGTATACCTTGTCTTTGAGCAAGTTGGCAGAGTTGTTGGCTGTTAAGATGGATGTAGCAACTCAACCAAAGCCCACACCACTAAGGATTCAAACCCCTAATCACATGCTTAAGTAGTTCAAGCCTCAGCTATTTGAACTAACCATTGTTGTTTTGATAGAGTAGATCTAGTTGTAGAATGTTATTACTAGTGAATTATATTAGTAAATTCTAACCCATAGAGGCAAGTGCCAATAAGCCAATTCTATAAGCAACACTAAAGAAACTACTAATGAAAAAAAAAACTGATTTATGGTGGTGATGCATACGTAGTGAATTAGAAAGAAGAAAATAAAATTAAGGAAACAATTATGTTGTATCAGATACTAACCGTGTGATATAATCATAATTGATAAATGGTTTCAATTTGAGTTATTTTACTTTGCTAGAGAATTTCCTTTTTTATGCAGTTTATGAAAGTTTCACGTTTATATAACCTTTAACATTGTATAACATGTTTAGGCTACCATTGCTAAAATCAGTCAAACACGGGATATCTTCTTGATACAGAATATGTTAGCTATTAAGTTCTAATATATATAAGATCGATACAATTTCAATGCCATAATATCACAATTTTGTCGATCCTATACATAGGCCAGTCTTAAACCTAGCTTGATCCAATCACTTTATGCAGATTTTATATATTGCAGGTAAGTTTTATTGCAATCACTCTTTTTTATGTAACACCAATTTCTTGAATTCTTGAATTTAGAATTAAAAAACATATGCACTCATGAAACTAAATTTAGAACTCGTTAGCTTAGCTAGACTTTTGAGTGCTTTCCTTTATCAAGTTAACTGGACTACTGTCTACTGAACACCCTCAGGCCTCAACCATAGTACTGCCTATGTAAAAGTAGTCAAAACTTTTTGAGAACTCAATAGCTTTGTGTCTTGAAGATATCGACCTTCTTGATGGATGTCGGCAACTCACCATGAGAAATGGTTTTTTACTATATTTTTTTTCTATTCACATGCTTTCAGGGTCAATTTGGTCTTTTTCAGTATAGACCATAGGCATCTTTTACTAACACAATCTTACTCGAATTTTATACAACTATTATATGTGACACTTTTTTTTTAGTATTTAATGCAATTGTATGTATAAGATTCAAAATGAAATTATTGGATTAATTTGGTCAAATTAGAAGAAAAAATTCATTTTGCCATGTAATTTATTTATTGGGTACCATTCTCAATTAGACATTATTTGCTAAGTGTGCAAGTGCTTTAAACTTGAAGCATTTCTGTAATGCTTCTCACACAAAATTAAGATAAATGCAGTTCAAATGATAATTTGAGTGAATGAGTAAAAAATTCTCAATGTTAAGAAGAGTGTGTACACTTTTTCTCCTTCTTAATATTCAACAATATAGTACTAATGATTCTGTTTGACTTCAAGTCTTCAAGCAACTTCATTTCATAATACATGTACAGACAACATTAATTATTCATACTGCATGTGTCTAAATCACTTATTAAAAGGTTAGTCTAAAACATGATTAAAACCAAGTTGAAATTGAAGAACAAGTTCAAAGTTGTACGTTTGGGGTTGCTTGGTTGCATTGCATGCTGCTAGAACAGTTTTTTCCACTGTTATGTCTGTGACCACTGATATATATGGAAGCTATCATACAGACCAATTAATCAAGCTGCAGCCAGAATCCTGATCTGCAATTTGAAAACCACTGTTGAAAATTTACCACCGTATCAACTTTTGGAAGGAATTTATGGCTACTGCTATATACTTACATCTAGATGTGAATGTGGTCAACCAATATAGGCATTGCTAGCCCCTAAAGAAAAGAAGATCCAATTAGACCTAAAACCTATAATCTAACTAACTACGTGTCAACAAAAGTTGTTTTCCATTAAACTGTAGTAGCACTTGTGGGGCATTTGTCCTATTGAAAAAGTTACTGCTGCTCTGAAACTCGACTCGTCAATAAATGTTATCTCTTAACATGAGCCTTTGGCAATGTGCTGAATGGCCTAATAATAATAATATTATTATTATAAACTGTGGAAGGGAAAGGCATAGTTCAGAGAGTAGGGCAGATATTATTTTACTACACAACACTTACTTGGAATGGCTATAACACGACACATTAAAGTGAAGTGCTTGGTCCCCCTCTATCAACAGTTCCATATATATTTTTGTACTAGTTGAATAGCTAGTCAATTAAGATCGCCCTGAAACGAGATTGCCAAAAAATATGCTGTTCCTTTGCACCGTTCTTTGTCTGCCCGAAGAAAGGAAAAGAAAATAGACATGGTGCTAAGTAATGCCTGACATAATATAAGAGATTCAGTACTTTGGAATATGCCTCAGCCTTTGCTGGTGAGATTTTTTTTTGTTATATTTCCCAATAAATCAAGCAAAGTTTATTGGAAACAACCATACATTTCTTTCCCCTTTGTAACATTTTGGATCACAAATTAGAAAGGCAGAAAGTGAGGCCATGCCACAAATTATTCATAGGTTTCTTTAAATTTGGACTATGTATGAAAAGCAAAGCAAGCCCATTACATGTTTTTTATTTTTTTTATAGTTTTTTTTAGATGAAAGCTTTGGATGGTTTGTGTGGTTAACAAATAACATGGGAAATTTGATGACCAATGATGGGGTGGTACGGCAATATTAGATGATGCCGTGATTCTTTTATGTAGAGAAGAGTGATGATTAGCTGCAGTGGAATTCTTGGTGCAACAACAACAAAAACCCCAGTTTGGTGGGATGGATGCAGGGTTTTGGATCCAATAGCATTGTGGCTCGTGCCAAGTGGTGATAGTGCCACGTGGTTTTCACATGGGAAAGGTGGGGGGGCTGTGAATGAAGGTGAAGAAGTGGTCGTGGAGATGGTTCTGTCCTTTCAGAAATTATTAGGTAATTTAATATCATTATATATTATATGGTCATGATGTTCATTAGTGATAGATATAGAAATTTTATGTCACAAGAATAACATTCATATTCATATTAAGGATTCCTTTGAGTGACAGTGGTTTGGTTTTCTTAATTGAAATTTTGAATTTGCATCTTACTGATTGATAAAACAAATGTGATTAAAAGAGACATTTTATTAAAAATAATTAATTATATTTTTTAATAAAAATTAATCATTAATAAAATTAATAAATATTTCATGTCAAAAATATTAAAAATATTTCTTGGGTGTCGACCAATCTTTATTCGACAGATTTATGTTTTTCAGTTTATGAAAAAAAATTAATAATATTTGGCTGTGTCATGGAAAATTAATAAAAACTCTGGTGATTCGGTGGTTCTGAATAATCCCATAATTTCTGGTATTCTTTTTTTTCTTCTTCTTCTTCTTCCTTCTACAGGGGTGGTTTGGTAACAGTCCTTCAATATATAAGTACATGTTCCGCTACTCCATCACCAATTCACTACCTTTGACGTTGCTTGCAGTTGCAGAGGGACAGTGACCACTCAGTGCAACCCATTGGCTGCTAGTACCAAGTACTTCTCTCTCTTTTTGCCCCTTCCCTGACTGCTGCACACATAAAGAAAGGGAAAAAGAAAAAAGAAAGAAAGAAAAGAAAAGGAATAGTACAATGTGGGACATCTTCTATTTGATGGTGGCCTAACCTTGTGTTCCCATCCCTGTATACCATGATCAATAACACTATCAATTATGCTCAATTTGAATGCTATATATCTGGTGCTTCTGAAATAGTATAATTCATGTACAATTTTTTAGAGTGAGCCTTATTAAAAAAATTAAAATAAAAAAATTGAAAAAGCTCTAGATATGAGAGTAGTTTGGCTAATTCCAACTAAAATTTTTGAAGGGTATGGAAGTTTGGAAATTGAACCAAACCCATCTTTATATGAAAGTTCACTATTGGGGCCAGTCTCACTGCCTACTGAAATTCGTAATTAAGCTTTTAGAATAGTTGATTTTGAGACACAAAAAAGGAAAAATAATTGTTGATTTTATTATCTAGAGATCAGATTCATGTACCAATTTCTTTTTCCATTCTCTCAATTGAATTAGGCTTGAATTTGATTTTTATAGTTCTCTCGTTGTTAAATTGTGGATGGTTTTGATTTGACCCTTTACATAATCTTCAGTGAAAGTGATTTCTTTTTCATCTTACAACATATTCCCAATAAGCTCTAATAACCTAGCTAGCCTTGTTTTTATGCATGATATTATTTTCTGTCATTTGTTTTCAAGCAAGTTGCATTCCATTTTTCAATAATTGAATGGGATGGTATTGTTTTTTCTCTTTTTGTTTGCTAATTAAGAAGAGAAAAGCTATGCAATGCAAAGTGGGGCTTTAATTTTTTCCCTCCTCACCCCCTGTATATGTGTAAGGTTTTTAAAGCACTATGTTTTGAAACATTGATCGTCACCAACCAGTGCATTATAGTTCAAGAGGGGCCCATTTTTTGGGGACATGCAAGATGTGGGGCCACGTTTGTTTTTGGGCCTTGGCCCACCAACTTTACAGCCTAATTGGGTATGCATCTATCTGAATTGTGAATATTAGAAGGGTACGTAGTACCCCCAATCTCAAAACCCCGTAGCATGTACCATGTTTTATCACGTAAAAACGTCAAACATACGTCGGCATCATCATCATCACCAATTTGGAACTAAGAGATAGTATTGATGGGCCTGATGCGTTTTAAAATATTTATGATGGAAGGGGAATTTTATAAAATTTTCAAGAGGCACGGAGAATATATATATATATATATTCATGCATAATTTTTAGTCTTTTCTTCTTTATCTTTTTTCTCTTTTTTTCCGCTTCTTTTATTTGATTTTTTACTTTTTTATTATTTTTCAATCTTCTCATATTTATTATTAAATTTATTTATCCTCAATCTCAATTTGGATTAAAATTGACGTCGATGTTTTATATATATATATATATATATATATACTCTGAAGAAGTGTGCCCCCCATATAGTTCAATATTCAAAATCTTTAGTTACGTTTTGGCCATACCCCCATGTGCCCTCCATCCTGTAAAGCGGTTTTCTTATTTATCTGATTACAAGGAAAAACAAATCAAATGTAACTGCTGTGTGGTTTGACACGAAATGACATCATCTCAATTTGATATCATCATCCTTTTCCGTGAAAAGAATATATGCTCAGGTGCATTTAGAAAATAGGACGTGGCCCTTCTAAAAAAAGAGTTTTGTTTAAGTGATTTTTTTTCTATCTTAAATATGGTAATAACTATTCCAGTACATGCATATACTTCCACTCAAAACACTATACTTGTTAATACTAGTATGTATTTTTCTCTTAAGCCAAGACCCATTGATATCATGCAACATGTTTGGATTGGTAGAAAATGATGAAATATAGGAAAATAAGATATAAGAATATTATGTTTTATTATTTGAATTGATAACATGAAATATAATAGAAATTAGTGGAATGCATTTCATTCCATTTCATTTTACTTTCATTTTTTTTCTCCCTAAACTGAGAGGAATGAAAGTTTTGTTCTATTATAACATAGCATATCTAACTAATAGATTGCAAAAAAATTCTACTATATTCTATTTCCTTTTATTTTTATTTTAATTAATATCATCATCTTTTCTATATAGATCTATCCAAACATAGCCAATAAGACCCCTAATGGCCCTTAGTAAGACATGAGAAAGAGATAAGGGATAGAGAATGGAAAATTGAGAGATGGAGAGTATTGACAAGGACCGAATTCCTCAATTCCCCACCAAATAGATGTTCCCAGCTCATAACTCCTCTTATCAACTAAGTTATCAAGTGACTTATTGTGCAAAATAAGATGTTGAGTTTCATCATAAATTAACTTTATCAATAATGGACCAAATTCAATATACATATTATATATACATGGATAGGTGTGTAATTCACTCTCAATTTTTAACATTGATGCACCAAAACCCCTCGTAGTTAGAGATCGAAGAAAGTGGCGTAGGACCTCCGTTTCAACAGAGTAAAGGGGAAAGTGGGCACTTTAATGTGAATGATCAAATGTCTCTATCTCTTGGTGCCCCACATATCTCAGTCATGTTGTCCTCAACCACAGCACTAGATGCTATTCCATCTCTCTATCATTGTAAGTCCTTTACAGTTCCCTGTTCGCTAAAGAAGCTATCATCATCAAGAGCTCCCTCCCAACCCCACACCCCCAAGACCTGTAATCATTAATTTCCATCTTACTGGGACTTCTTCATCAAATCATATTATATAGCATAACTAATTGTCAACTTTGCTTGATATGACAAATTAATTAGAACTCATTGATTAGGCTTTTTAGAGTAAATGATCTTTCACTTATCATCATTAATTAGAAGCAATACAACATCTTGGGTTGCTTTTCCTGTTTCCAAACCTCAAACCTAGCCAGACATACACCTCCACATTATGCTCCCGTAGGTACATATATGCTTTAGGAGAAAATTATTAGAGATTAATTTCCATTTTTGTGGGTTTTTTATTTTTGGGTAGAGATTAATTCTCATGTACTCTTAGGATTAAAAAAATTAATATTGTAAACTAAAAAAATATTATTAGTATAATTTTAAGGTAGTTATTATAAAAATTAATAAATTTAGACAAAAATATATTTTTGATCCCTAATAAATATTTAAATTTTGTGTTTGTTGTTTTCTAATAAAATAATTTCTTTATATTGAGCTCCTGACACTTTTTTTAGTCTCTAATAAATTAACAAATTTTATATTTACTCCATAATAATAATAAAGTATTTGTTATTAGTTTTTTCAAAGAAACTAATAACAAATATAATAAATTTATTAGTAAGCTAACACAAAATTTGTTAATTTATCATAAACTAAAAAAAAATATCAATCACAAAAAATAAATTTTTTGTTTGATCAAGGAAAAAAATGAAATTTATTTATTAACAAACAAACACAAAATTTAAATATTTTATCCATAAATATATCATACATGCATGTTAGCTGATGGAATGATAGTATGTATATTATTTTTTACACTGCTATCGGTACATATTACATATATTGATTACACAAATAATTAATCAAAGATCTTCTCATATATGCATGACACACACAAACACTAGCTACATATATATTAACTATTTGACAAATCAATAATAATTTGAAACAAGGGTGGGTGGCAGCATATGTTTCATGGGGATGGAACAACTAAACGTGTTTTAGTTAAAAGTTAAAATTACAGCCTAGAAGTGGACCTGACCTACTTATAATCCAACTAGTTTTCTGTCCTAGTTGTCCAACAAATGAGACAATGATGGGTCAGATGCATATACTTACAAGCATTGTGAGTGAGTGTATAGTAAATATTTGTAAAGCCTTGGAGAAAGTGGTTTTGATCAGAATAATATTGAACATCTGTATCACATAAACTGAAGATGAGGTAGAACTTTTATCATCATCATCATCTTCTAGATCTCCATTAGCTTGAGAAACCCTTAGCTAGTGATCGCTGCTTGTTATGTTACTGAAAGGATTGATCAATCACTTTCTGTTTGACTAGCATAAACAAAAAGTTTCTCCCTTTTATTAAATGGTGTTGTCATGATGGGGAGTGGTGGTGTGAATATTGAATGGCATAGATTGAAGGTTCATATTTTTTAATAGTAACCCTTCATATTGGACATACTATACTACGTGTGCTAGCTATATATATGTTGTAGTACTGTTTGAGTGGACAATATTGTCCTAGTGAGAGAGAAAGGAACATTTTATTGAGAAGGTTGAAAAGTTTAAGAAACTGATAAGTGTGACAGTAACATATAAGGAAGTGGCTTTGTTTTTGGCTCATACACTTGCCTTTTTTCCTTTGGGTCGTGGATGGCTACTATAGTGGGTAGGCAAAGCTTTTCTTGGCCAAGATGGTGACTTGCAATCCGATGCTTCACGTGATTCTTTGGATGTTTTCTCCATTGGAAAAAATTACCAAGTCGCAGACTTTTTCATGCATTTGATTTGACCATCTTGTTTCCCAGTACACTCCATTGGACTTCTGTGGATTTCTTCCTCTAGCTTCTTTCTTTCTTTATATATGCATAATTTTAAAAAGAAAAACGAAACGACGTTGCTCGCTGGTAAACGTTTTCTTTTCAACTGGAGCTCATATAATAAATAGATCTTATAGAAAGGATACTAGAATGAAGAAAGGGCGAAATACATTATATAAAATTAAACTCACACAACTATAATTTATGTGGAGTTATTTTAGTTCAAGTCTAAGTCTAGATATATATATAGTTGGATTAAGGAGGAATTTTGTTATTCATGATTAACTATTTGACTCAAATATGATCATTCTAATGATAAATACATGTGATTTAGAAAGATAAACAAAAAATAGATATTATCTCACCCCTCTTTTGAATCCTCAATTTATTTTTGGTCTGGCTCAAGTGTAAGATATATAACTATCTATGTATTCACTTGATTAATTATTATTATAACTATTGCTAATTAATGGGTTCATCATCGTAAGGTTATAGAGAATCTTTCTTGGTCTTGGTCAATTCGGGAGATGCATGAAAGTGCAATTTGGTTTGTTTATTTTTATGGGGTCCTTGAATTGAATTATGTTCTCTTTCAACCTCACTCATCATCGGTTTAAGGCGCGAATGGCAGAAGGGACATTTTCTTGATGCAGCTTTGGCACTTCATTTTAGGCAAAGGAATATTAAATAGTGTTAAGTACTTACAAATTGTTACTACACTTCAAGAAGATCGTCTCCATTTTGTATTGAAACTGAGTTATATTGACTTTCATGCATATTTTAAAACAACTTATATACTATAATAAGTTGATATATCCTAAATTCATCAATCCAATGCACAATCATAAGTTAATATATATTAATACTTGATTAGAAGTATAGCCACAATTATATTTTTTAAGTTCCTCTCCAAACAATGTATTTTATGAAAAAAATAATATTTATTCTAAAATTATTGTAAGAAATAAAATAATTGAGTATATTAAATCATCTGTATTTCTTTAATTATATTTATAATTTCAATACTGCCGTAATAATATAATTTTTTCTATTATAAATCATCTTGTTTTATAATTATTCGTTCTCACTTCTCATTTTTTTTGGCATGTATCCATATTGTTCAGTTTCAATAGTATGTTTCTTATAGTTTTTTATATTATAATTTATTCATTTTTATCACAAATAAAAAATATCTTCATCAGTTAAGTAAATAAAACTTGTTAAATAAGTACTTTTACATTATTTTAAGTAAAAAACTAATTTTTTAAAAGATAAATTTTATTTGTATTTTGTTAACTTTATACTATTTATTTTCTTAATGTAATATACACTTATATAAAAATAATAATTATAGTTAATTTCGTTATAAAATTACTTTTAATAAAAGTGTTAAATATTCATTATAATTTTATTTAAATATTTAGTTGAGATATTAATGTTATCCGTGTGTGTATTTGTAAAAATAGACCGGCAAAAAAAGAAGAAATAAACATGTGTAACCAGATGGGAAGACTATATAAGAATCGAAGAATATTAGAAATATAAAAAAAATGCATATTAAGTTTAAAAAAATAAATAAATACAATCATAAAAATAAATATCTAATATTTTATAGATTGATAATGTAACGTTACTCTCAAATGAAAAAAAGATTCAAATTATTTTGTGTTCTAAATAAAAATATAGGTACATAAAATTTTAGCTTCTAAAACAAAATTAAATTGGCACTATTGATAGTAAAATTATTTAACAGTTTTATAAATGTATTTTCTTTATTTTTCACTTGTTAATATATAAATCTTATAATTCATATTTCAAGTAATCTTAATATAAGTTTTATTTAAGTTATTTTAGAGAAATAATTAATTTTTCTATTTTAAGAAAATAATAATAAATAATATTTTTAAACTTATGTTGAATTAAAAATTTTAATAATTATCAATCATTATTTTAATTGTTTATTTTATAAAGTAACGATCGCGAATATAACCTTTTTTTTAGAATTTAATTAGAGTATACTGTAATAATAAAGAATTTTTTCAATGATACATAAAAATAATTATATTTTGTCCAAAACTTAATCTCTACCAATGTAAATATGAGAAATATTATTAAGTTGTATTTATTAATGCATAAAGAATTCAAATAATATGTTGACTCTTGAGTATGTAATTATGTTGTAATGTTGTATAAGTCGAGATTCCGAACGACATTTAATAAAATAAAATAAATAAAAATAATATTTTATTTTTTGGTAAAATGTTTGCATATGAAATTATTAAAAAATAGTGTCCAAATATTATTTTTAGTTTAAAAATTAAACCTCATAATTTAAATATTAATTAATGGAATATATATTTATGAAATTATTTAAAATGACATTTATATTATTTTTAAGTATCAGTAAAAAAAATTAAGTAAAAATAATTTTATAGATTTAATAGATTATTGTAGAGTAAAATAATTATTTGTGTAAAATAATAGATGACCAAAATATTAAATTGAATTTTATTATTTTAATATAATAATATAGTTACCTGAAAATTATTATAATCATATTATAAGGAGAGAAAAAAATTTAGCATAATATATCTATAACAGACTCAAAATAGAAGAAATCTTGAGAAAAAATACTTGTGAACCAATAAATTATTAAAGTAATAGATTGTTAAGGTAATTATTAGTGTGAAATAATAAATAATAAATGACTATATAATAGCTATAATAATTAATATAGAATATAAAGGATTTAATAAATTTATGTTAACAACTTTCATAAAAATTAAAATATTAA
This sequence comes from Glycine latifolia, assembly GCA_013407115.1. Taxonomy (NCBI): domain Eukaryota; kingdom Viridiplantae; phylum Streptophyta; class Magnoliopsida; order Fabales; family Fabaceae; genus Glycine; species Glycine latifolia. The sequence continues at coordinate 35,337,301 of CM023948.1, forward strand.
TTATATTATATTAAGTAATTGATCAATTGATCATATAATCTTGAAATAAGAGACTTTTCTTACCTTATTTTTTTGGAACCAAAAGAAAATGTGTAAAACGTGCTGTCCATATATACATTTATGATATGTACCCCGGTGTAAATGTTAACCTATATTATATTATATATTAATAATGTTTATAATTAATGTGCCCAAAAAAAATAAAATTCATGCTTTATTTTAAGGTACCCTACATATACTTTGTGGATTATACTCCATTAAAAGTCGAAAGTTGTGTGGCTTCCAGCTTGACCCTTCACAATTTGTTGCTTTCCGCTTCATGTTTACAGCTTTCCACCAATATTTCTTGGCTGTAACTCAAGAACTAAATCTAACATAAAGGATATGTGTTCTAACATTCACATCCAACTAACATCATAATTATTGATAGATATTATCAGACAAAATGCAACGTGGATTCTACCCCATCTGTATATTAAAAGCATTTTGCCTATTAATTTTTATAATAAAAAAATCAGAATAATTTTCAAAATTATAATTACGTTGATCCTAAAAATAAAATTAATATTATTTTGTATTTGACAGCATCTTTTATATATTTATAATATCTTATATTTTTGTGTCTTTCTCTAGAGTTGATATTTAATTGATACGTTCTAGATCGATGAGTAAAACTTGTAGATAATGACAATATAAAAGCAAAAACACTTTTTTGTGTAATTGTTTTTATACACAGAAATGCAAAACTTATAGATAACATATAATATGGTTTTGTTTGCTTCAAGATATCAAATTATTTTCAGAAAAGTTAATTTGAGAATATCATATTTGATACAGTTAAAAAAACATTCTTAGGTATTATTAATTTCTAGAAATGTAAAATATTTATATTAATTTTCCTTACTTTTATTCATTTGGTTAAATGGCTATCTTACATTAATTCTTGTGGACATTAATGTTACTTTTTTTTATTTGAAAAACTAGTAGAATAAAGATACCCCCAATACTATGGTAGAGGTCATCAATGACATATGTTAAGGTTGTCAATAAAAACTCACCTAAAAGATTTTTGGATGAGCAGATAAACGTCTAGGAATTTTTGTCAAATTTCTAAATTTCTACAATTCTTCTCAATTATAATTACTCAACTAGCACACCAAGTAAAAAAAAAAGTGACATCAGAAAGATTTAAACATATATTCTTTGGGAAGATTGAAATTTGAACCAAAGTCTTAACCACTTGTGTCATCTACACTTATAAATAAATGTTAATTTCTATAATAACTATCTATCCTTACTTCAATCTTCTATATTTTTTTTCTTTTACTTTTCCTTTTCCAATAGTCAATTATGTAATTTTTTCTCAAAATTATTAAATATCATCCAAAATGTTTATGGAAATAATATTCTTAAGCACAATATTTCTGGAATTGCAATGCTAATATGTGATTAATATGAACATTTATACTCTTATTTACTTGAAACATATCTCAAATTAATATTTGTCGATTAAAAACTTGATTAATCTGTAGGTTAAAATGTAATTTTGTTCTATTATTTTCTCAAATATGTATTTTTAGTTTCTCCATTTTTTAATTAAGATATTTCATCCTTCACATCTAAGAGTTTAGGGTTTTGCAATTGTGTATGTGGGTTAAGTATCTCTTGTAACCCTATTTGACAACATCTGCCATTGCTATCAAGGACTGGCAAATTTTTAAAAATAATACAATTTAATTAAATAATTAGCAAAAGGGGGCAATTTTAACAATATTTAGGGATTTGGGGTCACCAAAAACGCCCATTTGGGGCGTGTTTAAACACGCCCAAATGGGGCGTATTTGGTGTGGTGGCGACACGTGGCAGGCAAAAACAGGGACTTAGGGTTTTCGCGATGTTTTCGTAAATTACGGAAGGTCATAACTTTTGACTGGGATGTCCGATTGGGGCGAAATCGGTGGCCACGCGTTCGTAATTGAGAGGAGCAGCCCTTGCCAAGTACCCCCTTGAAGGGGGGACTTGCCCAAAAATTTTTCTCAAACGAGACCTCTAAGTGCCTCAAAATTATGATTTAAGATTTAGGGTTTCTTATTTTCTAATTTTTTATTTATTTAATTACTGAATTGCATGCTATTTTTTATGTTTTTAGTTACTTCTCTTAATTTCGAGCGTTTTGACATAAAATACGCCTTCATCAGATATTTCTATCAAAAGTTATTATTTCATACCTTAAGATTAAGCTTATCAAAATGGGGGTGCATTTAGCAAATATTAGGTTTTTTATTTTTTTAGTTATTTCTCTTAATTTCGAGCGTTTTGCATTGGTTATTGACTACTGGTCATGCTCTGGTGCATGCCTAGACTAAACTGTACAGACGGATGAAGAAGAATCAATAACGGTGTCGTTTTCTACTTTGCTTTCTTCTTCTTATTCTGCCGAACTCATTTTAAATATTAAGATTAAGTTTTGATAGAAATATCCGATGGAGACATATTTTATGTCAAAACGCTCAAAATTATGTCAAATCTTATATCCACTTGTGCATGTGCCACGTTTGGTTACAACACATTTGGAAAAAATCACAATTTTTTGTAAAAAAAAGTTCTAGCGACTGAATTAGAGACAGAATTTTAAAAACCCCAATATTGTGCAAAGAAGTGTTAGAGACCGAAATAGAGACGGAATTAGAGACGGAATTAGAGACGGATTTTAAAAAAAACCCCAATATTGTATTAAAAAGTGTTAGAGACCGAAATAGAGACGGAATTAGAGACGGACTGAAACACGCCCCATTTGGGCGTGTTTGACTGCCCCATTTTCCTAAATATTGAAAAAATTACACCCTTTTCCTAATTAAATATTTAAATTGTATTATTTTTAAAAATTAGCCATCAAGGACTCTGTCAAGATTTTTGCACACAGGAGGAACGTATTTCATGGTTTAGGGTTTTGCTGGTCGTGTCTATATATTTTTTGGCCCTAGGCAAATTTTGCACGTGAGTCTTATCTATTTTTATTTTATTTTTTTCATTTTTTATGTCAAAATTATTAGTTAAAATCTAATATTCAAGTAATATTTTTACATTTCATTCAATAATAATTTATTCTACTCTATCTTACAATATAAATTATCTCAAATTGAATCTAGAAAAAAATAATTTTGAATACTTTTTTGACAATAGCAACAATTGCAAGTATTATTAATTATATTTTATAAACAGTAAATGTATATAAAAAGGATTAATTTTTTAATATTCTTTAATATTTTTAATAAGACATTATTTTTTCTTTCAGTTTTTTTTAAGACCTTCAATTTAGGAATAAAATTTAAGACCACTAATATCAAATTAATGTTTATTAAAACTTAAATTTAGTTCAACATAAATATAATATTTTTTCAATTCACTTTCTTTTACAATTCTCAATTATTATGATTCAAATAAAAATATAAAGTAATTTGATATTTTATAATAAGAAAAATGTGCAATTTTTTTACTCTCATTTTCATCCAAATATACATCATATTCTTTTATAATATTTAATCACTATATTCATTTTAATATTATTTTTTAATTTAAAGTAAATGTAAACTAATTTTTCTATAATTTTCAAATGAACTATAAACTTCTCAATTGATTTATAATATATTACGTGTATACATATATTAAAAATTTATAATTTTACTAACAAAATAATAAAAATAATATATTAAAATATATTATCTAATAATTTAAATTAATATATATATATATATATATATATATATATATATATATATATATATAATTAAAAACTTGGTGGGAAGCCTAAGACAATGGCCTAATTGGCCTTACCATTTTCATAGCACTGGGGTATTGGGTTTGCTAATATATTTAGCTATATAATTGGACGTGCGTATTTGATTTTCTATTGTTTATATATTTGTTCACGATTGTATAGTGCTCTTTTTTTAGCATCCTGAGCTTATAAGTATCGCTAATCAACCTTCTGTTCTGTTGACCAAAACAAAAATCTGCCAATATTGCTAATTTTAAAAAACTCTACACCTACATATTTTATTTTTAATTTAATTAGAGACGTAATAAGTAGGTATGAAATTAAGATCCCTCACTTTAACTATATAGTACCTCTGTTGCCAAACTCTTTTATCTACAGCCACCCAATTTTTTTTAATCTTCCTCTCACTCTTTCTGAGATGATAAAGGTTTATATTCAGCGTTAGTTTTGAACTTTTTTCCACCTTATAGATCCCTTCTTAATTAATACGTAAAGAGAGTGCTTCAAAGCTGTTTTTGGGTGAGCAGTACAGAAAGAAACTCATGGTTTTCAAATAAATAGTAAAAATGGTCAATTTATACGATTTAAGGGAGACAACACTTCAACCACCAAAATCAACAAGTGAAGGATTCAAATTTGAAAAGAGATAAGTTTTCAGAGCTTTCCTTTTCTGAAATATATATATATATATATATATATATATATATATATATATATATATATATATATTA
>CM023948.1:35341909-35429129 GCA_013407115.1 Glycine latifolia
ATATATATATATATATATATATATATATATATATATATTCTTTGCTTGCATCTTTTTTTCCTCTCTCTCTCCTTTTTAATTTTTTAATTTATATAATTTCATTGTTTCTAGATGAAAAAAAATCAGCAATTGAAAAAAAAATCCGTATTATTGGTGGTATACTTAGCTATTGTAGCAGGAAAAAAAAAACCCCTTAGCTGTTGTAACCACTATACACCAAACTAGTACAATTCATCTACCGTGAGAAACAACTCAACTAATAACTGTTTCAACATAGTGATAATTATTAGTCATGATAATGCTTTTGCTTCCTCTGTCATCAATATGCTTCCCTATCTCATACAAGAATGGCAAAATCATGAATTATGCATGGGCTACGCGATGACTTTTGAACCACACACGTATACTTTTTTTTCCAAGCATCTTTTTTCCACATAATTTACTTTGTACATATTAAAAAGCTAGTTGCTTATGTTATAAATCCATTTCATCAATTATTTCCTTACATGGTTTCTTAAATTAATTATTTTAAGTATGGGATCGATTTTCGCTTCAAATATTTACAAAATTGCTCTTATATCTCAATTTTTTACCCGTTACCAAGTTATATTTTCCTAGATTGTGTAGTATAATTGAATTAATAAAATAACAAACCACAACAAATGAGAAATTAAGAGAATATATTTTTACAATTGTTTTTTAAATGTTTATCAACTTCATACTTTACTTTAAAGCACATTCTAAAATACTTTAAAGTTTCTTTGCTTCTCACGAGATGACTAGATGTTTAACATTATGTGTCAAAAATTAGCAATAATTAATTTTTATTATAGCATTAATTAATATTAAATCAAGACGACTGCAGGTGGTTTGTTTGTATTGAAGCTAAAAACCGGTGCAAACTTTATTATGCTACTTCTTCTAATCAACTTTACACCTTGGCATATATTCTCCGTATCAAGAATCAATTATTGAAAAATATTTTTAAGTTGTCGGAAAAAGAAGCATATAAATGGTTCATTATCTCTTAAACATGTCTCATTTCAAGAGTCCGATAGGCTTACTTTGGAAATGAATAATACACATATGTCAACTTACTTGGTGCTTTAAATTCTTTTACTAGAATGAGAAACAATATGATTGAACTTTAAGTCACTTGGTCATGGAGACTTGATAGTTGGTAAAGTGTATGAGCCACTTTCAATGCCTTCATCAACAGCTTTTTGAAAAAACTGATTATGCTCAGGGTCTTGCCTTCGTTACGTTATTTAGTTATATTTCTTCTGTTTTCATAAGAGAAAAAACAATGTCATGTTTAATTATTTTGTGTTTTTTATTTAATTACAAACTAAATTACTTGTTTATATATGTATATATATATATAATATTTTTTTGTCACTACAACATTGGTATGTTATGGTGTGAAGTATTAATCGACTTTGTCAATGATTATTTTCTGTTGAAAAACCTAGTTAATTACTTTTAATTGAATTTTCCTTTTTAACTAATATTTTTTATTTATTGACAAGACTCAAACAAATACATTTTTAAGGGGTAAATTTTATTCAACCAGACCCAACGACAAGTTATTATTTCTATATATAATTTACAAACATGATGTATAATACCTTCTATTTTAAAATGAAAAACTAAATTTGCATTTAGACTAGTGGTTCAATAGAGATTGAATCGTAGATGGCTTCCTTATCAAGAAGAGCGGTGATGTCGGTGTGCTCGAGGTGGGAATTGTGTAGAGAGGGTTCAACGGCAACCTCTCGTCGGTGGCTGGGATTCGTCGGTGACGTTAGCTTTCTTCTCACAACACCCTCATTTTCAAAGTAGACAATAGCTTCATAAGGAATTGAGGGGTATTAGTGGAATTGGAACTAATATAGGGTGAACTAATTTGACTTAGAAGAAGTGTTAGAAATATATATACTATACTTTTCATTGTTAATTAAAAATTTGTTGAAAATTAAAAATTATATGGGTTTCAAATTTTTATTTACTGAACCTCATTTTTAATATATATTAACTAATTAAAAAATATATTATAAAATGTGTTATTAGGACTCCTATTTGGCTATGTATTTTTTTGCACTAGCTTGTTCATTTTATCCCAATATCATTTCCACACTTTGAACTCAAGCTAGTGACCTTGATGCAACCAACAAACCTTACACTCAAAATAAAGAAAGAAAGAAAAATATGAGTGGAACTTAATGCCAACAAGAAACCTTACAGTTGGAATAAATAAATAAAGAGAAATATGTCTGAACGTTAATGTCAATCTTAGTTGGATCTTCGTAACATACGTAGCATATATGCATTTTTTAAAGTAAATTACTCTATTTTTTTAAGAGATAAATAAATTATTGTTAAGTAGCTATTTATTTTAATATATATATATATATATATTCCTTTTATAATTAAGAGATGAATATAAATCATATTTAGTCTTTTTCAATATAAGCAAACCTCTTAATATCAGTGAACAATTAGAAGGTGTTTTCTAATAATATTTTGTCGTTTTTACAATTTTCAATGCTCCAACAACTAGTTTTGAACATTTGATTTTAGTATTTTAGATGGTAGAATAAAATTTTAATTATTTAAAATTTAAATATCTTTAGAATTAAAAAAAATATCTTTATTAATTATCAGCTTTGCACAATAAGAAAGTTTTTGAATAGCAAACCAAGTGAATTTTTTTTTCTAACGATCATATATATGAATAACTAGAGACTAATTTAGGGACCAACTAAGTTACTAACCAATTTGTCATCAAGTATGTATCAACTTGTTAAGATAGTTTCATAATTTCAGTTTAATCAAGTAATATCAAATTTAAATCTTGAATATATAATTGTGTTAAATATTCAATAAATTTATTTTATCATTCATAAAGATTTTATTAGCCTGAAGAGATTTTTCTCCAATAAAAAAGAATGTAGAATTGGAATTGTTCAATTTTTGTTTAGCAACGCACTGTTTCGGTTCTTATTTTGTTTTTTTTTTTTTACTATTGTTGGTATTTCATTTAATATCTTTTGTTCTATTCTCTAAAGTCACAAATTTGATAGTTGATGTTCAACATATATGAAATAAAAAATCTTTAAAAACTAGTATATAACAACATAAACTCAAATCTAAAATATATTAATTATTTATAAAAGAGAAGTATATATTTTAAATAAAATATGAGAAAATGTATTATAAACATATCTGAAATTAAAGGAAATACAATTTACTCAGTTTTTTTTACCTGTGCAAGAATCTTCTATTTGAGGACCAAAGTAAATAAATAAATAAAAATTTTCACCAATAATTTTTTATAATGTTGGGAAATGTGAGAAAGTTCATTGTATTCATAGAATTTAAGGGTAGAAACAAATCAGTTAGTTATGGTGATAAGAAATTCCATCACTTCAAGAAACACTGAAATTTAGATATAGATAGACATCACGGATCTTCAATTAGGGTATCCTTTATTTACGAAGTAAGTAACTGAGGCGTGAGGGTTATGTGTCTGCTTCTTTTAAGACAAAAAGGGGGCCCGGAGGGAATCTAACCCTAGCCATTAACTATAACCTATAACATGCCACCAAACATTCCAAAACAATATCTAATTACACTCTTTTCTCCCCTTCCATGTAGTATTTTATTTTATATATATAATATATAGTCCGCAATAAGTTTGAGGTTGGAGCTAACAAAATATCTTTGCCTGCTTAGATGTATGCATTACTAGATCCTATGTTTCGTTGTCTCCTAATTAATAATTTATGTGCTTCTAAAGACACATTATGGAAATCACACACACTTTTTTAATTAATTATTTGCTTAGTTTCTTCTTCTATCTGCCGAATTGTTTTTTTATTTATTCATTTAATATGTGATCAAATGAGACATAGATATTGGGAAGGATGGGAGAGCAGAGATTCCACTTCCTTTAATTGAAGAGAGGGATGGGGCATCCTTTCATATTCAACACCTGTTCCTTGACCAAGACTATTGTGCCATTCTTTGCTCCCATACCAAACTTGTTCGATCCCATTCCCCCACCAAACATTAATTAATTTAAGTTTTTAGTAACCATATTATAAGTGTCATCAAGTATTGATCAATTTCATTAATAATTAATATTTATTAAATAATCTGATTGATTATTTTTAATGTAATTTTTTCTTAATCATATTTTTCTATCCAAAACTAAAATTCAAAATTATGTTAAAATCTGTTAAGATCTGAATTTAATTCTACTTAGATCCATTTGACCCACCATCTTTTATAAAATCTTTCTTCTAATATATATATTTTTCAATCTGAATCCTAAAGGATTCAAATACAGTTTTAACTCTCGGAGCAACAAGCTGTTAATAGTTAATTTAATTTCTTCGGTCTGTGGTTATTTTTTTTATATGCATTTTGTGAAAAGAAACAAAAGACCAATGTATTATGTCCACAAGAGGGCATCACCCACCTCCAATAAAATCCAAAACTCATTCAATTGTTTTATAGCCCCCAGCACTTTCCCTTTGCTTACATCACCCATCTCAGAGGCTGTCCCCAACTCTCTACGACTGCTATGTAACTTTCTCTGCCTTACCATCGTACACATCATGAATTATACATGTACAGTTCAGTTTCCTCTTAGCCCCTTAATCACACCAACCCACCCGTTTTCTCACTCACACGCGGGACACACACACACACAATGACATGAAAAACGTTGTTGTTGGTACGTTACACAGGAAGAATCCGTTTGGGAAATCATGGAGACAGCAATGTGTGTCACTGTCAAGAAATTAATGAATAAAGCAATAAATAAAGGGTTGGGTTATTAGGTAATCTATAGCATTAATTCCTATAGAAAATGTGAACATGTTTACAAGAAGAGTTTTTATTATTATAATGTATGGTCAAAGGGGATAGGAGTATAATGGCCTGTCTGTCAAGCTTTTTTTTTTCTGGTGTGTCAGAGTGGGGAAATGAAAGTAATGAGTTCTTCTCCATTTAGTCATTATGTAAATTTCAGATTCATCAGAGATGGAAGTGTAGCAGGTGTAAAGAAGGGAGATGCCGACTATACTATGAGAGAGAGAAGAAAAATGGTGGAGTTCTTAAATTTTTCAAGTATATAGATGGTGCCGTTGAAACTTTGTTGTCTGATGTTTTGTTCATATCATGATTTTGGCTTGGAAAAATGTTAACTACTATATACTACCAGGTTATGGTTACAAGCGGTTGCATATTCTAGCTGGTGTCATTTTATGTATGCACTGGTTTCTAATTGATTGTTACTATAATATATACTACATGTGTGTATATGACAGGTTGCTTTCAACTTCTAGTTTCAACCTTTAGGTTCTAGATAGATTCTTTTTATTTATTTAAAAAGTATAGACTCGTGGAAACCTTTTTCTATGAACATTTTAATTTGCATATATCATATGGAGAAGGTGGTCAAAAGAGGGTGACAAAATGGAAATAATAAAGAAGAAAACATGGTGGGAGAAAACCATGTCTTCCCTAGAAGTGCAACAAGGGTTTGAGGGTTACCATCATTCAACAACCTATTGGATCTTTAATTTGAATCAAGAAGTATTCAACAGTAACACGTTTACCTTGAAAAGGTTATGTATATATAGTAAATTTTAGACTAAGATTAATCTGTTTTTTAGGATTAATCATTATTATTTTTACCCAGTTAAAAAAAATAATACTAATGTCTGACATTATATCAACTATCAAGTAGTAATTAGTTATGCAATTATCGGCGTTATTGCTAACAACTTAATTAGTTATTACTTATTTAGTGCTAGTTGCTACGAGACTCTGATGCAATAGTATAACAAACAGTAATTTGATGTTGATATTTCGCTTCCTCTAAGGGATATCCTGGCACCATTATCTTGTTCCTCTCGTAGCAGACAACCGATCAAACAAAATTACAAACCCAAGTTAAAGAACAAAAAAAAGTGTCTCACATAGATATATTAATAAAAGTTATTTATAAAGTGCTAATTAACATTTATTAGGTGCGGTGTTGTGGCCGGTTGAGTAGAATAAATTGTTGTGGTTTAGAAACAATATTGCTGCCAGGGACTGGAATCATGAGTACATGCTGATACCTAAGAGAGTGTCAGGGAACAGAACGGTAAGCGATGGAACATGAATTTAAAATATAAAATATGTGTATGAAAAGATGGAAGATGCTGCTCATGAAGAGAGATCAAGGGCTATAGGAATTAGATAAGAGTCATCAAAGACATGGAGGTACGTGACTCATATATCATGCTTTTTTTTAAACCACATATAATATATTATACTGTATTATGGTTTTAAATTACAGTTCACAACCGTAATTACTATCGTAACATCATGGTATTTTAACACTCCGTAAAAGTATTATGATTATAATTGTGGTCGCATTAGTCATATTTTTCCATAATTGTTTGTAATGTAAAGATTATTTTTTCACCGCAATAGTAATTTAAAATCATATATGATATAGGTTTGGCATATGCTGCTGCTGATAGACGGTTCATGAATTTGGGTGAGGTTGGTTGTTTTCAACATTGTAGGATATTGAAAAAATGAGGATTTGGGAAAGGGAGGGTGGTGGGGTCTCAATAAAATGTTAAATATTTTGAGTAAATTGAAAAGTATATGGTCCATTTATTTCACCCCACCTAAATGTATTGTATATGTGTAGGAGAGAGAGAGGGGGGGAGAGAGGGTATAAATGTGAGGTTTCCTTGTTGGTGGGCTTATATAAAGGAGTATAGGATGTTGCAGTTCCCCACTCATAAAGATAGCTAGGTAAGAGGGTGCAAGGGAAGAGAAAGAAATCATAGAAGAGATATAGTATAATTTTGCTTTGCTTTAATTTGTGAGGATTTGATTTGATGGAAGAACATCTCACTCCATTGGCTGTTACCCATCTCCTTCAACACACTCTCAGAAGTTTGTGCATCCATGAAAATTCTCAATGGGTCTATGCAGTCTTCTGGAGGATCTTGCCTAGAAACTACCCTCCACCCAAGTAAGGAGAGAGGGAAATTAGAGAGATCAATCAATTCTATATATAGCTCCTTGAAAGAGAGATTTTGTGCACTAGCTAGGCACATACATCACACATATATATACTAGTATATATCTATATATATGTGGACTAATTAATTAATTCTAACTTTATGAAAACATTTCCATGATACATGTGTGCTGATTCTTCAATCTTGTTTCTTCGAAATTATATAGGTGGGAAGGACAAGGGGCTTATGACAGATCAAGAGGAAACAGAAGGAATTGGTAATGTTTTTCAGTATTGAGTCATGAGTGTTAACTTCAACACTGTATAGTGGAGGATTATTGTGTTAGTTTGGCTAACATAGTGTGTTTATATATATATGCATGCAGGATATTGGTGTGGGAAGATGGTTTCTGCAATTTTGCTGCCTCAGCAGCACCTGAAGTTAACTCTGGTGATTGTTCTACCCCACCTGTTTATGGGAACTGTGAATTTCAGCCCTACCAAGGGCTGCAACCGGAGCTCTTCTTCAAGATGTCACATGAGATCTATAACTATGGAGAAGGGTATGTGCAATATTAATCAACATTAATTTACCTATTTGTGTCATTTCTCTTATTTTGTTCTTGAAAGATGTTCAAAGCAAAGAGGTTGATTTAATTGATTATGTTTAATGGAGCAGGTTGATAGGAAAAGTGGCTGCAGATCACAGCCACAAGTGGATATACAAAGAGCCTAATGATCAAGAAATCAACTTCTTGACAGCATGGCACAATTCAGCAGATTCGGTGAGAAAGAAGAACCCCACATATATCTTGCAGCATTAAATGCCAAATAAATGATTGTTAACATAATCATCTAAGTTCATTAGTCATTAATTTCATGTCGCATAATTAAAAGACATGATTTCATGTTTAATTAATTATGTATGCTTCCCAAAGAAAATCTGTCTGTATATATATATACATATATCCTTATTATATATGCTCTTTTACAGCACCCTAGGACTTGGGAAGCCCAGTTCCTGTCTGGTATAAAGGTACTATGGCATTCATATATGCAAACCCCCCTTGGTTTTCATACAAAACCTCCTTTCTTTATTAATTTAATTCAATTATATATCTTTCAGACCATAGCTCTTATTGCTGTAAGAGAAGGTGTTGTTCAATTAGGAGCTGTTCACAAGGTTCTCCCTCTTCTCCTCTCTCTCTCACGCACTTAACAACAATCTATTTTACAATATTTTTTTTGATCGGTAACTATTAGTTGTCCGCATTGTTAGTTTTTATTAGAGACTGATTCTAATTTCTAACCTATGACTTTTTTCTTCTTTCCTTCTTTCTTTTCATCACTGCACCAATCTTATATCTCGTCTGTTTTGATGGAACTGAAGGTGATTGAAGACCTGAGCTATGTGGTACTTTTGAGAAAAAAAGTTCAGCTACATTGAGAGCATCCCTGGTGTGCTGTTGCCACACCCTTCATCTTCAGCATACCCCTACAAAGTAGAAGGAGGAGGAGGGTATGGAGCACCAGAACAATGGCAGCATTTCCAGGGAATTAGCAACAACCACCACCACCTTGCATCATCACCCCAACAAGCTGAACTATATGATCACCATGCAGGCCTCTTCAACTTGCCACTCAAGATAACTCCTTCAATGAGTAGCCTTGAGGCACTTCTCTCCAAGCTCCCCTCAGTGGTGCCACCAACAACACAACAACAAACACCACTCTTGCCATCACAAAGGCCATTGGAGTTCATGGGAACGCAGAAAGTGGCAAAGGAAGAGTTGGAAGAAGAGGTGTACAGACCAGAACTTGACATAGGTGAGAGTAGCAGCTCCATGCCAGAAGTAGGGTACCACCACCAACACCAACATCAACATCAACATCATCATCAACATCACTTCCATCAAGATCAGAATAATAATAATGTAACTAGGAGTGGAGCCAACAATGGATTTTGAATTTCAGTACCATTAATTAGTACTCCATTCTAAAACAAAAACACCGAATGATGGGGAAGAATCATCATTGGCAATATTAATGAAAATTCGTCCTAATTAATTATTAAGTCCTAACATTGTAGTGAGTTGTTAGCTTCATCAGTATTATTATATATGATGATGATGATGATGATGATGATGATGATGATAATAATAATAATAATAATAATAATAATAATAATAATAATAATAATAACTACTGTGTTTTGAGCTTTGTTGGTTTTTTTTCTTTCTAGATGCTTCTGATTCTTGCTATATTGTAGTAGTATCAAAGGAAGGTTGCTCCAATATTTCATGCATGCGTGTGCATATCTGCAGCTGCTGATGATCATCATGTGTCTGTCAGTCAATGAGCGTGTAGTGTGTGTATGTATGTGTTGGTAGCACACGTAGTCGCACACACACACACAGCGAATCTAGCACAACGTACTTCAAAATCAACGGTTGCGGCTGTTTAAGGATATTGTTTAGTGTAACAAGCTATAATACATATATAGTATTGTAACTTTTAATGAAGAAAAAATATTTTTGGACACAAAAAAAAAACTTATTTGACACTTAAGGAAGAGAAAACCGAAAAAAAATTAATAAACATAGCGAGAGAGAAAAAAAAAAACAGTACTTAACTACTTAGCTATATATCACGCAGCTGCCACATGCACTGTAGTGTATTGCAGTGAGGAACCCTCTGTTAATATGCATATGGAAAATTACATGCATGGTTGAAAATAATAATGGCTGTTTTGCAAAATAAGGATATAACCAAACTTACTGTACATATTGCCTATTAGCAAATAAATTGGTTACTAAACATTAACATCACACAGTAGGTTGCTGGTAGCAGCTGCAAAGATTTCGACGTTTTGTCTAGATGAAGAGTAAAAATTGGATTCCCTTGTATGTAGCTCTAACTCATACAACTTTTACTCAAAAGTGTCAATTAATGCAGCATACACAGACACACATGTAAACTTACACATGCACTTTGTGAGTGGTTTTTATTTGATTTAAAATGAAGGTAAAACATGAATATTTATCATTGTTTTTTGTACAATTTGCAAATTTAATTTACTATACGAGACCTTAACTTCAAGCTTCTAGGAGCAACGATGAAAGTAACTATTGTGATGTAAATCGTTATTTTCTAATTATAAACTAATTAATAACATTTTGACGAATATGCATGTGGTAGTATCAGCTATATGAGTAAAATACAAAAATGTTGTTTATACTTTATATTATATATATATATATATATATGTGTGTGTGTGTGTGTGCAGGATCATAGAGATGTGTCACGCATGCCAATTAAATGCCAATTGATCCTTACCTAAAACAAGTTTGAGGCTTGTTTGAAACAATGAGAATTTAGCTTGTCCTATTTAAATGATATATATGAAGTTTACTTAATTTGAAAGTCTTAAAAGAAAATTAGTTAAAATTAAGCAATTAAATATTCTCAAATAACTTAATAAATCTAATTTGTAAGCTTTAAATAAATCAATAAATATATGATTTTATGACCATATAATAAAACTATTAATAATATATATAATATTAACAACAATAATAATAACATTTAATTATTCAAGTCAATGAATTATATCTATAAACTCTTTTGAACAACCTAGATATTAATTTATTTAAGTACATAAATTCAAGAAATATCAATTTAAATTATTTAATAGTTTATCACTTTACATATACTCAAAAATACCCTTCTCCTTTTCTTGTCATAAAAAATGTAAAAAATAACGTGTATGGTGAATAAATTGTTGCGGGTCTTATATTTAAGAATTAGCATGTGTCTAATTATTTTTCAGAACACGAATATTTTTACAAAAAAAAAATAATTTCATAGTTAATTTTTCAATTTAGTTTTAAAATAATATAAATACAATATAAATTATCTGACAACCAAAAATTCATCATATAAGTCGATAGGAACGACAAATCACCTTCAAGTATTAGCATTATGACACATGGATGATTTTTTTTTTCAAAAAATACTATCAAAATTTAATCTCAAATAAAGAATTAAGAATTTAATAGAATTTTTTTATAATATTTCAAGTCAGTCACAACTATAAAACTTCCATGACAAAGATTCTGATCCTTAATAAGTGTGCGTACCGAACGCACTTTAATCCTTCCTTCTGAAGTACAGTTGAAACAAAGTTGTGATTCTAAAAGCTAATGCTACGAGGCCTAAATGAAACAGCCAGGATCTAGACAGAATTAAAGATAACAGTTGAAAAAAATAATATAGTAAAAACTATACAGATAATCAAAGTTTATCAAGTATGACAATTATTCTGCCACGAAAAATATTCTGAAGTATTTTCAACTTTTAAAAGTTGAAGCAGCATATAACATTTCATCCTTTATATATATTTTTTATGATGCAATGATATCCATTATTGTGCAAAAACTCCATAGGTTTATCCATTGGCAAGCAGAATGTTTGGAACAACTTATTTTAGAATCCAAAATTAATCAGAAATTTTCTGAAAAAATATTTTAAAATATAATTATTCAAGAAATTAAATTTGATTACTGGTTAGCAAATTGTGCAGTAAAAAAAATAGTTACTGCCCAACATTTTGATTACAGGTCAGCAAATTGTGCAAATATGCATATCTTAAAAAAAAAAAAACATTTTGATTACGAGCTAAATAATCCACGAGAGAATCCTGGATCCTAAGAAAAACTCAGACAAGTTACTTATAATTGAGGACCAACTCGAAGGTATATTTTCCTCAAATGTCAGCCACCAACTTAAAAGAATAAAAAAATGTGACATGTAAACTCTCATGCTATAAAGCTCGGAACGTAGACAAAAACGACATAAGGACCAACCAGAGTGCGCTCCAGGTATAACCAAGATTCACATTATGTTTGTAGTGTCAGTAATGAAATACAGCGATCATTCAAATCATAAATAAAATCAGGATAAATTGTTTAAGTTGAAAATAAAAATGCACACAACTGTGTAAACTAAGGTATTTGGGGCTGAAAATTTCTTCGACAGTTTTCAGTTTTCACATGCAAAATATCATTCGAAAGCTGCAGCTTTGTCGCTAAAATGTTCAAGTAGCTTCTCAATACTCATAACCTTATGTTCTGCCAAGTCTCTAACTCGTACACTCACCTGGAACAAGAAAACAACATGATCAATAATCAAGGAGCAACAGCGTAAACCCTGATGTGTAATATTTTAACTGGAGGAAATGAAAAAACTAATTATTTTTGGCCCAGAAAGTCTAGGAACACAGGCACAATAAGAAAATAGTAATGTCTTCAAAAACATATCACAGACCATAGCCACCTCTAAGATAGTGTTGGAATATGGGAAAGTAAAAAATGGGTATAAGACTGAAGCATAAAAGGGCAACACATTATGCTGTAAAACTGATCAGACTGAAGCAAAAACAGAACAGTTATATATCAGACAGAGCATCAGACTGAAGAAAACAACTATCAGACTATGACACTATCAGACTGAAGCTCAATCAGACTAAGCGGAAGCATAAAAGTAGTGTGAAGTATAAACCAGAAAACATAAACGTATGTGAAGAAGAAGAGAGTAACAAAACTGCTTTGATGTATTTCAAGTTTATAATTCAGTTTTGCACACTATGAACTGATACAATAAGTTGTTTAAATAGGAAAGCTATGAAGCCCCTCATTGAGTAAAACAACAACAAATTATGACAAAGCTAGACATCATTAGCCTGCAACTACAAGTTGCTTTCTGAGCACAAGCAAGCTTTAAACATAGTTGCAAGCAACCACAAAATCTGCAGAGATATCTTAATTATAACAGTGAGAGAAAAATATCAACTTCCAACAGATTCAACCTTAATCAGAATTATTGAAATTAAGCCGAGGCTTGTACATTACATCTAACTTGAAATCCCTTTCAAATTTGATGCAGCTACTTGAGCTATAATGAGGAGAAATTGTTAGGTGGTTCAAGAGGACTATGGTTCCCATTAATCTTCACAACACATAATTAAGTGATAAACTTTTCACATAAATTGTAAAATTGTGTTATATAGATATTGGTTGGGACTTGGGACTATGAACACTTGGTAGGCCTGGACAACTTAATAAATAAAAAAAATCAATCACGCTGGAGCTTAAACAGAGTTTTAACTTTTAACCAAGCTAGAATCCTTAGCCAAAGCTTTGGCTTGGTATGTAGGCCAAGGAAAGTGCATATCTTACTTTCAATCTCGACTCTATTTCAGTTTCTGAATTTGAATAGGTTTTGCACATGAATACATGACATAAATATATAATATTATGTGATTAAAGTCAAACACGCTATTCACAAGATTCATAAACTAAATGTATAACTATGTGTGCACAGCTCATCTAAGCAAGCTTGCTTTCTCCTTTATACACTTCTAAGTAGTACCAACTTTATTTTCCAAGTGTAAGAAGATCATTAAAAACTGTGCATTACAGTAGCCAATATAGGTCAAAAACAGATGAAATGCATATGAAGATATCTTACAGAAAGAAAAGGGCAGAAGTTTTTTTATTGGGGGGCGGGGATAGAATTGAAATCTAATTACACTACCAATTTAATTTAATGACAAAGGGAAAAGGGAAAAACCTGTCCTGTATTAGCTTCCTCCTCTCCAACAACCAAGATGTAATTGTATTGTGCTAATTGCGCTTCTCGCACCTGCAGAATGCCACAACTTCTAGTTAAGACCTATTCTCTTGCAAGATACTAGATTAATAATAAAAAAGTAAACCATATTAAAAAAGGAAAGGGAACTTTTCAATACCGATTCACTAAACATTTAGTCTACTATTTGTGATATCAAATAAATCCCCCAAATATTAAAACGCATAAACGATCATTACCTTTGTTTGATATCACAAGTCTTTGAAGGATAAAACTGATGTGATGTCAATGTCTAGGGGACTAAATAAGTAGTTTAGTTTTATTTAAATGTATTATAATACTGAAGTTTCAAATATATAACTTTAATAAAATTTGTTAAAACTTAAAAATAATATTTAAATGTTTAATATCACAAATAGAAGAATACATACACTTTGGCTGCATGAAGGGTACAAATTCTAGTAACACTAAACACACAGCTTAACTCATCAGTAACTGCTAGTGGCAACAGCTTGGGCAGTACATCAAAAACAAGGTAGGCATTATTGTCCTCTGAATGAATGACATACTAAAATCAAATTGTTGGGCACAAGTTTATATGTTACCTTCTTTTGAATCTTCCTATCAGTTGTATCAGCATCAATGTAATACCCTGCTTGGTGGATCTGATCTCGCACCTAGAAAATTGCAGTGCAAGAATGTTACACAATAAGCAACTAGCCCTTGCTTTTCACATATCATAATACTAGTATCCTAACACAAATTAGTAATGGAACAATGAAAAGTCAATGGCATGTTCAATATAAGGACATGTCTTGTTATTGCTAATAGTTACAAAAATGATGTTTGCATTTTGTTTCCTATTTTCAAAGAATTGTACAAGGTTGGATTTTTGTAATTATCAGTGAAAATAGAGAGAGAATTGACAAACCAAATAGACTCAACATAATTTAATAACAAGATACCAAACTGATTCAATGATTTCAAAATGAGACACAAGCTCAGCAATAAACAGCAGAAAGTCAATATTTCATAAACTCCTATGAGAAAGTTCATTAGACAGGCATGAAAAACATGAGATGCCACAAAAATATATTCTCCAATTAAATTAAAAGTTCTGTCACATGATATGCAGTACACATCATCTGTATCATTTAATTGTTATAAGACAAGAATACCATAGAATGAAGACTAAAATTCAGAGCTATGTACCTGTAGTGCATAAGCTTGTGACTTTTCAGACACAGGACATACAATTGCTTGACGAGGACTGAGCCAGAAAGGCCATTTACCCTTGTAGTGCTCTAAAAGTATGGCAAACATGCGTTCAACTGATCCTAGAATGGCTCTGTGTATCATTACAGGTCTCTCAATTTTGGCTTCATCCTCAGCTGAGAATTCCAACTTAAAACGATCAGGAAGCTGGAAGTCAAGCTGCAGGCAACCATATTCATCCAACCATCAGCTGAAAAGTTATTCAAAACTGAATCAAGTGAATGCAAATCCAGCTGAACAGTGCAAACCTGCAAAGTTGCACACTGGAATTTCCTACCCAATGCATCAGATACACTGATGTCTATCTTTGGTCCATAGAATGCACCATCCCCTTCATTCAACTGCAAGGTTTTACACAGAATATAATTAAATTGAAATGAGATAGGCAAACTACACTTTTTGATATCCAATATGAATTTGTTCTAATCAGAATTATAGCCATATGTTCCAGACAATATTTTAAACTATATGTCGTTGGCAAGAAACATTCTAGAAGACATATAGAAGAGGAAATAGGTACCTGCCAAGGCTTACCAAAATCATCTAAAGCTTCTTTGAGAGCACTTTCAGCTTTGTCCCAAGTTGCAATATCTCCTAGGTATTTCTCTGGCCTCTACTCAAATATTCAACATATGCAAAAAACAAATAACAAAACGTTATTAAAGAGATGTTATCTTTAATTGAGATAAAAAAAAAGAAAAAGAAAAACAAGTATTGGTTTGCACAAACTGGGAACCAGGATCAAAGTATCTGTTTTTCCTTAACTGGGAACCAGGATACAAAGACAACAGAAATTTGCTAAAGGAGTTTATATGAGTATCAGTGATTCAGTGTTACATGGAAGTGATGGAACTATAATAAAAGTTCCCGCATAAAGTTATCATACCAAAAAACTAATAATACATATAATAATGAATGCATTGATTATGCAAAATTTGATCCAGTGTACTTAAAAAGTGATTCACTGGCTAGTTATTATCATAAATACATGAGGAACCACAATCACAATTCTATATATCTTTAGAAATTTATATAAGCTACCAGTGAACTGAGTGAAGTCATAATTATAATTTATTCTACTGCTGGAAATGTCAGAATAAATGGGATTGCATAATAAAATCTAAACAGATCACAGACAAAAATAATTAAGATACTACTGGGATCACCTTACGTTGAGAACTACGCATCGAATTTAGGGATTTTTAAAAGCATTTCATGCTCATTAAGAACAATTAAGATCAAAAGCATACCGTTGAAAGCTTCAGCTCATATGTGAAACCAAATATCTTATAGACATAATTGATAAAATCCAAGCAGTTCCTCACTTCATCCTTTATCTGTAAAATAAATTAAATTAATCACTCAAACTTCAGCTCAAAAGAGACTTCAAAGATCTATGTTGCAGAAATTTAAAGATAAACTCACCTGAGACTCCCTGCAGAAAATATGTGCATCGTCCTGAGCAACATTTAAAGCAAATGCCATTATACTCAATTAGTACAGAAAATAGAAATTAAAGATAATGTGAATGATCCAAATAACTGAATTGCAATGTTCTTTGGGTTGTAATTGTATCATATTTATAAAATGAACAAAAACCATCGCCAGGAAAAATAATGACATTTTAGCTACACTAAAATAACTGTATATAAACACCATCCCAGGTGTTTTATTTTTAAGATGAGGATGCGAATCTCCTGTATCTGTGTCTATCCACAAACACTAATCCCAACCTGTTTTAAAAAAACATTTACTACTCCAGTATTGCAACAGAAAAATAATGAGATTCAAACATGTGTTCAAAATTTCAAATACCATGATGAGATTAGTATTTGTTGTGTAAGCCTATAAAATTGAAATATCAAAGAATCTTGCCATAATAAAGTATAAAAATGTATGTCTTCCTGCCTTACTGTACCTTGACATGAAAAACAATGTGACTCCTGGTTTAATATACTAAACAGCAAATTAATTTATTTGGAAATATAACCCAATAAAAAATGTATCCTTTCATCAAAACTTTTATATTGCTGATCATGTGTTAAGTACAGAAGAAAGATTTACCTGCTGAAATCTCCTAACACGTGTTAATCCACTCAGGGCGCCACTAGCCTTATTCCGATGCAAAACCCCAAAATCAGCAAAACGAAGAGGAAGTTCTGCAGAACCATTGAAAAGTTGTAAGATAATATTCCATTTCATATAAAAAAGATCAGCTCAATCAAATTCATTTCTTTACACTCAAATACATTAAGTATATCAACCTAAAAAACAAACTAGAGACAAGGGTCTGTTTGAATTTAGCTTTCAAAAACAATTCTTTATTTTTAAAACCAATAAAACTTGTTTGATATCATTTGTTCTCATTTGAATTTAGGGAACTAAGTTTTCAAAATTAGTTTTTAAAAACCAAAGAATCAGATCAGATTGAAGATGTTTTGTTAATCTGTTTTTTTTTTTCTCAAGAAAAGAGGAAGTGATGTGTTGTCTACCCAGCACTGTCATCAACCCTTTCACTTCTTTCTTTCTTCCCTTTTTCCTAACCTGCTGAAAGGGTTGACATCTTGACCACACCCACCATTCTGGCAGCAAGTAGTGATGCCGTGATGGCAATTGGTTGACCGTGCAAGGCATTCCAGTGGTGGCAGAGTGATGCTCTGGTGGCATGGCTAGGAAGGTGGTTAGAGGACAATTCAACAATGCATAGGGGTCCAATGCCAGGTGTGACAGTGACTTGCTATTCATGGTGATATGTGGGGCCTACTAGTTCAGTATTGATGGTCCGCAACATGGTGGAGCAGTAACAGGAAGAGATTATGTTATCAAACAGATTGTGTTCTTGTTTTTTCCTCTCAAAAATGGTTTTCCAAAACTATTTACAAAAGATTTTTTAAAAGCAAAAAAATCAAAACAGTTTCAAACAAGCCATTAGTATTTGAGCTCACTTGTAAAATAGAAAACATTTTGTCCATCTCTCACCACCACAAAGGCATAACTTCAAAGTCAAGTTCAATTTTTGTAAAGATAGCTGATTGAAATTTCTTGCTTATGCCACATGAAAAATATGATATTATATGGAAAATTACAAATTATAGATGAACCACAGTCACACTTCCTGCCCTGGACGCCCAGTGCAATAGGATTATGGCCTTGTCACAGGAAGAGGAAAGATGAAGCCATGAAAAAATTAGAATGAATATACAGGCAAATGTCAATCCACTAATCTAGGAGCTCAAATGTGTGCATTATCCTGAATTCAACACTAAAATCTGGACTAGCTCAGCCACCCCACATAAGCACATAAATGATAATATTCAGAAAGATAAATCTCTATGAAAATGAGAATTACCCCTATATGATCAAACCCTGTGTTTAAACATCAGGCAGTGCCCTGGGCAATTCATTGGTTTCAACCCAAACTCTTGTTTGTCAACCTAGTTCACATTAAAAAAAAATGCGCTTTGGTCAGATAACTTGATTGCTTTGAGGGAAAAATTGTCTACTTGGAAGGTTTTGTAATTTTCACAGCAAAATGTACTTTCAAGGTTTTGTAAACCTAAAATATGTAGTAGACATACATAGAAATCCCAACAAACCTATTTAGTTTCCTACATCCCCATAAATGGTCTCAGGCCCGTGCAGATCATTCATAAAGGTAATAATTACATGAGCAATAAGATATATCAAGAAAAATATGATTCATTTAGATTCCAGCAAGATAAAAAGATATGGCCTCCATCCCACATTTTTACTCAAGCAGGCATTTATAAATATGGAAAAAAAACATACCTCTAAGATAAACATATCCTCCCTATAATTTGCAGCATGACCAGATTGCACCCACAGTTCCATGTTAAATACATTGGGAGATATGACCTGATAATTCCATTTCCAAATAAGTACCAAGTACATGGAAAAAGATTGTTTCTCTGTCAGTTTAAGAAACCCCTACACTAAGGTAGTGTTTGGCCTAATTTTTTTTTGGCTTTTCTTCACCTTAAAAGGAGAAGCTAAGCTAAACACGTTTGGGGAAAAATTCTTTAAAAATTAAGGAGCTTAGTGTTTATATAAGAAAAGAAGGAACAGTAGCTTCTAAAACAGTTATTGAAGTAGCTTTAAAAAATAAAAATAAAAATTAAAAAAGGTACTCCAGCCTCCCTCTCATCTGAACAAATCAATGTGGGACAATGAAATGGAGCTTTTAGTTTAAAAATCAGTTTTTAAGCAAAAACTGACAAAAAACATCCACTTTATTTTTAAAGCTCTTATTTTGGATTTCAACTCCAAAGTAACTTTTAAGCCACAAGAAAAGGGCCAAATGAGCCAAAAACTTAACCTCTTGATAGCCCCTGTCTCTGTACTGATTCTGAATGAAGTCCATGAGTTTGTTGTAGATCCGAGCGCCTTGTGGAAGAAAAAACCAGCTTCCCGGGCTGACATAAACAAAGACAGATAATGACATATCAGTCAGAGAAGCTTACCAGAAGTTGCAATCAGACAAGAATGACCCCAACATACCTCCATTCATGATGAAGAATAAGCTCCTGTTTCACACCCAAAACTCTGTGATCATACATTTTAGCCTCCTCCAGCCGATGCAAGTATTCCTGGAAATTTAAAAAAAAAAATGGGGAAATTTTCAAATGATAATACACCATAAGGCATGGCCACACACCCCTACTACTACACAGATCCATTAAATACCATAAAGATGAGTTCCAGCTTCACTCTAAGAAGTTCAAGTGCAGCAGCAAATAACTGGTGCACTTTCATGTGTGCAAACCAAATTCAAGACTTGATGACATTTTACATTTTCAAAATAAAGAAGCCATGGACTGGTTCAACTAGCCAAACTGTGAGAACTGAGCAGTCTGAATGATTTGACTGGTTCACCACCAGTTCTGCGGTTTTGAGACCATTTTTAAGACTTCCAATTATACAGACTAGACAGGACTGGCCAGAGGACCAGTTTCCCCCTTCACAGTTAAAATAGAAACTATCCAGTTTAAAAAAAAAATGGTTAACACTTGATAACTAGCAAATAGAGCACTTCCAGCAATAGGTGTCTCATGGCTATCAGTTATTTGGAAAACGGCATATTATATATATATATATATATATATATATATATATATATATATATATATCATTCAAAATGACATTATATAACAAAACAGCTAAACTATAAAAATATCTCTCCTGGAAAATGTGGAATGTGATGACAATATCTCAAGAAAATGAGCACATCTTGGACCTCTTAGTCTTAGCAAAACAAAGAAAGACCAAATTGCCCAACCAAGGGAAAGAAAACAATAGAGGAGGCAAGAAAAAAGAAGAGAAAACATAACATAAAAAAGAAGATAGCAAATGGGTAAAGTTACTTTCACTTTCACATGACAACAGATGTGCTCATCTTTTCCTCAAAACTGATGTCAGATGCTATTAAGTCATTGCCACAGATAGAAGCACTCTCCACAATTCAAAAGAACCATGTGAAGTAGGATTGAGAGATGGAGCACCAATAAATGCTTTAGAATACTATGGATTAATTATTTACTTATTCCGCAAGGTACTGCAGCTGAATGTTTAGCACACCATGGAGAGCAGATATTATTGTGACATTGCCACCCCCTCAAGCCCCTATCATTAGTGGTCTTTTCCTATAGTCTTCAAGGCAAACACAATTCTGCTCTAGCCATAACAGAGACAGCAGCACTATCCACACATTATTGCAAAAATACCACAGTAAGCATGTAGCATAGTGCAGAGGAGCTAGAACACTAATAAATGCTATAACACAGTATTAACAACTCTAGCTAGTTATTTACTTGGTCCACAAGGAACTGCAATTGAACATTCAATTCACCACAGCTCGGTCTGAATAGCTGAATGGTTTACTCAAAGAAATAACTTATGAAATGAAAATCACCTTCAAACTTTTCTGATCAGGATAAGATATGCCATAAACTCTTTGTAAACTTTCCCGATCTTTGTCCCCCCCTCCAATATGCTGATGAAGCCTGGAATTCCAAATACAATAACCAATGAAACCAAAGTACTTGCCATTGACATTAGTTAATGGATAAATCAAAACTAGAAATGGTTGAATGATAAAATAGTTTATAAATACCTTTAAGCATGCAATTGCTTTGACAAAGGATGTATTAGGTATATGGGGTCCACGACACAAATCAACCAAGGGACCACATCTGTATACTGTGATTGTTTTGTCGGCAGGCAAATCATTGATAATCTCAACCTGATCACAATAACCACAGAGCCAAAGCACCAAATTGTTAATTTGAGAAATAAAAAATTATAAATTATTGGTGAAAGAAAATTGGAAATATGGCTCAGATCAATATTATTATGTAATCCAAAAGACAATAGATAAGATCATAAAAACAAGAAGCTTATCCACACCCCACCCCACCCCACCCCACTCCCATGGAAGAAAAAAACAGTTATACTTGCCTTAAACTTATTATCTGAAAACATCTCAAGCGCCTGATCACGTGTAACTTCAATGCGCTGAAAGGGTTGCTTTTCCTGTAAATACAATCTTCATCATCCATCACATATATTAACACAAGTATTGTTTATCACAATAATCCGCAACACATATATTAACAACAACAATAGTAATAATAACATTATCCCACTACATGGCCTAGCAAAATAGATCAAACGACATTGTTGAATGGTCAATCAATATAATAATTAAATTTAAAAATCAAATCCATGTTGAATGAAACATTCCAAATTTGAGACAACTACTAAAAGAAAAACAATGAGATTTAGAAAAATTGAATGAGACCCCTCTAAAGTGAAGTTGTCTCTAAAATGAGTAAGAGTGTATGAATATCTACCTTTTATTCAATTTAAAGTGCATTGAGACCTTAACCTACTATAATTCAAGGATGGATACACCATTACTTGCACTTAAATTGGAGAAAAATTGTCTTTAGAAGAGCATTTTCCACAAAAACTAAATCATTTCCTTTTCATTAAATATTCCAACCCAAGATTTGGTTTACAAATCAAATCAAATCAAATCAAACCCCATTTAAAACATTCCAAATACACTCCTGGTGAAAATCAGACTACCAGATAAAGGAAATATACACAAAGGCGCCTAAATTTGGAATACAGCTTGATATTACACTCCGCACAACTGTTCAAATACAAAGTCTCTCTAAGTCTTAAAAACACAAGACTTCGAGGAGAAATCAACATAAACACAAAAACATTGAACATTATAACTATTGTTCATCACAGTAACCAGATATAATCCCAATAAATCAACATAAACAGAGTAAATATTTATAAAAAAACATAAATAAGAAAAAGCAGAAACACATAAATAAGAAGAAGAAGAAGAAGAAGAAGAAGCAGAAGAAGAATACCGCAACAGCCTTCAATGCTCCAGCCTCAATCTGCTTAAAGTGATCGTCATTGAGACCCAACTCCCCGTAAAACGCATCATAATAGAATCCCTAAACAAAAACATTCACTTTCTATTTCAATACACACACAAAACATCACGACAGAGTCAACAGTCTACAAACACGTTAAAACAAAAAGGTACACACCAACCTCTCCTCTTGTAGTGCAAGGCCCAATGCAGAGCTTGCATCCATACTCCGTCTCAAGTGACTACAAATAACCAATAATAATAATAATAATAATCATAATCATTAGTTCATCAGAATCCAAATTGAAACAAGTTAATAAAACAACTGAATGCAGCTGAACCTGGCCGAGAATGTGGGCGCTGGAGTGCCAGAAGGTGTCGCGGCCTTCGTCGTCATCGAACTTGAAGATCTGGAGCTGGCATTCGTCCTCGAGAGGGCGAGTCATGTCCCAGAGCACGCCATTGACCTTGGCGATGAGCGCGCTGTTGGCCAAATTCTTCGAGATGTCACGCGCAACATCAAGCGGCGTCGTTTGCCACTTCTTCGCCTCCTTGACGCTGCCGTCGGGGAGAGTGACCTTGATAGGATCCGACGACAGCGAGAGGCGCTGAGTGTGCTGCTCCGCCAGGATGGTCTCGAAGAGACGGATGCGCTTCGGAATCGTCGCGCTGAGGTACGCCTCGTCCTTGGCGTGAGCAACCATGGCGGCGGAGGAGGAGAAACGGTTAATCGTCGGAAAGAGAGAGTGGAGAGTGTGGTAAGAAGGAGCGTAACGGCGGAAACGGATTAAAGAACATAGCATAGCAAAGCATAGTGTGCTGTGGGTTTTGGTTTCGCCTTTGGAAATATTTTAAAATATCAGCTAATTTAAAATTTAAAGAAATTAAAATATATCAATTAAAATTTTTAAATTTTTAAAATTACTTGTTTGACTAAATCAATTTAAATTTTTTTATCATCATCATTCTCCTCACTAACTCCAATTTCTTTGTCCATTTTCATGAAATATGAACACATCACCTGATATCAATCCAACCTTTTGTTTGTTGTGGTCTCCCTCACTACTTTCTATGCAACAACAAGTGCAGTTTTGTGACAAGCTTTGGCCATCAAGGTCACTATGTGGTTATCTTAAATCACAAAGAAATTATAACCGTCATAGTATTATTTTGCCGCTACCAAATCGAGAACTACTTTCACTGCAGCCTCCATCACGCGTCGTCACCTTATCATGGATATGAAATCGTATGATGTGGCGACGATCTTGGTGTAGTAGTTGTCATTTTTCATTGTGGGAACCACACTGAGTGCGATGCAAGAGTGCGAGTATGAGGTTTGTGAGCAAGATATTACGGTTGTGTGGTGCGAGGTTGTGAGTAAGAGGTTGAGATCTATAGAAGTAAAATTTTTCATTTTTAGTTGTTTGAAATTTTAAAAATTTAAATTATTTATATAAAAATATTTGAATAATAAATTTTAAATTAAAAAATTTTAAATTTTTTAATAATTTTTTTTTCCGTTAAAATTTTCTATCTAAACACATTCTGCCTAACCACTTAAAATTTGATATTTGTCAACCAATTTATTTATAAAATATTGATTAATTTTAACTTTTAAAGTTTCCGTGTTTTCCAATCTTACTCTCCCCTGCTGCACCAACACACATGAGGCTGAGAAACCTTTATTTAGATAACTGCAAGAAACTTTTTTCTCTGCCACAACTTCCACACACTCTGAGCATTTTAAGTTTTGTTAACTGTACATCTTTGGTGACAAACTTTACTCAACTGAACATATCCTTACATCTTAAACGTAGACTTGGAGAAAGAGCTCCATCTGTTTTCCTCCCTTGATCCCAAATTCCTGACTGGTCAGCTTTCTTGCTGAAGGGGCTTCAGTAACTATTCTGACTTATTTGAATTCTCAGTGACAGGTAAGGATAGAAAATGGTCAACGGAGGGGATAAAGGGGTGTGGGGTGTACCCATTTATGCCTCTGAGCAAAAGGGATTGGAGTTGGAGTTTGGGGATAGTTCAAAAGATATTGTTGAGTTAGAACCGGACAATTCTAATGATATTCATGAGTTACAAGTCAAAGGATCTAACCATAACAATCAAGATGACCAGACTAAGAAATTGGAGGAAGTTGTGCATCAAACAATTACTACAGGTTTGAAACATGTAAAAGTGGACTCCTATGAAAATTCATGTCACGGTTTTGTAGGTATGAGACTTGGAACAGTTCAACGTCAGATAATACTAGCAAAATCATGTTAAGTGGTGGTTTAGAAAAACTTTTAAAACTGATTTTGACCCACTTATTACATTTGTGAACCGATCGTTAAGAAAAAACATTTGTGAACAGCAATTTTTTTGTTGGTATAACACATTTTAGATGAGTTGGTTCCAGTGGTTGACCAACATTAGGGCATGTCTTATTTATAGATTATTCACTAACAAAATTTTTATATCCACAACAGCGAAATCAGAACCCACATTCTTGTAGGATATAAGTTTATTCCTTGTCAATTCAACCACTTTTGACTGTAAACTGCAATTTCAAACAGTGAAATAGTTCTTTAGAAAAGTCTTCTTTGGCAAGTGGCTATTTTTATGCCTCCTTGTCACGATGATTTATTTCTTAGCATTTAAGATTGGATTATTGTGAGAATTTGAAGGGTAAATTTAATAAAATAATTACAGGCCGGATTTCTCTTGCATGAATTAGCTACCATGGTTTTGTGTGAAGGGCGACTAGGATTGGTCGGAAATACTAATGATTAATTTTTTATTTTGCTTCCTTCTTCAACAACAGGTGGTACAAAGACAGAACCACAAAGTTTCAAGGAAGAGGATTACTATATAACGTCAACACCTGAAAATCAAGTAAGTAACTAATATGCATTAGTACTATTGTTAGCTAAATTAAGAAAGTATTTTTCTTGTCTCCTCTGTATATGTCAAATTAATTTCAATATCTATAATAAACTTTGCTCATCAACACTCTTTTTCACTTAATTTGACAAACAACCCTTAAATATATTCACCAGAGTATCCCCCTTGACACTCCAAGTGCTTCAAACATCGATTCAAATCAGACTATTG
The DNA here is from genome assembly GCA_013407115.1 of Glycine latifolia. Classification (NCBI taxonomy): domain Eukaryota; kingdom Viridiplantae; phylum Streptophyta; class Magnoliopsida; order Fabales; family Fabaceae; genus Glycine; species Glycine latifolia. The sequence continues at coordinate 35,367,388 of CM023948.1, forward strand.
AGTTGTTAGAAGAAAAAGACTTGGCATACAATCAAGAAGACAAATGTTACGAGCCAATCATGTATGAGGAAGTTCATACTCTTGAGGAAAATGAAAGCATGTTATGTGATAGTTATAATAGTTTTCCCATGTCAACTCTCTCAACTACTGTTTCAGAGACTGAAGTCCAAGGTCAAAATCTGGCAGCTATCCTTAAAACATTAGAGACCCTTTTGGAGACCTCCCTCGAAACTATATCTTGCGATGATGAAGTCAAGCAACAATTCCATCAAGTGTTGGATCAACTTGTCCAATTTGAAGACCAAGTTCCTGTTCAGCTTCGTCCTGTAATCAACAAATTAATTTTTTTTATTGAAGGTGTTGATGTCAGTTTTGTGACTGCCCAAAAAACTATCCAAGATTATGATCAGCTGCTCCTGTCAAGGTCTCTTCAATCAAAGCATTTGGAAAATGCCAAAGCTTGACAGTACCAAATTAATTCTAAAGTCTCTGAAGGTAAAATACAATTTGAAAAGATCAATTCTGAGATTGGTGAACTAGAACAAAAGTTAAGGATTTTGGTTGAGACCAGAGACAAGCTAAAGGGAGACTCGGACAATTGTGATGTTGAAAATAACAAGCTAAAGACTCATGTTGCTAAATGGGTGCCAAAATGCAAGACTATTATCACAGCTTTGAAGGGTCCGAGACTTCTTACAAAGTAGCCCTAACCAATAATAAGAAAGCCGAAGATGAATGGGCTGATCTGAAGAAGACCTTTATATATAACCAAAATACTGTCATCAATTTATGCATATCTTGACAGTAGGTTTTAGCAATATGCTGTTCCTTTTCTATTTTGGTTATTTGTCACCTTTCTAGGTTGACACTGGACGTTTGATTATTTTGATGTTGGAACTTTAATTTTATTTGCTGTTGGTTAACTGTTTTAGTCTCACACCGGAGAATTTACTTTGCGAGCTAACTATGCCCTATGACTTAAATGACCCCATACCTAAGAAAAAAGAAAGCAAATAGAAAGAAAAGAAATGTTAACATCATCTTCTAACATTATTTTCAACACAATAGTAAAATTTTGTGAGTTCTACTGTTAAATAAGTTTTACTCGTGATTTTTTATCTTCTTTCTAAAGTTGTCAATGTTTATTTCCACTATCATCACTGATACGGACCCAAACATACCTCTGGAGTAGGTTCAAACAGAGCTTGAATATACCAGAGGAGACATAAAAATTAAATAGTTTAAGTAAAGAGCTGTTAGTGTTCTGTTATGACAGCTGTAAAGGGTAAGAGGGGTTAGTTATCTTTGATTAGCTATATTAATAGGATAGTATGGGTTGTGTAGGGGGAGGAAAATAAAGATTAGAAACTGAGCAGTTTAGTTAGGGGAGGCATTGGTCTCTTGGAGAATTTGGGAGAGATTGTTCCCAGTTCTTGAGAAAGAATGTGTTCTGTTCGCTTGTAACAGAAGTTCAACAATGAAGTTGGATGATCAATATGGGATCTAACCTTTCCTTCTAGGGGCACTTATGATGGTAAGTACACCCGGGAAGACGATCACAATACACCAAGAGAAACCACAATCAGGCGTGGAGTGTGTGCACTGTGAGCAAGGAAAGAGTTAGAGTTCAGGAAAGCGTACCTCATCGCTAGAACCTTTTACCTATAAATACTGACCTGGGCAAACCTCGGTATCCGTTGCGGTTTTGGGACAGATTTAATCCACAATCATTACCCTTTATTGCCCTTTATTCCTCTTGATTTCGCTGCATGATTTCCGGCTACTCATGAAATGTGCCTGGAAAGCCAGGTCCGACCAGTCCTTATTGGGCCTCTTGGATTAGGCCCATTTTGAACGTCCATAACAGAATGTAATTCAGATCTTGATATCAATAAAAGAAGTGCGTATTATTCAAGAATTTACTTTGTTTGATCTGAGCAATTGAAGATACAATTCTGAGATTGTATCAATCACCATCAACATCGACACTATTACAACCACCATCGATATCATTATCATTTGGTCATCATCACAATCATGTCATAAACTACTGTCATACCAACATCACCACCGACACTAATACCACCACTGCTGCCATTATCACTATTGACATCACCACCATTAACAATAGTACTTCCACCACTAATAGTAACATTGTTACCATCACCACCATTGACATTGTTATCATTATTACCGTCACTACTCCATTGACACCACCAACCACCACTATTGACATCATTACCTCCACCATTGGTATTACTACTATTGTCACTTTCCTCATGACCATACCACCACACAAATATATCATTTAAACAAATTTTAGTATGATATTAATCTTTAAAAATAAATTTCATTAAACTAAAACTAAATTTTTGAAAGGTATAATTACTCATTTAATCCTTATAGCCACACAAACTTTTCCTTTTAGTCCATATAGATCAAAATCATTCATTTTAATCTCTACACATATTTATTTAATCATTTTCAATTCTTATACACAATATTTTTAATCTTTATGATCTAAATTCATATAGACAAAAATGATTAAAAATAGTGTGCATAAGAACTCAGAATTAGTCCAACGAAAAGTGAGTAAACCTAAAAATTATAAATTATATTCTGGGTCTTTTTATCAACATATTTGATATTTTTTCTAATAAGTGTAATGTTTTTTTCCTAAAAACTAAAAAAATGTTGGTAAATCTAAAATTTATGCTTTAGTTACTTCACTCTTGATAATCCAATAAAGACTAAAAGAGATTGCTTTTAAGTATAAGAACTAAAAGAAAAAATTTGTATAAAAGACAAGATGAGTAATTAAACATTTATAAAACTAGAGATTAATTGTTATTTTTTAATTTGAAAAAACAACTAAAAAAACCACCCAAACGCAAACTTATTAACCCTGAAAATAAATAGCAGTAGAAAAAAACAAATGTTATGGCTAGACTTACAGGTTCCAAGTCAAGCTTAATTACAATTTTTCTTCTAAGTTACTAAGTAAAGCTTACGAATTTTCTTTCCCGTCTCATAATCTTCACGCAACGAATGTTTCTGATCGACTACTTTGTTTCTCCTGAATTCTCCCTTTCCTTATTATAAGCAAATTAATGTTTGTGTAACGCTCAAAAGTTTTCGTAATGGCTAACCTGCAAATGGTCAACTATGCTGCTGCTTCTTCTCCTTCTTCTTGTGTGGCTTCTCTCAAAAGATATGATGTTTTTCTTAGCTTTCGAGGCGAAGACACTCGTGACAACTTCACAAGCCATCTCTGTGATGCTCTCATCCAAGCCAAACTTGAAACCTACATAGACTACAGGCTTCAAAAGGGTGAGGAAATCTCGCAAGCACTCATCGAAGCCATTGAAGAGTCGCAGGTATCCGTTGTGATCTTCTCAGAAAAGTATGGTACCTCCAAATGGTGCTTGGATGAAATCACCAAGATTATAGAATGCAAGGAGGGTCAAGGACAAGTTGTTATACCCGTCTTCTATAAAATAGATCCATCTCATATAAGGAAGCAACAAGGTTCTTTCAATAAAGCATTTGAAGAACATGAGAGAGATCCGAAGATCACAAATGATAGGATGCAAAAATGGAGAGGTGCTCTCACAAAAGCAGCCAATTTGGCTGGGTGGGACTCGATAACTTATAGGTACCATACCACAACTCTATATAGAAACTTATTTCCCAACAAAGGGATATGATCTTGGTTTTCTTTTTCTCTTATGGTTTATAAAAAAATTCCAAGATTACGTATAAACTATTGAAACTTAATAAATATAAGACAGATTGACAGACAGACCAAATATTAGGCAGTAGCGAATATAAATTAGATTAGTTTATGTTTAACTGTCCACTGTTTCAAATGAAGCAATTTTACTTACTATAGAGTTGGAAGAATGGAAAGTTGAAGAATAATAGAATATCACAGAGTAAACACGGGTGGTTTGGACTTTGGAGATATTCTCCCAAGTCCATGATCTTAGTGGGTTTTTATAATGTGCCTAAATAACACTACGTACAGAATAAAGGTAGAATCTCACAAGACATACAAATGAGTGATGACCTTGCTCCATTAGAGTTTAATTTTACGTAAGTTTATGTTATTTATTAACTATAGTACTCTGTCTGTGTCATACTAATTTTATTTTTTTAAGGATTTGTCCCAATGTGTTTGTATTGTACTTGTATATTTGTATCTTCTAGATTTTTTTATATTAATACTTGCATAACCTCACATGCAATTGCTCAATAAGCTAAGGGGGCTGCAGGAATGCTCTGCCTAATGAAGACAGAGAAAAAGTTATCTTCTTTTAGTGAATTTATCATTTTCCAACTCTTTTTTTTTTTTTTTTTGTGAACCTGGACTCTATTGTTGTGTCTCTCTTACTCTACACCCCCCACTTATCCATATATTGTAATTGGTGGTCACTCATATTTTCATATTATTTGATCGACTAGTGATACATTATTTCATTCAATGTTTTTACCATTTTTATGCTAGGAACGAGGCCAAATTCATTAAGGACATTGTCAAAGATGTTTTATACAAACTTAATCTCATATACCCGATTGAAATGAAAGGACTGATTGGAATTGAAAGAAACTATGCAGGGATTGAATCACTGTTGGAAATTGGCTCAAGAGAAATTCGAGTGATTGGAATATGGGGCATGGGTGGCATAGGTAAGACTACCCTGGCAATTGCTTTACATGCCAAACTATTCTCTCAATTTGAAGGCCACTGCTTTCTGGGAAATGTAAGGGAACAAGCAGAGAAGCATGGTCTCAATGCCTTACGCAGAGCACTTTTTCTGAGTTGTTCCCAGGAGAAAATCTTCATGTACATGTGCCCAAAGTTGAATCCCATTTTATAACGAGAAGACTTAAACGCAAAAAAGTTTTTCTTATTTTGGATGACGTGGCTTCCTTGGAACAGTTAGAAGATCTAATCGGTGATTTCAATTGTTTGGGACCAGGAAGTAGGGTGATTATAACAACTAGAGATAAACACATATTTAGCTATGTTGATGAGATATATGAGGTAAAGGAATTGAACCACCGTGACTCTCTTCAACTTTTCTGTTTGAATGCTTTCAGAGAAAAGCATCCCAAGAATGGATTTGAAGAGCTATCAGAAAGTGTACTTGCCTATTGCAAAGGCAATCCTTTGGCGTTAAAAATTTTGGGTGCACGTCTTCGTTCAAGAAGTGAACAAGCATGGAACAGTGAATTGAGAAAGCTTCAAAAGATTCCAAATGTGAAAATTCACAATGTGTTAAAATTGAGTTTTGATGATTTAGATCATACTGAGCAGGACATATTTCGAGACATTGCATGCTTTCTCAAAGGAGATTATAAAGATCACGTAGTAAGTCTACTGGAAGCATGTAATTGGTTTCCAGCCATTGGAATAGAAGTCCTTGAAGACAAGTCTCTTATAACTATTTCACCTACACGTACAACAGAAATGCATGATCTGATACAAGAAATGGGTTGGAATATTGTTCAACAAGAATCTATCAACGACCCTGGTAGGCGAAGTCGATTGTGGGATCCTGAAGAGGTGTATGATGTGCTGAAATATAACAGGGTTAGTACAAATTCAGTTACATGGATGTTTGTAAAAAGCATAGCATTTACTAACTATTATTCTAAATATTTTTTGTCAGGGAACTGAAGCAGTAGAAGGCATAATTTTGGATCTGTCTAAAATTGAGGATCTACATTTGAGCTTTGATTCCTTTACAAAAATGACTACATAAGATTTCTTAAATTCTACTATGGAGTGGACTGTAACAGAGGGAAAATATACCTTCCTTTGAATGGTCTTAAGTCATTGTCTGACAAATTAACATACCTCCACTGGCATGGATATTGTTCGGAGTCTTTGCCATCAACCTTTTCTGCTAAATTTCTTGTTGAGCTTGCCATGCCCCACAGCAACCTGCAAAAGCTTTGGGATGGAGTTCAGGTACGGTATGAATCTGTCTACATTTTCTAGTTTTACTTTTTCACTTGAAACTCTTAATGTGATAACTTTGCCTTGTTACAGAATCTTGTGAATTTAAAGGACATTAACCTTGGATTCTGCGAAAACCTGGTTGAGGTTCCAGACTTATCTATGGCTACAAATCTCAAAGTGTTAGCTCTTCCTCAGTGTAAAAGTCTGCGTCAAGTTCATCCATCCATATTGTCTCTCCCTGAGCTTCAGGTTCTGGATTTAGAAGGCTGTACTGAGATTGAAAGCCTTCAAACAGACGTCCACTTAAAATCTCTCCAAAACCTCCGTCTCAGCAACTGCTCATCCCTCAAGGACTTTTCAGTATCTTCAGTGGAACTTGAGAGGTTGTGGTTAGATGGCACACATATCCAAGATTTGCCCTCATCAATTTGGCATTGTGCAAAACTAGGTCTTATCAGTGTACAAGGTTGTAACAATCTCAACAGTTCTGGGGACAAGTTATCTCAGGATTCGAGAACGGCATCTTTTAATAATCTGATACTTTCTGGATGCAAACAACCCAATGCATCGAATCTGCATTTTATGATTGATGGTTTGCGGTCTTTAACATGGCTGGATTTGGAAAATTGTTGCAACTTACGAACACTCCCTGAGAGCATTGGCTCGTTATCATCATTGCAGCACTTAAAACTAAGTGGAAGCAATGTTGAGAGCTTGCCTGCAAGCATCAAGAACCTTCTGATACTGAGAAGCCTTTATTTAGATAACTGCATGAAACTTGTGTCTCTGCCAGAACTTCCACCATCTCCGTGGACGTTAAGTGCAGCTACATCTTGGCTGATAAACTTCACTCAACTAACATACCCTTTCAACTTGAACATGGACTAGAACAACTCCCTGAATCTCTTTTCATTCCTGGAGACCATGTTCCTGACAGGTTCAGCTTTCATGCTCAAGGGGCTTCAGTGACTATTCCGCATCTTCCACATGCTGGCTTATGTGGCTTTATTTGTTGCCTCGTTCTTTCTCAGTCACACCCTAATAGAAAATACGGATTTGTTGAGGGGGTTATCTACAAAAATTTGGAAAGGATTGATAGTGAACTCACCTCACCGAGTTATGAGAGTTTGAGTTTGGATCATGTGTTTCTTTGCTTTCTTGACATCAGAGAAGGTGGAGATGATTCTATGCTTAGGAGAATACAAAAAGGTGAACCGTGTGATCCTTGTAACATATCATTTGAATTCTTTCTCGAAGAGAAGGATGAAGAGGATGAAGGATATACAATGGAGGGGATAAAGGGGTGTGGGGTTTACCCCATATATGCCTCTGAACATGGCTATTCTTTTAAACAAAAGGGGTTGGAGTTGGAATTTGGGTATAGCTCTAGAGATATGCTCTAGAGATATTGTGGAGTTAGAACCCAACAGCTCTAATGATATTGATGAGTTAAAAGACAAAGGATCTAATCATGACAATGAAGATAACCGGACTAAGAAATTGCAGGAAGTTATGCACCAAACAAGTACAACAGGTGTGCAGCATGTTAAAATGGAATCGAATGACAATTCTTCGTGTCACCATTTCATAGGTATGAAACTTCAACCACTCCCTCTTCATAGCTCCTTATTTTTGCTTCATTTGCCAATCAATTCTTGAGTATTAGTATCTACATGACAACTTCATAATATTCTTGAGTATTAATATCTACAAACACAGACAATCAGAAGTCAAGATAGGTTAAAAAGATATCAAAACTTATGTTGAAGTTACTTAATTCTATTTTAGGTTTTGATTGATTGTACCTATTATTTTTCATATAAGATTTATTTTATTTTGCTATTGACTTCTATTTAGTAAAAATCACATGAACTTTTCTTTTCTCTTTGCATATTTCCTTGACAGACATGCTGAGGGATTAATATCTTTACTTCATTAATATTCTATTTTATTAGTTGTTTTTTAATTCTAGCTCAATTATTTTATGGTTTGTTTTCAAGAAATTTTAAGATTTTAATTAAAATGCACCAAATAGTAAAGATTTTTTCAACTGACCTCTAACCTGAACATGTATAGCAGGATTATTGACCTTTGTAATAATTATTTTAAAAATCACATTTACTGTTATTTTTTTAAATACTAAAATTATTCTAAAATTATTTTTGACCCAATTGCATTTGTGAACTGCAATTTAAAACAAGGAAATAGTTATTCTGATCATCCTTCTTCGGCAAGTGGCTTTCTTTTATCCTTCTTCCCTTAGTAGCACTAATGCCTCAATCTTATAATTTCATTTCTTAGCATTTAAGGTTGGATTATTGTATTAATTAGGAGGGTAAGGTAAATTATTTTTTACCCAATTGCATTTGTGAACTGCAATTTTGCTTCATTCAGCTTCAACATCAGATGGTACATAGACAGAACAACAAAGTTTCAAGGAAGAGGGTTGCTATTTAATGTCAACACCAGAAAATCAAGTGACTAATATGTATTAGTACTATTGTTCTTCATTTTTAGCTAGATTAAGAAAGTATTTTTCTTGTCTCTTACTGCTCTATATGTTAAATTAATTTCAATATCTACAATTTTTTCTCCTTTTGCAATCCTTTTTTGCCTAATTTGACAAATAAAAAAAAAAACCACGTAACTCCATTGCCCGGAGGCTCCACGCTATGCGCAGGTAAGGGGGAGGGATATTGTACGCAACCTTACCCTTGCATATGCAAAGAGGCTGTTTCTGGATTCGAACCCATGACCAACAGGTCACCAAGACACAACTTTACCGCTGTGACAGGGCTCGCCCTCTAATTTGACAAATAACACTAAACATATTTATCAGATTATCCCCTTTGGCACTCTAAGTGCTTCCAACATCGATTCAAATCATACTACTGAAGTGTTAGAAGAAAAAGACTTAGACATCCAATCAAGTAGAAAAATGTTCTCAGCCAATCATGTTTGAGAAAGTTCATGCTGTTGTGGAGAATGACGATCTGCATCTTGAACTAGATTGGGATCCAAGTGCTGAGCTCGAGAGCATGTTATGTGATAGTTACAAGAGTTTTCCCATGCCAACTCTCAACTTCTGTTTCAGGTCCAAATGTAGCGGCTATCCTTGAAAAATTAGAGACCCCTTTGGTGACCTCCCTTGAAACTATCTCTTGTGATGATAAAGTCAAGCAACAATTCCATCAAGTGTTGGATCAACTTGTCCAATTTGAAGACCATGTTCCTGTAATTAACAAGTTAAAAACTTTCATCGAAGGTGTTGATGTTAGATATGTAACTGCCCAAAAAACTATGCAAGATGATGATCAGCTGCTCCAATCAAGGTCTCTTCTATCAAAGCATTTGGAAAGTGCCAAAGCTCGACAGTACCAAATTAATTCTAAAGTCTCTGAAGGTAAAATACAATTTGAATAGATCAATTCTGAGATTGTTGAACTAGAACAAAAGTTAAGGATTTTGGTTGAGACCAGAGACAAGCTAAAGAGAGACTTGGACAATTGTGATGTTGAGAATAACAAACTAAAGGCTAAGGCTGCACAATGGTTACCAAAATGCAAAAGTGTCACCACAGCTTTGAAGGAATCCGAGACTTCTTACAAAGTGGCCCTAACCAATAAGAAGAAAACCAAAGATGAATGGGCTGATCTGAAGAAGACTTTTGTGGCCAAAAGATTGGAATTGTCACCAGCTTATGCATATTTTGACATTAGGTCTTAGCAATATGCACTTGTTTTACTATTATCAATTTTGTCACCTTTCAAGGTTTATAATGGACGTTTGTTTATTTTGATGTTGGATCGTTAATTTTCTATACTATTTGTAACTGTTTTAAGTTCACACTGAACAATTTGTTTTGCCAGCTAACTATGCCCTGTGACTTCATGGCCCGTACTAAAAATAAGGAAGCAAATAGAAAGAAACAACATCAATTGTTTTATTTTAGTTATTTACACTAAAATAGAAACAATTTATTTTGCCAGGTAACTATGCATCAAAGTTGCTACATTTACGCTAAAATGTTATTATATTATTGTAGTAGACTTTCAATCAATAAATAAATAGATAGAATGTCTCATGCACATGGATTTTAATATCATCACTAATTTTGTCTAGTTGTTCTTTTCCTGTTTTGCACTGTTGGTGCATCTTCCTTGGACTTATTGATGGGTGGTACCTGGTTTAATCCAGCACAGCCTGTCTTTTTAATTACAAGAGGGAAACTCTTGCACACCAAACGTGTTGTGGAACACTCATTGTTCTTTTGTATTAAGAGACACAAAAAGTTATTCTTCAAATACTACATATAACTGTTAGATTCATTGGTCCTTACCCTCATCCCCTAGTGAATAAACATATATGTGCAAAACATTTTTTTAATAATTATCCTATTTGCTTTCTCTATGAAAGAAAAGAAAAGAAAACTATTTTTTTTATTAAAGGATAATGCTTTTATTTTATTGAACCCCGGATACAGGCCTGATGTGTGTACTCAAAAAGTATCCATAGGTACAAATAGGTGCCTAGTTTATACGACATGACTTTAGAAGTATCCATGCTTAAGAAGAAGAAATCTTCTATGCAATGAACTATGACAATACATTTTCATACTCTTTAGTTGCATGAGATCTTAGTTCAAACTTCATTATTATACACCAAAAAATGATAACACGTTTTGAAGTGGACTTTGACGGGGGAGATGGGGTTCACGACCCTGTTAGTGTTAGGTAACTACGTGACTTGGAATTTTTAGTTGATGTAAATTTCTATTTGAGAGGATAGGAAGGGAGACAAAGGATTTTTTGGGGCAAACCATGCGATGAAGTAAATTGATTTGCTGTAATACTTTTATTGATCTGACATCTGAGGTAAATTTTCATGAAGCTTCTTTGTAGATTCTAGGAATACCTATTCACCATTCTCATCTCTCTTTTTTGGGCTTGATTTTGGAGGGATCAGCCTCTCGTGATCAACATCAGTGGTTTCATCTCCCTAAGGTAATATATGATTTTTCTTTTTTTTTCTTCCCTTTATTTAGGTCACTTTTTATTTTATTTTATTTTATATAACCCATATATATAGTTTCTCTCTGTTGCACGATGAAGCTCCTGTTTCAGTGAAGAATCTGAGTATTTAACTAATTTGATTGCGTCTTGTTTTGATCCTTTTTGGCAGCGAGAGAGAATGGGTTAAGAGTTTTCTCCGTTTTGTACATGTGAATGCTCTCTTGTCTGTAAAAAAAACTATGGAACATGGACTTTGAAAATGTTCAAATTGGAATATCTAATTTTCTTCTTTTAATCTAAGCTAGTCTGTCTAGATCTACCTCTCATTTGAATTGTGCTTGCTATCTTGGTTTAATATTCTTAGCCTAATTATGTGTTAAGCAAGTGTTAAATTGCTAGAAAGTAGAAACTATGCAAACGCTTTTTCATTTCCTGCTGCCATCTGTATGAGTATGATTGAGGGCGAGCCCTAGCACAGTGGTAAATTTGTACCTTGGTGACTTGTTGGTCATGGGTTCAAATCCGAAAATAGTCTCTTTGTATATACAAGGGTAAGACTGCGTACAGTATTCTCCCTCCTTATCTTTGCATAGCAAGGAGTCTATGGACAATGGAGTATGTAGTTTTTTTTTATCTGTATGAGTATGACTGCAGTTTTTAACATGATCTTGAGCTGCAAAATTAGAGACCCTTTTGGTGACCTCCCTTGAAATTCTCTCTTCTGATGATGAAGTCAAGCAACAATCCATCATGTTTTGGAGCAACTTAACCAATTTAAAGACCAAATCCCTGTCAGGCTTCATGCTGTGATTTACAAATTAAAAAGTTTCATTGAAGATGTTGATATCAGATATGTGACTGCCCAAAGAACCATCCAAGATTATGATCAGCTGCTCCAGTCAAGGCCTCTTCTATCAAAGAATTTGGAAAGTGCCAAAGCTAGACAGGACAAAATTAATTCGAAAGTCTCCGAAGGTAAAACACAATTTGAAAAGATTAATTCTGAGATTGATGAACTAGAACACAAGTTATGTACTTTGGTTATGACTAGAGACAAGCTAAAGAGAGCCTTGGACAATTGTGCTGCTGAAAATAACAAGCTAAAGACTCAGGTTGCAAAATGGGTGCCAGAATGCAAGAGTATCATCACAGCTTTGCAGGAGTATGAGACTTCTTACAAAGTGGCCCTAACCAATAAGAGGAAAACTGAAGATGAATGGGCTGATCTGAAGAAGACCTTTGTAGCTAATAAGATTTGAGACATTTTTTATGGGGCGCATGGTCCTGCTATAATCTCTGTGTGTGTCTTCTTTTTTATCCAATATAATGTGTGTGGAACTTCAAATCTACATATCACGCATTTGGTTTTACATTGGATTCTCCTTAATCATGTTGAGACACTAATTAATCTAATTTTAAGTAAATTTTCACATGTTTAATTATACTTAGAGGAATTGGTTTTGGATTCAAAATTGACTTTAAGTTGAAACAATTACATCACTTCAAAATTAATTTTAAACAATATCAATTTTACTGAACTAATTTTATTCAAAATCAATTTCTCGGAGTGATACAAACACGCTATTCTCCTTGGACTCAGTGGTCAATCATTAGTCATAGGCCAATGTGGGCCTATATGTCTATTTGCACTTTTGGGCTCAATGGACCAACTTCATCTTGGCCTTACGCAACCTTTGGGCAATAGAACACAATTTTTGAGTATTTGTTTCTTGCAGTCCGACTATTGAATCATGTACCTTTCATTCGAAAGTTTATTTTGGAATATAAATTTATATTTTGGAATATACATTCTGAAAAACAATGGAAGTTGCAGGATTCAAATGCCCAGTTGACCAATAATATTTAGGGTGCAGTCCATTAAGATGAACAAAATGTAGAGACTTTTTTATATCTGCCACACTTTTTTTTAAAATTTGGCTAAATGCTACGAGGGCCAAAGTATTTGTAAAAATACCACGCGGGCTAGTTCGCTAGTCAGATAAGCGAACTATGTAGATGACGTGGCGCATTATAAAATGGCCCTCTAGTTCGCTATAGATCCCACCGAACTACGTCTCTGTCCAACGGGCAGTCCAAGCTGCCACGTGTCAAGCATCTACATAGTTTGCTACTACCTCCAGCGAACTAGGTATCCACGTGGCATGCATCTACATAGTTTGCTACTACCTCCAGCGAACTAGGTAGCCACGTGGCATGCATCTACATAGTTTGCTATGACACCTAGCGAACTACGTACCTACTTCGCTGTCCTTATTAGCGAACTTCTGTCCATTGCCACGCGTCCTGCCCGGTTCTGATGGGGCACTGATTCATTGCTCAGAGGAGCGCTAACTCAGCATACCTAGTTCGCTTCTCTGACTAGCGAACTAGCCCGCGTGGCATTTTTACAAATATTTTGGCCCTCGTGGCATTTAGCCAAATTTTAAAAAAAATTGTGGCAGATATAAAAAAGTCTCCAAAATGTAGGACATGTGTATGAAACAGTACCCTCAAGTTGTCAAACGAGAAAAATGACAATTTTGCCTCACATTTCGCCCTTTTTGGTCAGGTGAGGCCTATGATCTGTACTATAGTCTGCAGTTGTAGGGGACCCAAAAAACCTTGAGTTTTGGAAGTGACTTCATTCTCACATGGCCACTATTGGCATTAGATTTGGAGCAACACACAATTAGATATGCACACTCCAACAACTCCATCATCACTTCCTCCCTGTTATTATCATCATTAGGGTTTTCTTTTTTTCACACACAAGAGAAACCCATGTCAGGTGTCTCTGCTAAGATTTCATATTTTTCAACAACTATGGTTGGTCAACTGCTTCTACAACGTTGACATTTTCTCTCAGGCATGTTTCCTTAAATGCTATATTTTTTGCTTATCATTGCTTGTTTTTTCCACAAACCACAATGTATGAGTTGGGCTTAATCCCAAAACAAGCAAAGATAATAACTTCCTTCAAACCACCACATGGGAAGTGCCTCTCTCTCTCTCTCTCTCATTACAACCTCAAAATCTAGACATACTCTAATTTGAATTTAGAATACTATCTTCTCAAAATGTATAGGGGTAACTCTAGAATCCTTCAAAATGGTGCTATCACCAACCCCCCTATTGCTTCTCCATCTTCTTCTTCTTCTTCTTCTTCACCCTCAATGCCTTATGTTTCTAACTACCAGAAACAAACAGCTCCATCCCCAAGTTACTCATCTGGGAATAGAATAAGCCCTGTAATTCTTTTCATCATAGTAATTTTAGCTGTGGTGTTTTTCATCTTGGGTCTCCTTCACTTGCTTGTTAGATTTCTCATAAAGCAAAGGTCTTCTTCCAATAATTCATCAATTTCCCAATCAAATAGATACCCTGACATGTCTGATTCAGATGCTTACCAAAGACAGTTGCAGCAACTCTTCCATCTTCATGACTCAGGCCTGGATCAGGCTTTCATAGATGCTCTCCCTGTCTTCTTTTACAAAGAGATAATTGGCTTGAAAGAGCCTTTTGATTGTGCTGTTTGCCTCTGTGAGTTCTTGGAACAAGACAAGCTCAGATTGCTTCCCATGTGTAACCATGCTTTTCACATTGAATGCATAGACACATGGTTGCTTTCCAATTCAACTTGCCCTCTTTGTAGAGGGACTCTCTATTCACCCTTTGAGAACTCAGCTTTTTACTTTGAAAGTCAACTTGAGGAAGATGGGATGTCAGGAAGTGGTGGAGTTGGTTCTGTTAACAAAACTACAGAAAGTCACATAGTGAATGGGAAAAGGGTGTTTTCTGTTAGGCTTGGAAAATTTAGAAGCACTAATAATAATCAAGATGGGGTGGTGGTGGAGAGAGGAGAAGGAGAGAGTAGTACTAGTAGTGTTAATTTGGATGTGAGGAGATGCTATTCAATGGGGTCTTTTCAGTATGTGGTGGCTGATTCAGATCTGAGAGTGGCTTTAGGCACTAGCAGTGGCAGCATGAGACAACTGAAGGGAAGAACAGCCACAAATGGAAGTTCTTTCATTGATGGAGATGCTGCCGAGGGCAAGAAAATCAACATTGCAAGGAAAGGTGAAAGCTTTTCTGTTTCCAAGATCTGGCAATGGTCTAGGAAAGATAAGTTGACAGGTTCATCAGATGCTCATTTCCTTAATAATTCTACTGTCACTTCAACTTTGCCATGGGTGAATAAAGCCAGAGAAGGTACTTGACACATGAAGCTGGTTTGTGTTTTGTATTTTTAACTAATTTCAAATTTTCATTGAAGGAATCCATTTGTTGAGCTTCTGCTTCCTCTCCCACTTTGATTTTACTTCTTTTTTTATTTTATTTGTAGTGATAGAACTTGTAAATTGTGCCATAAACATAATCAGGCCATGCTCGTTGAACGAGAATTAAAAATTAATCTTGAGTGTGCAAGGAATATAACTCTTAATTCTATCATGTGTTGTAATTATGCATATACCCTTATTTTGTCACACAGCGCTTAGTTTTTCGCATCACGTTTTTTACAGTACCCTTACACTAACTTTTATGGCAAAAAAAGGGGGGGAACACTAAATTTGCACAATTCCCTACACCCTTAGTCAAAAGGACACAAAATCTCAGAGCAAATAGTCTATGCCCTAATAATGTTTAAAAAAATTATGATATTTAATAAGTCTAATAATTTATTTTTGTTGTGTCAGATGTACTACATAAAAATTACACTCAAACTCAAATGTAGGAAAAAAAATTGTTTTGTATTGTACATCCCATCTATATATGATCAGAATCAATCACCTGTTTTGCTCACAGAGAGGTCAATGTTCATGAAAAGCTATAAGCTAGTAGAGGTTGTAATGACAAAGAGTAAAGTTAGTGCTTGAAAAAAAAATCACAGCATATGGTCTCGAACATAATATTTGAAGGTGGGCCCCTAATGCCATGTGATTGTTTGTTCAAGTGTCAAAAGTGGGTTTTAGGAGCAGGAAGATGAAAGTGAAGTCAAATTGGGGTTGCTTTTTGGATGCTGTGGTTTTCTCTAGAGGGCTGGCTTGCTTTATTCGCTTTTTGGGTTAAAAAGAAGTGAAAGTATTACAAAGGAAGGATTCTATTCCTTCTTCTGTTAGCTCATTCTTGTGTATGACGACTCTATATGGAAGTGTGTTATCCTTTTTGGATGGTTTCGCACATGACACACCAAAATGGGTGTGTGGAAACTGAAATGTGGGGTGCAAGAGATTTTCAGATCAGGATTGTGGAGTCTTGACCTGACATCATGAGCCTAGTGGATGGTGGTGGGCTTATAGAGTGCTCTCAATCTAAAAGATGTTTCTTATTTGTTTTCTGTTTTATTTTCAAGTTTTTTGGGATTTTGGAAGAAAACTAAGGAAATGGGATTTTGGTAGTTTTAATTGTTTTTTTCATGATTTCTTAAAATAAGAAAAAATGAAATGTATTTTTTTAACCAGAATAAATAATGCATATGTCATGATTAAATCACAAATTAGATAAATTTATTAATTTTTATAAAAAATTATCTGAAAATTTCAATAAAAATGATTTACTAATTACGATTGATTAAAAAAAATTGCATTGATTTGCATGGTTATTAAACTCAATTGATGTTTAATAAAAACATATTAACTAAAAATAGAAAGCAAGCCAAACACGTCCAATATTAATATTTTATATTTCTCTTTGAGAACTTGATTAATGTTAATACACGCATTTCTGCCATTCCTCTATTGATCTCGCATTCAATGTTGTCTTAACTCTTAAAAAGTCTTGGGTTTACTTCATATTTTAGTAATTTTTTGTTAACAAGTCAGATCTACAAGTACACTAATATAAACAGGTGATATCTATAAGTTGTGATGTAAATTTTCATTGAGGTTAGTTGTACATCCTAAATTTGGAACAGGAAAACTTCCTTTCTCCAACTCTATCAACAAACCTCTACATATTATTATTCACAATTTGCTCATTCTTTGAAAAATCCTACATTAAGCCAATTGTCATTACATCATGTGCTGATTCAATACCTACTTGTATAAAAGGTAGGGCTCCAATTCCAATGCAAACCTATTAGTGATAATCTATGAATTACACTTTAGGAAATTAAAATTTGATATTTTGCTCGTTATTTTCAGACAAAAGCACGTAGTAACCGGAATACATATCTCCATTCTCCACCTTGGTTACGGCATGGCTTTTATTATTCTTTTGGGTCAACTTCCTAAACCTAAATAAAAGGGTAAGAAACAGTGCACACACCTTGATGCTGGGGCCTGGGGGGAAAAGGGAAGGTTGTCCACCTCCTCATTATTGACCCATAATAATAATAATAATAATAATAATAATAATGGGGTACATCTGTTATATATGGTCACCGACTATACCTTAGCAAAGTGGCTTAATTAGGCACAATGTGACCCCAAATTTAAGAAGGGGGATAGAAAAAAAAATTGTCTAGTATTGGTGGTTGGCTGGATCTCAAATAGAAATATACCAAACTCTGCAATGTGTACTTATTATTTATTAAGAGATATATTGTGCCAGGTAAGATATCGGTTAATGATGTTTGTCTCTCTCAAATTGATTCGGTGTGATCGAGAACAGGGATTGCAATGTTTGAGGTGGGGCAAACGAGGTGAGTTAAGCATGAATTAGAATCTAGAAGGCGTTAAGACATACTTAGAATTAAATAATAATAAAAACATACATGGACGCTCACGATGTTATTCAACACCAGAGACATATAAAAGAAAGAAAATTTTAGGTATTATAAATGATATAATAAAAAATTAGCATTAATGAGGTGTTTAAAATAATAAGACTTCTAAGTTGTCGCTCTAAAAGAATTGTTAAGTGAGTATATTCAGACGATACAAATGCCATAGTCTGAAATATGAGTTACATGGTTTAAAATATATTTTTAGAACCTGTGTCATGTCGTTCAAGATTAAATTTTAAGACGTTTACATAACGTCAGAGTGAAAAAGTAACAAAATAAAAGTAGAATACTATATGTACTAGTCTTAGTCTTGCATAGGAAAAAAAAGTACTAATACGTTGGGAAAAAAATACTAACAAAGAAGAAATAAGTATTTATATACTCCTTTTGAATGAAATGAAATAAGTATGTTTTATCTCAAGAAAAAAAAAGTGCATCTAAAAAAAATAGACTATTATGACATTATAATAAGATAATTGCGGCACAATATTCCCATGGATTAAGTGAAGATGTATAATATTTATATAACCTTAGAGACTTCTGTCACAATATTTATTTTTTCTGAAAAAATATAAAATGAAACATTTATGGGGAAAAAATGAATTATTAGCTATGGCATTAAACATTCTCCCTCCATTCATTTTTTTGTCCTTGCTGTTATAGTTCTAAATGTTTTGTTTAATCTTTAGATAACATTTAGTAGCTATAGATGTTTATTTATTGCAAATCTTTCAAATAGTATTAAAACTTAAACTTCTTAGTATCTTAAACATTGTTAGTGTGCTTAGAGCATGAAGATCCAGACTTGTAAGGAACGAATATTTGGGAAAGAGCCCGAAGATGGTTTGAGAGAAAAGATAGCTGAGAATAGAGTCTAGAGAAGGTTGTATAGAGAATACCTAGATATGAATTGTAGACGCAGGGTACTACGGTGGGAGAGCCAAATAGGTTTCTTTGTTCTTCTCTGCCCCTGTCTCTTTCCTGATCCTGTTGCGTTGACTCACTAATTCAATCAAATTAATATTTAATAGGAATGACAGTATTCTTTATCACAGATCAAGAGAAAATAAACAATACTTCACCACACCAAAAATATCCATAGTCAAACCCAAAATCCTTCCAATCAGCAAGAAAAACACAATGGTTCCAAGCAAAAGCATAGCAGAAGTGGTCCCAAAAATTTCAAAATCCAAGAAACGAAAGAACGTATAATGAGACTGTAGAATCCATTTTCGTTGAAGAAGCTTCTTAGGTGAGAGTAGAATCCAGATCCGTACTTGGCAAGGTTGGCGAAGCTGCTGCCGAGCTTCGACGACCTTCTGAAGCGTGAATGGTTCAAGGTGAAACCGTGATGTTGACGCGGAGGGGGAAGTGCCGCCGCTACGGCTGCCGCGGCAGTCATGGAGAAGAAGGGAGAGGATAAGAAACCGGACAAGAGACAGGGGTAGAGAAGGAAAAGAAAGGAAAAAGTAAAAAAGCAAGAAGTAAAGATCCGACCGCTCCTTAAATAATTAATAAATCTAATGGTTGTGAATTACATTCCCACAGTGAGAGAACTATTTGACTCTCTCACAGTAGTCTGCATCATCAACTGTATCTATAAACGGGTTATAGTACAAGAACCCCAATCTTTGTCAGTAACTAGACATAGCTTGAAAGTAAATCAGGATAAATATCCTGTTTTTTTCAATTATATATTAATTATTAATTTATTAATTTTTGTTAACAGATAAATTAGATTCATGATTTTTTTTAATAATTCAACTGATCTTTTTTTTTGTGCTCTTTTATTTCTCGATATTTATGCTTTTCTTTGTCTAACTAGTGTGCTAATTTTGTGAACAAGTTTTTGTAAACCAATTTCAAGAATATTTTTATCAAACCCATTCAAGAGCATTTTCTCATACCTGACAATCATTCCAAAAAAATCATACTGTTGACTATTTTTTTTAACTGTTCTTGAACACTTTTCTGTTTGACAAAAGTTCCTTTTTGCAAAAATCTTTTGAAACACAATTTAATCATCTTATGTTTTCCCGTATATTTCCAACGTAATTTAATCAAATTAATGTACTCTTGACAATTTACTTGAAAAAAATGTTATCATCTCTCTTCATGTTAATAATAAAATTAAAAGGTCAGTACAAAAACAAATAATCTTAGGATCTGACACCCAAAAAAATATACTACATTTTAGTGCGGTGCATGAGTGCTGCATGCAATAAATGACTCTTTTAATTATTCACCTTGGATCCGTGAAACTAAAATGTTTTTAGGGAGTTTGATAGTTGATATTGTCACCAGTCTCGTACTCACTTACAATGATATTTAAATAACTACAGAACTTTGAATCCACGGAATTCTTAAATGAATTTAACAGCTTGATCGGAATTTACATCACCATGTGACGGTCTTGAAGTTGGACTTTCCAAGAACCATCTTGTACCAGATCACCGACTTAGCCATCTTAGGTCACCTGATGTTCATAATATAAGCTAAAATGCGTCGAATTTTCTTCAGCTATAAGTCAATTGCAAAAAATCTTTTGCGGTTCAAAACTCACTGGAATCGTTTAAACTTACCAAACCTTGCATATTGACTTGCGATAAATTTACACTTTTTCACGTGATTTGGTAAGTTCAGAGTTGAGTTGAATTTTGAACCATGAAAATTTTCTTTAGTTGACCTAAAATCGAAAGGGCTTATGTGCATTTAGTGGAACTTGTAGTTTCCATAAAATACTCTTGCCAAGTTTATATAGGTGATAATAATGAATCACAAACTTCACAACGGATAATCCTCACTTTCAAATTTCAATTAAACAGTCAAAAGCCGAACAAGAAAGTTGATATAATTTTGAGATTACATTTCATTAATCTTGAGGGGAAACGTTACATAAAATCAAATATATCAATCGTCTAAAAGATACCAAATTGCATTCAATTCAACAACACTATAACTTTAGACAGCAAGACCGAGCGACTACCTCCGAAAAAATAGCAAGAAAGCACCTCAAGTACTTAACAGGACACAACTCTCAGCGCCTTGAGAGGAAAAATTTGACTATGACATTTTCATACAGGAATATGTTGTACTAATGTACATAAATCACCTATGTAAAAGAAAAAGGTAAACAAAGATGTGAAGCCACCAAATCGACTTCAAATTTAAGCCAAAAAGTGGTCCAGATGGTCGAACCATACCTTCCTCAATTGAAGGAATGAAACATGAAAACCGCACCAATAATTATGGAGTGCTGGGAAAACGATGGGTTTTGTGCATCACCTTAATGACCCCTGATAATTGGGCTTCATAAACCATGAGGAAAATTATTGATTTGTCCTTCCTCCAGTGTATCCTTGCCATTTATCTTGTATGCTATCCTTATACGCATGACAAGAGATTTCTGAAAAAAATAGTTGCTAGCAATCAAGTCTTCTCTAAGAAGCACTTATACATTACATTTAAATGTACATACAGGAAAATCATCTCAGAAAGTGTACACCATATACATACAAAGTACAAACAGAGAAAAGGAGGGGGTGGGGGGAGTTTAATCCATGGTTGTCAATCCCAGATAATGCCATGAACTGGCCAGCCAGCCCCAAAAAATAGTATAGCAGATTGCAAATAGCAGGATAGCCACTATGTAAAAATTATAAATACAAGATAAATCCCTTATGCTACATAATTTCACAACAGTAAAAGTTAATCCAATATTAAAGACATTATTCATCATTAATAATCTGAAGTAAGTCCAGATTATACAAAAACAAAGAAAAATATGATTTACTGTAATGCCTAATGACAGTTTCACTGCTTGTGCAGTTAACTAAAATATCATTGTTGGCTTTGATTGAACAATCTGAAAAGTAGTGATCACTCAATAACCCCCAGGCTCAAATCATTAGCAGTTTTGCAGCATGTAATATCAAATATCAAAATAAAAGCATAAACTAGCTGTTTCGCAGCAACATGCCAGTGATCAACATTCTGTTTAAAACTTAAATCATACAAGGACATCATAGAACACAGATATTTACAGTAAAGCAATAGTTACAAAGACCATCTACCTTCCCATGTTGGCTATTAGTAATTTTCAAACTTTGGGTTATGGACCCATTTGCAGGAAGAGTATTGCTGCTAGCTGGATCTAAGTGCAATTGAAGAAACTGAAAGTCAAAACAAAACATGTAAGTACTAGATGATGGAAGGTAACAAAGCAGTTCAAAAGATTTTGAAATTCCAACAGAGCACCCAGTAGGTCAGATATTAAAGAATAGATGTAATTATTTAGCACTCACTAGGTCAGATAACTAACTAGACTAATGCAAAGGAAATTATTAAGCTATTGACAGCTACAAACATTTTTATCGCTAGAATCCATCAATTGAGAGAAACAAACAGCCAGCATGGAACTTCAAGTTACCATTATAACAATGAAGATCATGATATTGTTAAAAGCAGTACATTCAAATAATATCTTTATAATTATAATAATGATGATGATCTTAGCAGTGCATGCAAAAAGCTTAATAGCATACAGATTGGCATACCTTAGGAACTGCTGCTTGGAAAACAAAATCTGTATATGTATTGGAGGACAAATTCATAAAAGTAGCCTGGATAACTGTTGTTTGTGGGTTTCCTAGTTGTTTTGAGAAATTGAATGTCAACCTCAAGGAGCTGCTCTCAAATGCAGTTACTGATGGATAAACTGGTCCATTGTTTTCTACTCAAGATAAGAAAGGACAAGGAATCAATACTTTGACTATATATCATTCAATGATAATGCCCAAATGCTAAACAAAGTTTACAACCTGTTGGCAGGCTGGGGGCAAAACCATCCAATAAATTCATCATAGGAGCAGCATTTGAAGTCGTTTTTGTCGAAAGTGAAATAGATGAGAGACCATCCAATGATGAAACTGGTGCTTTGTTACTCGAATTGGAGGATAAGATGTCTACTGTAGATGAGCTGCTTTCGACAGAAGGTGATCCAATAGACAAAAGATCCAAAAGAACATCGTTGCCACTTTTTGAAGCTTGGCCAGCAACTAAAAATGCAAATAAAGTCAGACATACTACAAATGTGTTTGATGGAATTATTCAGTATTCACAATAAGGAAAAATGAATAAGTTTGCATGTTTGTTTAACAAATCAAAATGACAAAAAGCACCACCACCAAAGCCTTATCCCATTAGATGGGGTAAGTTACATGGATCAAACAATGTCATTGGGTTTTATCAAAAACTAAATTTTCAATAAATCCATTTGGAAAAAGGTTCTTCATAATGGTTTTTCCTATGAATCAAGTGGCTCAAAAACTAAAGAAGGCCTTATAAAACAGTACTTGTTATCTTGGAGAAAAGCAAAGATGCATAAACAATGATGGTAATTATTTAATACAAAAAATATTTAGTTTTTCAGGCATCATAATAATTTATAAGATACACTACAAATACTAACCAGATTGTTGTGATGCTGGTGACAGATCAACACCAAGAAGGTCCTGAAGAATGTCTCCTCCACCAGAAGAGCTAGGAGCAGGAGCATCATCTGAACTTAGATCAAGTAGATCTACAAGAGGAGCCACAGGTTTGGCTACTCCATTTTGAAGATTAAATGAAGGTGCAGTTGGAGTTGAAGCTGTGCCTGGCAGAGACCCAGCCCTCCTACCAATGTAAGTTGCCTCATCCAAAACTGGCATCCTTTCTACAAGTGTAGACCTGCACAATGACAGTTTCTTATGAAAGTGTTGTACAATTCCATGATCTTGATATAATATAAAAAGTAGATTAATTGACCTCACCTAATATTTTGATGCTTTGCAATAATCGAATTGAATTCAATAGCTCTCTGCTGCAATTCTAGCACAAAGCTCCCTTTGAACTGAACAATAATTTCTTTGATCCTCCTATATTCATATTCAAAAGAGAATAAAATTTCCAGGTCAAATATACAAATATAAGAGGAAATAAATAAACTTGCACTGGTTGCACAAGTCTTAGGCATGGGGAGTAAGAAGGGAGGATGACCAAGGATGAAAAAGTTCCCCTGATTTCTCATAGAGATCAAATTGCATGGATAAAATTAAACATTTTAAAACTATCGAATCTGGTCTACTGAATTTATACTAGAATATACATTCTTAATTCCTCTAAAATAAAAAGGCAGGAAAAGAAACAACACTATTAGAATTAAAACCATTCATGAATGTTCACCTAATAGTTTAAACTTTTTGGGAGAGTTGGTTCTTGATATGGTGTCACAGCCTCTATGATCAAGTGATCATCAGTTCAATCCTTTCCACCTCCATTATTCTAAATAAATGTTGAATTTTAGCCCAAAGTAAGATGGGCCTATGCATTTCCTACACTTAAGAGCCCAAAAGGGCTCTTTTGTGAGGGAGCCTGCTAGATACAAAACCATTCATGAGGTTTCACCTAACAACTTAAGCTTTTTAGCGAAATGGTTCTTGGCAAACAGATCATCCAATTTAAGGTGTGGTGTGTGTAATAGATAATAAACCATTTGAAAAACAGATCATACTCTGAACATGAAGGGAAACGTGTAGAGAGCTTTAATAGCGCAACCAAAGCCATCGCTTTTGTGGTAAGATCTGATGCATGGCGTTTTATAGCAATCTCTATGACATCAACTGCATCGGACTCAGTCACCTGCCAGCATGAAAAAAAATAAGGATACAATTTTTTTTTTTATTTAAATTATATGCAATGAAAGATCATTTTTTAGATTTTCCTATGTGCTGCTAATATTCAAAGCAGACTTAGGCATCAGTTGTTAGTAGTCCAATCACTGTTAAATAAAGCTGCAACTCTTGCAAAGAAATAAAAGACACAATGGGAAGGGTTATAAATTCAATTACCCCCTGTATAAAACAATCCAACTATGCAATAAGAATTAAAATGAAAAAGGCAAGTCACAATATTAACATCTATGGTTTTAGAACCAGGAATATATCATGTCCAGATTTCATTAAATTGGCAAATAACTTGGAGCAGTTTCTGCCAGAGAGTATGTTAAATATACCAATCAAACATGTAAACCAAATCCGTATTACCTCATTCCAAATTAAAATAATGGAGAAAACAAAAAAGACAATGAGTAAGTAGTACTAAGACCAGGGAATTTTTTTCCTTCATGGTCATTACCCATCATCCAAATAGGAGACAGACAAAACGAATTATCATAAGAAGGGGATTGTTAGAACATCTTTTACTAGAAGCTTTTTGAGACCAATACATAGGTCAACTTGTTAAACAAGCGATATATCATATTCATGCAACTTAAAGCCACAGTTTAGACAAATGTATAAACTTTTCAAGCAGTAGCACTCACTGTTATTGGATCTTCTATGTCAAGCATTCCGACATTATTGACTAACATGTCACCATACTCCCCAATGCACCACACTGTAACTCGAACTAGAGTCTCCTGATGAAAAGTATTATTAGGTAATATTACATGAAAGGCATCAAAATAAAATTAACAGGTTGCCTAGATTTTGTCAAAGCAGAAGTGAGCACCTGTTCAGCTGACGTTTGAAATGCTCTGTATAATGCTCTTACTGTATATCCATGAAGCTCAGAAGCATTGCTTATCACAACAACTAAGGCATACCATACTTCATCTTTTACAAAATTTCCAGCCTACTAACATAGAATAGAGATCAGTACATGCACCCAATATACATTTATAACCAAATTGAATAGCTCAATGTGGAGACAGCAAGCACCAAAACAATAATCACAATAAAAGGACAGCCCAATGCATGAAACTCCCAGTATTGTGGGGGCCTTGATAGGTAAGATGCAGACACAACTGAGCACAGAGGTCATTTTCACAACTAGAACTTGTGACCACCAGGTTATAAGGCAGCAACCTTACTATTGTGTCAAGGCACACCCTCCAAACAATAATCACAATACACCATGAGCTGATTTTGTGACCAACACGTGGAAGCACCAAATCATAAAATGATAATAGAAGGTTGAAAAATATGAACATTATCCTTAGAGCTGATTTTAAGCATCCAAATGATTTCATAGGATGTTGCATACAAGGATTAAGCTCCTCTAAAGTGAAGAGTTCACGTTAAAAGAAAAAGTCAAGAATTTTAAACCAAAATGAGAAAATCAATGACTGGTATGCATAACAAATCATGGATTTGTCAAAATCTACTCTCTTAATTTCTCATTTATGGCTGAGATGTCTCACTTTTTTAGTGACTCACTTTTCACTTTAGAGGAATTAAATCCACATTTAAACACATATCACTAATTGTGAATACCCTAAAAAGCTAGCAAGCTTTGGTATATTTGCCTTGAAGAGTTTAATTCACTACAAAAGCTTCTGTCTTATATTTATACTATACCTCAGACAGAACCTTGAGCATCTGATCAATATACCAGATCTTCTCTGGGGAATACCTGAAACATTAATAAATAAATGTTAGTCAACCAAATATATTGAGTTGCGCAATTTAAAGAAAATCTCTACTTATTAGTTCCAAATTGACAGGGGGTGACAAAGATAAGGACCAATGTAAAATGGGCCAAATGGCTTCTTTTTCATTTTACCAAAGAGGGGAGAGAGAACAGAAATGTCCAAAAACCAATGATTGCATGACCAACATAGGTAACATGTTCACTATCACTAACATGAGAAACAGTTATATAATTCTAAAAGAACTAATAATAATAAAGTCTGTCCCTGTGACAAATCAAATGTCTTATAATGATGGAATATCATAAGTGGTCCAGAAATTATTGGATACTGAAAAAAAAGAGATAAAGTGCAAATAGTTGGTATCTTTCTCTCCTTGAACAAAAAATAAAATAAAATAAAATAAAACCAAATGAAGTATACTGAAAAAGGAATGCCATTCAGAATATTATGACTGACTTTGCTACAATGGAGCAAATTTTGGCAGTAAGGTCCCCTCTGAAATCAAGATCACTGACTTCCAGATAATCTATAAGCTCTTTTGCCAAGGGCTTCACATTAGTCTCATTCACCAAAACATAAACAAGTTCAAGGGCTCTTTTCCGAATCGAAGCATCTGAATCCTGAAGTTAAGAGTCAAATGATCAACTCCTTGGATGGTAAAACAGAGCTCATCTTTGTCACTGAATGAGGGAAAACAAATCAAATACCTTCACACATTCTATAATGGTTGCACGGTGCCTCTGTACTGCCTGAGCATCAGCAGTTACAGCCTTCATTAGCATGTTTAATGCCACATATCTAAAGGAAGAAGGTAGACTAGTAAGATTCACTCAGTAATTAAATTCAAAGAAAAACAAAAACAGAGGGATGGAATGAATATAGAGCTTGAAGAACAATAGATGTGATATTAATTAATCAGCCTTTTTAACGTGCTAAATTTAAGAAATTGAATGGGCACACAATTTCATCTTTTATAGTAATATAGAAGTTAGACTTGCCTTTTTCTGTCAACAGCCAAAGTCACAATATTCACAGCCTGGCATATATTTCTCAAACAGTCTATTACAAACATGATTTTGACCAAAATAAATTTAAACTACAGAAATTTCAGAATACAGTCAAGTACTTAACTGCAAGTGTCAGCTAATTAAATATAATCAAACCACAAACTTAGTCTTTGTTGTAATCAAGCAATTATTGTAATTAATATATTGGGGATCGCAATCTTTTTTATTTTCCTTTTAAATGTGTTAAATCAAGAAGATAGTAAAATTGGTAAGACGATAATTTGATTGCTCAAATGATTAACTGTGTCCAGTTTACTATAGCTCATTCCAAAAAGCACCAAACCATTGTACAAAACTACAAATGCAATAGAGAATGCAAAGACATCATTCCATTGCTTGAGCAGCATAGCTCTTAATGATTCTAGTCTTTCTTAAATCATAATTATTCTTTGCATACCTCATCCATCAATCACAGAATTATAGGAGAGAATACATCCACCAGATCATTATGCTAATGATTTTATAGACATTGTTGTCATTCATTCAAGACTCTCTCTCACTCTCACACACACACAAACACTTGCATATCCAGTAAGCAATTCACCTATAGAAAGGCATTAGGAAAAGTGGGAAACATGTCATAATGATTAAAGATCAGTAATAGACAAATGGGACCATTTCTATTAAAAATAAAATCCTAGATGTTCCTTTTCAAGTTATAAGCTTACAAGGACTAACATTAAAAAGAGATTAATCTCTTCATATTCAGTTCATATCAGTCAAAATACTGATTTGCAGGCATCTGACACAATCTGGACATTCTGACACAGAAAAATAGACAGATCCAGGTCACATGCCATGAGTGTTATAGTTGTAAGTTGGAGCATAACAGGAGAATATTTAAAGGGGTCAAGAGATCAACCCTACTAATCAAGAGCACTTCCTTCTTGTATCAATTCATTGGACTGTAACAAAACATTATTCCCTAGTTGTATGAGACATCTTAGACCTCTTACAGTGCTTAATTTTTTGTGTTTCTTTTGGCTTTTATAGTGAAACTTTGCAATGTAAACACTCAATGTGCTGGTGTTAGTAGGTCTTAATCAAAACTTTCAGTTACTTATGATAGAGAAGCAATGACAAGAAATAAACCTGATATTGTTGTCACGGTTTGACAAGAATCTTCCCAGGATATTGATGGCAAGTACACGTAAGCCACCATTATCTTCAATGCTCATTATTGTTTGAACACATTCATATAAAATGGCATTCCCTGCAACTTTATTTGACTCAGTCTTCGTAGCTACCTAAAACAGGCAGCAAGGGTAAAAATTATCAGTCTTAAAATTTCAGAAGAGATGGCCACCAACAATAAGCAATATTAGACAAAAATTCATTACCCACATAACAGATTTGGTAAACAGCAAACAAAACCTAAGAATATTGAAATGAATGATCTAACTCTTGATTACTGCAACAAGTGGTTAACACAATTCATTAAAAAACTTAGCATGGCCAGTTAATTGGTGCATCTAACAGCGACCAAATCATACATGTAAAATTACAGCATAAATACTAGTGTCTGACCAAAAATAAAAATCATTTTTTATAGCATACAATTATACATAGACACCAAAAGTCCATCCTTTCTCTTTCAACCCTCCTTCCTTATAATCCTTCAAAGAATTAGATACAAATATACAGCTAAATTCACATTTGATAGAAAAAAATTCTGCTTATCAATGGTTTTCCATTTCAACAGCTACTTACAATACAAGACCCCTCTCTGGCTCTCCCCATTACACATATACAAGAAAAGAAAAAAACAAAAATATTTTTAAAAAATCTCCAACTTTAAGTATATTCTACGAAGTAATCATACATTAGTGCAAAACCAATCTGACCAACCATACATTACATAAACATGTAATAAAACATCTTCTGACCAGTGCCACACAAACACACCAATATCCAAAATCACAATAAATGTTTGATGCCATATAAATCACGTCGTGATAGCCCTTTGGTGCATTTAGCAGGAGCAGAATTTTTGTAGCATTAAGGATGTCTCTTTGCCCCTAAATTTTTTTTGTAGAACAGGATGATATTCATGGCTTCTCTATGGGATTGTGCTTACGGAGTTATGGTAGTTTCAAGGGAGTTGCTATTTAGATGTGCAGAGACACTAGGAAGCCCTGCTGCAATTCTTGACTTTTTCTTGTTCTTTGATGTCTCTGGTTTTTTTCTATTTGGAGGATATTGTATCTTACCCCTAGTTATACTTCTCTTTGATCTAATAAAAATTTTCTTAAATAAAAGAAACTTCTCTCGAGTAAGACTTTTCAATCTTTCCTAGAATGGCCATATCAATTTGTGTTTGTACTAAGGTTTACCTCAATCATTCAAATCACATGCAAGTGGACAAGATATTCTAAATGGTTTTCAACATACAAGTTCATGCACAGAGCCATGCAGAAATGGCAAATAACCCAAGCATTGCAGCATGAGCACTATAATAATATAATATCATAAAGTTCACCATAAACACACAACTGACCTGGGCAAGTATGTCATTCATGGTGTCGCTAGCATCAGCATTGCCTTCACCCAACACTCGCAAAAGTTTTAGCAATCTGATGTGCAGAAATGGGTCTGTGATACCAGCAATATCATACTCTGGTGAATATGGACTATTGGCTAGATCCTTAAGAGTTCTGACCAAACCATCTGTGCATTTCTGTAATAATTGTTCACAAAATGTTTTGTTACAACATAAGCTGTCCAAAATCATGGCTCAATTTGCAGAGTTCTTCATAAAAAAATGCAATCAGAGGTTAACTTTTACACCATAAAGTTGCATAGATAAACCTTGATATTATCCCTTACCAGTTCACATGTTAAGCATTTACTATTTATACCCAGCAGACTTGCTTGCAAAAACTAACACAATGCTGTGACCTTAAACAGTGTGATATTTTTTTGAAAGCATGAGTTTACAAACCCCGTAATACTAGCTCATCAGAAATGTTCAAACACTATAAAAAATTAAACTAAAGCATTTCAAATATTGCAAGGCTTTCAAATTAATATACTCTACAAATTCCATATTCCAGAATATAACTTCATTAAAATACTTGAAAGTTGTAAAATTGTCAAGAATGAAAGCCAAGAATTCATGGACGTTTTAACTCACAAGTCACAAATACCAAGAAGAACGCACACACATATATGAATAGTTTGATTTGCAGCACAAAATATCTGTCATGCTAAGTCTAGTAGATAAGTTTACTTCAAATCTCCAATCAATATCCAAAGTGAGTTCTAGGAAAATACACTATGTCTACATGATTGACAATATAATTTGAGAGATGAAAAACTACCTTCCTAATATGTTCAAGAGCTTCAGTGCTAATTTTACACAGATCTGTACAAAGCTGAACCCCAGTGATCAAAACCCCATGATGCTTCTCTCTGAGTAAGGAAGTAGCAGGATTGATAAAATTTTCTGCCAAGTCTGGAACTTTCTTTATGATCCTTATAGAGCATAATGCTGCCTATATAACAGTGAGCACAGTTAATTTATGAGAATAAATAATGATTAGTCATCACTCATCATTCATGCAGTTAAATGAGAACAGTTTTATTAATAACTCAACATTAAATTACATTACAAGGCTATAATATTTAGAAAATGAAAATAGGGAGATCACAAAACAATGACATGTGATAATATAGACAAGGCTATGAAACCAATTGTTGCATGCTAAGTACTTAGGAAGATGTTAGTAGGTAGACCTCTACTATATGTATGAATTTAAACATGAAGTACAATGAAAGCCACCTTCTTGCGAATATTTGGATCTCGAAATTGCAGCAATCTCTCAACCTCTGGTGCAAGATCACGAGCCATTTCCGCTGAACAAATGTTTCCTAAAGCACAAAGAGCAAGTCCCACTATATACTGATTTGTGTGATTAAGATCTCTGTGATTCAGTTAAGGCTCTGCTAACCCATTATTAATATTTTTTTTCTTCATTTTGTTTCAGTAAGTAGAAGGTAAAAATAACACATTTGTAAAGTGCAATGTAAAAATCAGGTAATATAAAAAGATAAACAGAACTTTGACTAAAAACTGGATACTGTTTCAAAGAATTGGTGACCAACATTAGAACTTCTTGTCTTTCATCAAGAAGCAACATGAGGCCAAGATAACCTATTCTCTTCTCTGGAAATCCAGGAGATGCTATCAACTTGAGGCATTCCATTTGACCAAAATGTGTGGGGTAACCAAGCATGTGGATGAACATTAGCTTAGCCAGGTTCCGATGCCTATAGTCATTATCATTTTCATTTATTGCAGCGCGAATGGCAGCACATTCTTTTCTTACAACAGCACGTTCTTCTGCTGCAGTCTTACAAGCACGTATGGCCCGAATCATGTCCCTACAAGTTGGGATATGAACCAGATAAGTAAAAGATATTGATTATAATTAAACACAAACAAAAACTAAATATTAAACATGTATTATCTTTGCAACTTGAAAGAAACCTGGAAAAATAAAGTGTATTTGATTTTGCAAACCAAACAAATTTTGAAATAAAAAGTCAACCACAAATCACGTTTTTTGTCAGTGACAATATAGTAGGATTGTAATTTCAAGTCTTTTACGCAATGTTTTATCTCATCAAGTCAAAATACAAGGGGAGGACAAGAGATTCTCTCACTATTAACAAAGTAAATCAATACAAGAGTGTTTAAGGCATAGCATACTGCCCCCTCCCAAAACTAGCCAAGTGTGAAAAAAAAAAAATGCTTCAAATTCATTGGGAGACTCTAGACTGGCCACATATTGCAACCAAAACCATAGGATGCTAATATGAAAACTCATTCCTTCACAAGGGAAATAATGAAATAAAAAATAAAATAAAAAAAAGCATGAACAACCTATACGACCCTTGACATCAGATTCAATCATTCAAATCCATGATCGATCTGGTAGGTCATAGTACTTAATAGGAACAGCATCAGTAACATTCCATGGCTGAGGGAGACAAATAAACTAATAAAGATCTATCACTCAGTCGCTTACAATGTTGGAACTACATGTCTCTATGCTTAAGACCTTATCCTAGCAATATACAGAAATACACATTGTAAATGAATTGTTCCAACGCTTTTACAAATACACGAATGAACCTCTGAAGACGTGCAATGTTTATTCAAGTTTGGCGCTAGAATCTAGAGTTCAATTTCAACATCCGATTCAGACACTACGAGAAAACCTCAAGCAGCTAAGCACAACAAAATAAAGCAACCAAACGAATTTTCAATGTCAACATATATCACTAATTTCAGCTAAAAGAAAAATACAAAATCGCGAACGTACAACTAAAAACAGCAACAAATTCAATTAAAATAAAAAATGCGCAGATAATTTAAGATTCTCCGAAACGCAAAGCCCTACTCAGCTACAAAACCAGCACGAAGAATAACAAGCATTCGAACGCATTGTACATGATGCGAGAGTGCGTGTGCGCGTGTGTGTGCACTTGATGTTGATCCAATTCGCGAAGAAGCGAAGAAGAGAAGGATTGAATTGCTTACCTCAAACGCGTTCCTGAAGAGAATGGGTTCATGATTGACGGTGATTGTGTACGGCGAGAAGCTCAAATCGGATCCAATTGCGAGGAGAAGGAATCGGAGACGGAGATCCGAATCGGCGAAACGAAAAGAGATTCGGATCTGATGCGAAGCGAGCGAGTGTTTGCGTTGAGTTGTGTTGTGTATGTGCAAGTTCTGTGAATTTTCAGAGAAACAAAACAACTCAACACCACCGCACCTTTTCTCTCTTCTTTCCACTTTGCAACGATTTTACAATTTTAACGTTTCTGTCACTGGAATTTCTGAAATGGAAAATTAATTGGAAAAAAAAATGCCGAATAATTAAAAATGCCAATTAGGGACAGTTTCGTAAATTTGTCCTGCTTGTAGTAAAAAAAAAATTTAAAAATGTTCCTCATTTCTCATCTTCTCAAGAAAGATGTTACTTGAGTATTAATTTAATTGTGTTGAGGTTAGAGTCACAAACTCGTAAATAATTTTAAAAATGCTAATAATTTAATGGTAAATAAATTTTAAAAAATATCAGTAATGTGTGCATTTCCAATTAATAAACCAACTGTTAGAAATACACCAAAAAAGACCAGAAAAATTGGTTGGGAAATATAGAGACTTTTCTAAAATATAAAAACCAAAACGCTAAAAAAATTGTTTAGATACTAAAACTAAAATTTACAGGGAGAAAAAACATTATGAACCATCTTTTGCGATATTCATCAAATCATATTATTCTCTCTTTTAAAAATATTTTAATAAAGTTATATCCGCATTTCGATTATATTATATTGTATATAAATTAAAAAAACACACAGGTACTATCGTATATTTATTTTTTTGCAGGAAAAATAATTTATTTTATTTATTTAAAAAATACATTTCAAGTTTTTCAGAATAAAATAAAATCAAAGGAAGTAGTGGGATAGTTTGTGATTTTAAAAACAAAAAAAAATGGTAATATTTAAGTAATATTGATTTATTTAAGAAAATAGTGAGATGATATGAAATCTTAAATTTAAAAAGATATTGTTCTTTCTAAATCTATAACAATAGTTAGTTTACAATATTGATGCTTAAAAGGGTTACAAATCTACTTTATCTAATACAATCATTAATAAATATGAATCTCACAACAGTTGTCTTAAAAATTTGATTTATAGTTAACTATTAGCTTATTAAAATTAAAATAAAAATTGGACAGGACAAAAAAGCCAATGGAAAATTGGATTATTTTGAATTTTAAAATTATTTAAAAAATTGGCAATTTAAAAAAAAGTGATTTCTCTAAAAAAAAGCTAAGATGAGAATAGTGGGATATTTTTAAATTTTAAATTATTTTTTATATATATTTTATGCAAATCAATCATCAACCAATAATTCAAAAAACTGCATAAAAGACCATTTAAATTTTGATATTTTACACCACTATTTTAAAAATAATTTATAGAAAAAAAAACTCAAAAGAAAAGGAATGAAAATTAAATAAGATTTTCTATGTAACTGAAAAATGTTTATCTGATATTGAAATTGAAAACTTAAATAAATAAATAAATATATATATATATATATAATGCTATTAATTTAGAGTAAATTAAGGGATTTTAATTTGAAAATCAAATCTTCCTAAAAATTAGGATAACAAAATAGTTGTACGAAAACACGTAAAAAGATAAGATTTTGATTTTTACGTACTTCCATGTACTTTTTTCCCGTTAAAAGGGTTAAATCATGGATTTTTCTTGTAGTGTTGCCATTTTCTTTTTCCTCCAAGTGCATGTTTCTTTTACCAATATGAAGATGGTTTCCTTCCTTGTTAGAGTAAATGCGTAGGAGAGTTAGAGGAAGAAAGGGATAATCCAACGAAAAAGAACATGAATCAGGTTAAATCATTTGCTTATAAAATAATTAAACAATGTGACTGAAGATATATTGTTGAAACCCACCAATTTATTTACACATTTTGATATGATTCGAACTAACCTCCATATATCTCTCTCTTTGTTGAGGAAGCAACTAAGTATGTTAACATAAAACCAATTCTACCTCCGCCATTTATTAAGAATGTTTGCTTGTCCCCAAGGACATTGGTTGTAGAAATCAAAAGTGCACAAAAAAAAGAATTTCAAAACAATGGGTGCTACCCCTTTGACTTTAAGGTTGAAAATTTCTATTGAATGCATGAGAAATAATAAACGGAGAAGAACAAAAACAAAAGAAATTATTATATATTATAAATGCATACAAAAGAAATTCCAAAATGAAAAAAAGCATCCACCTTCCCCATTGCCTTTGTTGTTCCAATCAACAACTTCCTCTGCTATGAAATCCATAGCTAACATTTGCATTCACATAAGCATAGAAATCAATGGCCTTGAACCAATGTACTCCAGCATCTCTTCCTCTCCAAAGACCTTCACTACAATTAGTGGAAGGAGAGTGTGGGAAACACTGTTTGAAGAGAGTGGAAAAATGAAAGAGTATATAGAAGTTAGTAGGTTGTTACGATTACGTAGTTTTTGTGTTAGTTGAGAGGTAAAACAATAAATAAAATGAGTAATCCAAATTTTATATTTCTCATTTACACATTGTTATTGTTATTTTGGTTAAATCATACAAAGATTGTTGGTATTTATTAAAGATAAAATGATGTAAAAAAGTAAAGATAAAAAATAGTTGTTAAGATGAATATTCTTTTTATCTATTGTTATAGATAAAACATATAAAAAAGTGTTAGAAAATATATTGTCTCGTATACTTTATTTGGTGGTGCATCATTTGTCATAAAATTAATTCAACTAATTTATATGATTTTTTGTGTCAAGAACTGTGTAGGTCCATTTGGACACCACCGATTATTTTTATCTAATAATATATACTATAAAAATAATCTGTTTACCTTATTTTTTGTTGGCATTTCTCACATAACAAATTCAACTTATTGATATTTTTTGAATAAAATATTGTGTGCTCCAATTTGTGCAAAAAATATAATGGGCCAAGTTGTTCCAATTTAGAATCAGATCCATCTCCTTATATCCAATATTTTTGTTGTCAACAGTATTTGAAAAATAGCCGTACTTTCCCACTTGAAAAGGTCTTGGAAGGTTTTTACTTCCTGCACCACCAAAAACACCAAAACAGACAAAACTAGTCCTCCGCCCAACACCATAAGCCTGGTCAGATGTCCACAAGCCCAAATGGCTAGGAGCCTAGGACTAGGAGTTTGTATTAACATCCTCCTTGCTTTTAAGTTTTTACCCCTCCCTACAGCTTCTGGCTGATGAATAATATGTCATAACAATTCAAATTTGAGACTTTCTATCCATTTGATTTCATCTCATACTTTCCTCGTTGGAATATAAAAGGGACAATTCCAATCATTTTTTCACTAACTATTTGATCCATTTATGTATAACTTTAACTAATTTGTTCAATAAACAATGAATGAATGTATTAAATTGGATGACCATTTGTTATTGGGTAGAGAATGTGTTGTCCAAACTAATTTGTAATTGATTAGATCAAGTAGTTCAAAGTTCCTTAGATGAGTATATATAGGATTTTAAGAGTCTGAGTCCTAGATTAAAAATATATATAAATATTGATCTTATTTCTTTAAAATATTTTTAGAAAAACAAAATTTTTATATACTTTAAATAGATAGGTTGAATATCCATCCATAAAAGATGCTTAATAGAATATATTTTTTATTTATTAAATGAATTATTACTGAATTATATTTTTTTATACATTTTTTACTGTCCTTAAATTAAATAAATTAACGATTTATTTTTATCCTGGTTAAATTTTAAATTTATATAATCCATCTGTTTGACACCGTGTTGAAATGGGAGATCCTCGCAAGCCATTCTCACTATGAATGATAACTATTAACTAGTATGGGAATATTATTAAGTGCATGCTTAATTTAACATATTTTAAAGAGGTCATTACTTTTTTTTTATATAATTTTTCAAGAAATACATTTTTTGGCTAAACAAATATATTTTACAAACGTGCACTAATTACTTATAATCTTTTCCTTTTTTTTCCTTTTATATGATGGTGATTAGCGATCAAGTAAATGATTAGTGGATATATGCAGATAAAACAAAGATAATCCTATGACATCAAAATTGGAATATACCTCACATTTACTTTCCCTATATACAACAAAACTAAATAAAAAGGCAGTAGGAAAGTGTAAACCGACAAATTATTGAAATTAATCAGTAGATGGTAGCTGCAAGTTTTTAAATTAACTTAAATTATAAGTGTTTAATAAAATTAGTTATTGAAGTACCTGGAAAATGTAAAATGACATATTTAAAAAAGATAATAAGAAAATTGAATAATTTTTTTAAAAATAAAAAGAAAATAAAATATAAAAAACTATAAGTCAAATGTTATTTCAAGTAGTATTTCAAAAAATACTAAAAATTACTTAAATAAATTGTTTATTTACATAACAACTAAATAAAATTTTCAATTAATAAAAAAACTAAAAACTAAATAAAATATCCTGTCAAATATTATATTCAAAAAGTCTAACTATACGTTAGGATTGGCAAAATGGGTCTGGCCCGCAAAAAAATGCAGGCTGGGTTGATAATATCAACCCGCTAATCAAAAGCGGGCTGGGCTAGTCCGCCTTGCAAAATTGTGGTCCAAACGCGGGGCGGGACGGGCCAGCCCGCTGGGCCAATATTATTTAAAATATTAAATATTAAAATTAAATAAATATATTTAACATATTTTGAAATAAGTATATTTTTTTAATTTATACTCTTTTACATTCTCATAATTAATTTCTAAGTTTTAATATTAAAATATATATGATAATGATACTTTCAAATAGTCTTTTATTACTAGCATATTACACTTTGGACAGTTTACATCCATAAATTCCATTTGCAAATGGTGTAATTTTGTGAATTATTACATGACATCATTTATTTAGCATTAATTTTAAATTATTTACTTTTATTTAACTTTGTATTTTTTTTAATTATCATATTTGTATTTTTTTTTTTAAAAATTGTATTTTTTTTAAAAATTAATTTTTTATTTTTTAGGCGGACTGGTCCACTAGCTCGCTGGCCCGCATTAAAGCAGGACGGGCTAGCATTTCCAGTCCACTTTGCAAAAGCGAGCCGGGCTAGCCCACCCTGCATTTTTGGCGGGCCATTTGCCATCCCTACTATACGTTTAAAAATGCCCAGCACAACCACAAATTAGGTTGCTATTGTACCTTAAAGTGTTTGATATTCAATAGTAAAAGTAATATTGGCCAATGATTCTATAATAAATACTTAAACTTCATTGTATAAATATCTGTCGATAAAACATTGGATAATTCATTTTGAATATCAATGCTTGGATTCATCAACAACAAAAAAAAAATATCCACAATTTAAATCTAAAATCTTGATGAAAATTAAACACATATAATAATAGACAAACTCACTAGGCAATCTTCTTGATGATGAATGTTGGGATAAAATGTAGAAAGACATAAATTCAAATCTCAATGTAACTATTATATCATAACATATTTTCGGCTATAAGTTCCATTTTAATTTAAAATGAATTTAGATATTTTTTTAATAATCAGTTTAAAGATATTTTTCTTTTAGATTCAATAAAATCAAGTAGTATTATTTTTTAATTATTTAATACAGAGATAAAATATTAAGAATTTAATAATGCAAAATGTCATAATGTCACTCACATGCAGTGGCTAGTGGGGGCTCCCAGCATGTCATCCACTTGTGAGGAAATTTATAGTTGACACATTCCGGTGGTCACTCGCCTTATCAGCTTCCATCTTCAATTCTCTCAATTCATTTGTCACCACTATTAATATCTATCATCTATCACCTTCACAACTAATCTAACTACATTGAGAAATTCAATTCAGCGGCATACTTTTAAGTTTTAATTACGTTATCATGTTCAGGAAGTAGTTTTAGGTGGATTTAAATATATATTTTGTTTTATTCTTTGTAAAATATGATTTGTTTTATTTTTTGTCTTTAAAATATTTTAGATAACACTTTTTTATTATTCAAAATATTATCTAAAATATTTTTAAAACAAAAAACAAAACAAACAATGTTCTATTAAGAGCTAAAACAAAAAAAATAAAATTACAGGAACAAAAATTAAATCATTTGTTGGAATTGTTTGTATCTGGAAATTGGAAAAAATGCAAAATGGTAATTGACGCATTGATCAAATCAAACATAAATTTTGGCATGCTCCACTAGGTGTTGTTTCTCTTTGTCTAGAACTAGAATCATAGCAAACATGAGATGTTTGTATGGTACCCACATAAGAAATACAGAGTAAAGTTATCTAACGGTGTTTATACTTCTAGAAGAAGAAATACTCATACGTGTCAGAACTTTTCAGTGGAACAAGGACAAAAAGAGCGGAGAACAAATATGTAATATATCTTATATTTCATAGCAGAGAACTTCTGCTGTACATTAAACATCATCAC
Source organism: Glycine latifolia (assembly GCA_013407115.1). Lineage (NCBI taxonomy): Eukaryota > Viridiplantae > Streptophyta > Magnoliopsida > Fabales > Fabaceae > Glycine > Glycine latifolia. Next base: position 35,406,694 of record CM023948.1, read on the forward strand.
AAGAATAAACAGCGTGCCAAAATTTTTTTATCTTACCCTCAAATGTGGCCGGAGCGACCTACAATTTGGCAAAACTGATTGAACATCTAATATTCTGATGATCAGCTTCCCCTAATAAGGAAGGATCACACTGTCAAAAGGAAAATATTAATTATACTTCCTGTACTTAATTTCATCCTCCCATCTCGAATTAAAGCTGGATTGGGGATTCATTACTCCTAGTCTTTGTGGTTGTATATACTTAGTACTTGTTGATATGACCCATAGAACTGATTCGAGGTCGAATATAGTGATGATCATAGAGAGATTGACCATAATCCACAGGCTTGATAACTACACTTTCCTTCTTCCCTTCCTGCTCTTGCACTGCCCCAAATACTATCTCATTGATTTCCTCATGGCTTTGCTCATAGTAAGTGTGAGGGACTGATGAATGATACAGATGGCGATGATGTTTTAGTTGTTGCTGTTGCTGCTGCTGCTGCTGTTGATGTTTTAGTTGTTGTTGCTGCTGAAGATCTCCGCCCCATCCACTATAGAATGCACGACTTTGCCAAAGTTGTTGCATCTTTTCTACATCCTTGGACATGAAAGCATACGTTTTCCGTGGTGTTGGGGTTCTAGGGTCAATTGAAGGAGGCTCATCTTCATCTGGAATCATAAAACTTTCTTGCACGGGCCAAGCATTTACTTGCTTTGGAGGTTGCTGGAACAGTGGTTGGCTTTGAAATTCATAGCTCTGTGGTTTTTTTCTGAAACCAGGAAATAACGCTCCCATTATTTCCACAACTGATACCCCAGCATTGGTAAGAAGCTTCCCAATGGATCCAAAGAAACTTTCTTCTTGCTTATCCGATTCATCTTCTGATGGAATTAAAGGAGGCCTGACAGACTTCAAGGGCTTTTGATATGGACTTGGTGAAATGCCAGACATTGCTGCACCCTCAACCTACAAAAGCAGCAGATGAATAAATGACTCAAGATTTCTCATATATTCACATAACAATTTTAGCAACATTAGACTAGGCAGTTTTAGAGAACAAAGGACAAGTTTAAATTCAGTGGCAAGTGTATCTATAGGTAATCTTGAGATAAAAAGAAAAAAATGATAATTTGAAAACTAAATAGCATAGCAGGAAATGAGAGAGATATTGGAAAGTTGAGAACAGTTGAACTTCCTAAAATAACTCCAGATATCTACTACATCTAGATTAGTTGAAGTTCTATCAATGGACAATGATATTTATTTATGATGTCTATATCAGATTTACTACAATGAATCAGACGGCAGAAGACAATGCTAGGCACTCACATCCTGCGATGCTACAATTGTAACAAGTCTACTCTGTAATAATGCAAGCATATAGCCAAAGAAGCCAGCCCCAACAAGCATTGCAATTCCTGCAAATTGACCTCAATCAATCTTATCAATCAAAAGGTTTTCTAGAGAAAGGAGACTCTGGATTGATTTAGTTTACCAAGTGTAAATCCATTTTCGTATTGATAAGCACAATCATCAAAGTGTAGTTGGATCTCCCTGATGGCTTGGTTCCCCCTGTCTATGACAAGTAGGGAACAACTACTTCCAACATAAACCACATCAAAATCATTAGAAAATTTAGCTTCTTCACTTGGACCATCAATATGGCCCCCTCCCCGGCTCCATTTTCCTCCAGCAATTGTTGTGACCCCTGAAAAAAGAAACCTTAATAAAAGGCTCCAATTTACAATTCTAATGTGAGAAGTAGAAAATAAGTCTTATGGGGGAGAAGACTGAGGAGGACAAAGGATTGCTCAGAGTATAACACAATGCTTGCCTGAATCACTAATTTTCCTAATTGCCATATTCATTATATCTGCAACATAGATATTTCCTCGGTTATCAACCGTTATCCCCTTTGGGTTATTCATCCTAGCCTCCCGAAGCCTTCCATCAACATGTCCAGAATATCCTTCAGCAGATCCTGCCACCAGCTTCGGTCTGGTATCTGCAAAATTGCATTGCACATGCCATTCTTTAAGTAAGGAAAATATACACATTCATATAAATTGGTTCAAGTGTGGCAGAGAAACTGCATTAAAAATAGAAGTCCCACATACACAACAAGTTCGAAATGCATTACCGTTACCTTACAAAATTGTGATACATGATCTTTCATAAACCTCAAGCAATAACTAAAGTGACATGATATCATGCTTAGCACATAGCACATTGATTCAAATCTTTTGTGATTCCACATAGCAAAAAGTCTAACAACCTAGTGGATGTTTGGTTTGCAGTTAGAAATGTTGCGACACACGTTCCAATGGAAATCCAAAAGATAAAAGCAAAATGAACACAGAAACAAGGGTCCTGATCCGTTGGCAAAATGACTTTTGCTTCAAACGTACTTTTGCAACGGAGAACTAAACATGCACCTAGTTATGCTGATTTTACAAAATTAAATTAAATAATAGATAAATCAAACGAGTCAGATCACAAACTTAAGCTACCATCCTACCAAATAAACACGCACTTACTCAAAGAAAGCGAGGACGGAATCCTATAAATGTTACTATTAGCCGAATCCAGAATGAGAAGCTCCCCATTGGCCAACACCTCAACTGCATAAGGCTCAATTCCAAGCTTGCTTCCATCAAACACAGTTTCCACAGTGTACCCACTCTCGAACTTCATCATCGACTTCGCACCAATCGCTGCAACATTTCAATTCCACATAACCAAAAAATTCAAAATTGAAATGAAACAAAAAGAAAATGCAATCTACATTGTAAAGTTTCATACCGATTTTGGTTGGTGCTTTGAGTGACCAGACCCATTTGGTGAACGCAGGAACGGCATTTGAGAGAAACCCACTAACAATCTCTGCAACAAGGAACAAATTGTTAACAAAAGAACTAAAATGGTGAAACTGAAGTGGAACAAGAAAATGGGGTACTACTCACTGGCGGGTAAAGTGGTGGATGGTGCAGCTGAGGCATTGCTGAGTAGAAGCAAAAGTGTGAAACTGAACGCAAAATGGAGCTTTGCCATTGATCCTGGGAAATGCAAGCTCTGAGAAAGAAGGGAAAACCCTAAAACATTATTGATATTGGAGAAATGGGGCACACTGAGAAAGGAGGGGTGTTAGAAGAAACTGAAACAGTGGGTTTGGAGAGTGTTGTTGTTGAGTGTGGCGTGTGAAAGGAAACAGAGAAGGGGAAAGGCAAAAGAGACAAGAAAAAGAAACGGAAAAAGCAAATGGGGACTAGTGGATCATAGGCAAAGCAAGAGAGAGAATCATAATAATAGTAAATGGAGAGAATCATGAACCGCCATTATTGTCTACCTTCATTTCTCAGACTCTTTGTATCAGTAGTTAAGTCCTAACCATAATCTAATTATTTCTTTTTTAATAAGTGAAAGTTTAGGGATATTTAGGAGGTCACTAAGATATACCTCAAGACTTATTAAATGTTTATAAAAAAAATTATAAATCATCCATCAATAAGATCTTTTCATCGGTATTAAGATTCAAACTTGTATCTTATTCATATCTTTATAAGATACGAGTTCTGATTATTATCAAGTGAATTAATTTTTGTTGGATTTTAAGTAATTGATTTAAGTATTACTCTTATACTATTAGCTAATTAAACATTATACAAAATTTATACACAATTTCACAGTTATTTGTGATTAAATTGATTCGAAGACATACTTAAATTGTATTTAATGATTTCGAATTAACTTTGTTAAAATTCATTTGATCTTCCTTTAAAACAAACAAAACCTGTAAAAAAGGGTAATAAGCACTAGTGAGAAACAAATATTCTCTCTTGCCAAATTTAGCTATTACCGCTGCCATGTGGTAAGGCTGTAAAAGGGTTTCACATTAGTTTCTTTCTCTTGTCAAATTCATTTTTAACATAAAATCCCCGCTATATATTCTGTAAGGGATATCAATATCTCAGTCTCAGATTACAGTTAAATATTGAAGGTCACAGTGGTTCACATTGATAATGTCAATGTTGCATTAATTAGTCGAGTGTGTTTTCTGGTTGGTTTATTAAATGATTTGTACCAAGTATATTGAAAATAAAAATTGCTTAAATCATTATTTTTTTTTATTCATGATGTAGAAGAGCTTATTAGTTAGTACGACTTACATGAAAATATTATAATATCTTTTAAAAAATAAAAATAATAGGAAAAATATTGAGTGCCTTTGATGATCTTATTTCTTGTTTTAAAATAGTTTATAATATTTGTGAAGAACTTAAAATCCTTTTTCTATAATTTAAACAAATGCAAGTATACTATAATTAAGTGACACCATAAATAATATATATTGACAATATTGACAACACCTTAAATATTATAGAAACTGAAACCATGAATTTACTATGCTGCACATACGATATGCTTTTCCCAGTAAAATTTGTTTCTACAATAGCATTTTGTATTTTTGACGTCAAAATGGATAATGGACCCCCTCTCCTACCCACACACGAGAAAGAAATACCATAGATCACATATGAGTGTTGATGCCCTCACTAATAGGCATTCCTTTTTCATATAATATCTTGTAACAATTTGTATCATTATAGCTACCTTTTTTCCATAAATGAATTGTTTTGTGGTCCATACCAGCATGGAGCAACGAATGAACATGAGGCTAATTTCATCCCTGCCCATCATTACTTTTTCTTCTGTTTTTAGTCTTGACTAGTAGTGATAACTTAAGAATCAGAAGGGCAAAGGGTGATTAGTATTATGATGAATTTGTAGAATCACTAAGAATTAGTTATTACTATCAAAATTCCGCTACATCTTTTTCGTATGGTGCAATCAGCAAATACAACTTAATTAATGATCATGGGGACAGATCTAGTTACCACAAACCATGATCATGATGGTTTTCAAGACCAAGCTGTATTAGCCAATAATGTTGGCTGTGTATATATATACATAGCTGGCAATTATGTCATGCCATGTGATGAGACTGTTGTGTAGCATTGCTATTGCCAATTCAAGTGATGCTTGTTGAATTCATCAAGATCAGCTAGACTGAACATTTTATATAACATTATATATATATATATATATATATATATATATATATATAATTCCCCCAAAAGGAGAAAGCAAATAGTGACACTGTGACAATGCAAGAAAAATGTGGACAATTTTGTATTCCTTCCCGAGACAAATTAACAACAAAATTACAAAACAGTCTCTCCTTCCTTTCTCTTTTCTTAATGCAGTATCAGGAAATTAAACTGAGATATGTCATACTGAACTAGCTGGTAGACAAAAAAAAAAAGATATTTGTTTAGCTGCAGTGACTATCTTCTCCCAAAATTTCATGGGATGGGCCATTTTGCTCCTCAGTTTGGGTGTATTTCCATGTGATAACAAGTAATAACATTAAACCATGAGTAATAGTATTTAATTATTTCTGTAAGTACTTTTTTAATCCTAATAGTCCGAAACGAAACTGTTTTGGTCCTGATGAGATTCTGTAACCTAGTTTGCCTATATTTTTTGTTTGCAAAAAAAAAAAAAAACCAATTAATTCCCCAATGTAAGCAGCTTCAAATACATTGGTACAATTCCAATCATGTTAGAAGCATTATTAAGTCATCTTCTCTAGCTAGTACATTCAACCTTTATTTTGTTTTTGGCCATTCACTCATCCCATGTTGGGCATTATTTGGATACTTTATTTTTGGGAAAATTAAATATGGAATATCAAATTTATAGTAACTCTTATATCATGTTGAATTAATTGAGTCAAATTCTCTTGATAACACCTCATAATATAAAAGTAGTGTGAGTTCAATAGATTGGTATGAAAAATTATATTTAGACAAAGGCAAAACACAGTAAAAGAAGAAAGTTTTATTTATTTATTAAGATGCATAAAAATATTTTTTTATAAGTTTAAGTTTTTAACATAAAAAAGTCTATTAATTGTTTAACAAGTACTTTTAGGACACTGTCAAACTGGTTAGTAAGATTTTTCTTTTTTATATTTTTCACAAGATATAACAAAATAAAAAACAAAATAAGTTTAATGATCATATACTAATAAATTTATTATATTATATATAATAAGTTGTGGTGAAATAACAATATAAAAACATTTTACTATGACTGCATCCATGTTTTTCTCATAAAATAAAATAAGTAACTTGGTAGAAAGAAAAGAAAAAGTTATAAAAAATATTATATAAATATAATAATATTATTAATAAATTTATTATGGCATCTGTCTTTGAAAAGTTGTACTTGAACACAGCTAATTCTTCCCTAGCTCCCACAGGCCATACGTTGCTAAATGGTAACCATCAGTCATCACGCAAGGCAACCAGCCTTTAATTATCAGCTTAATTAAACCTCTCTTTGAAAAAATCCACTCTATGTATATTGCCACTCGATCTGTCAGAAACAATTCCCAATTTTTTTAAAATAAAGAATTTCTCTCCATTGCAATATTTTGATAATTTAATTTTTCAATCCTTATTTTCCAATGTTAAGTTTATAATTATTTACTGATTTTTTTATCCATAAATATTAGTAATTTTTTTATTAACATAAAAGTTGTCAAATCCATAATATCTTTCTTGTCTCTTTTTCTTGGTTAACTACTCATCCCATTTTATATTTCTAATCATTTGTTACATTATTCTTCCTCAATGAGATTCATATTACTGACTAGGAATTGAGTTTAATTTGGTCATGGTCACGGATAACCGATCAGATTGAAAGAGATCTAAAAAAAATTAACAATGTAATTGTCAACACTAAACAAGTGTTACTCAATTGAAAATACATGCTAAATTTATAGGAAAAATTTAAGTTCAATTCTTAAAAAAATAAAGAAAAGAAAAGTTTTAACTATGATTAAGTTATAAAGGTTACTCTAATTATATTAAAAAGATGTAACTGTTAAAGAAAATAGTTTAACGGGACATGTTATTGCATGGTGTCGAGCAAAAATGTTATTGCAGGGTACCCCTTGTTCAGTGCAAACAACTATAGGGTTCACAAATCAAGCACAACTACTGAACCACGGCTCTCGGAGTAGGACTGTAGGAGGCACCAACAAATTATAAAAAAAAAAAAAAAAAAGTTGACGTTACTTTGCACACGAGAAGAACAGTAATACTTATTAATCTTACAATTTACAACATGTATGCAAAAAGGAGAAAAAAGAGAAGGGACAATTATCGAATAAGATAAATTTAAAATAATTGTAAAGATGTATTATAAAAACAGCATCACTCCAAAAAGGAATAGTCATCTTCTTATGCATAATCTTCCTTATTTTATTAAAATTAATAAATAAGCAATCTCGTTAACAATATTTTGAAAAACAGTATTTGTTAAACACTATCAAATACAATACATTAAATATTTGACTAAAATATATTTTTCTTTCCCCTAATTTTTTAAATATGTGATTTTAGTTTTCCTATTTTTTAATTAAGATATTTCATCCCACTTTTAAAAAGTTTGTAATGTTAGTCTTTTATTTTCTAATTGATACATTTTGTCCACATTTTAAATTTTAGTTATTATGATTAATTTCAAATATTAATTTATGTATTCTGTGAACTAATATGCGTCTATTAATTATCTACATGACAAATATTCTTTTAAAATTATTTAATTGCTAACAAACTTAATTTATTAAAAAAAGAGCTTTTGGCTTCTGACCAATTATCAATACTGTGCTTAATATGTAACTTTTTTTCTTATAAATCACATGTATCTTCCATGACTCCGGTTCGAGTTGGTATAGACAGTAAGCTTTTTTCTTTAATTATTTAAAGCATTTGTATATTTAAAACTTAAACTTAAAATCTCTCATTAAACTAAAATAATTTCATGTTATATGTTATATGCCCTCAACTACTCAAGCATGTCTTCATCATGAATATCATCAAGAATGCACATCGATCACAAACTCTGCTTGAGTACCACCATTCATCAAAGTGGAAAACTGGAAAGAATCATTCTAATTAGCTACCAAGCCTGTGCTTATTCCCAGCAGAGAGGAAAACAAGACACTGATCTGATGAGTCCAATCCAGCTTATGAGTTTTGCATGAATAAATATAATATGATAAATAAAGAGGAAGACAACAAGGAGGAAACAAAAAAACATTACTTGTGGCTTGACTTCAACTGTAGGTGATTAATCAACAATTGTTTGGCTTGGCAAGAGCCAAAATCAAGACCTAAACTGATGGTACCACCACCCCCAAAGCGGAATATCTTGTGTTAAAATTTCATAATACTAACATTTATCACGTGAAAATTTGTCTTTTTCTTTTTTTTATATATAGAAGTATTCATAAATTTTGATAGACCCTACCCCAACAACATATACAATATAAAGGAGATAGACAACAATTTTAGTATTTAGATCCATCAGTTGCCTGCCTCCATGTTACATATTCTTGGATTATTTGGACAATTATAGTCTGTCAATTATATTTATTATTAATCTCAATTATGTGATCATTATGTTAATGTTTATTGGAATTAATATTATTATTGTAGAAAAATATTAGTAATATTGATGCGGTAGAGTGACAGATTTTGTGAGACTCAGACTTACTATCATAATAAGCAACTGAGCCCATATAAATTTAACACAGAAAGTGATCAATGTTTCTTTCCACTATGCAGTCAGTGTAATATAATTGCTTCACTGAAACTGCATAAAAGATTAAGGTATTGTGGAATAGTGATAGTTTGTCGCCTTACTCGCTCCAATGGATCCAAATGTCTTATATGGTAGATTATGTTATCACATACTATAATTTTGCAAAACAAGTTTCAAAATCATATTGTCAGGAAATAAAAGAAAACAAAGGGAAAAGAATAGTTAAGTAGAACTGTAGTTAAATCACATCCTCAACATCAAATTATCCTTTCTCTTTATATACTTACAACTTAATATCTTTATTCTGTCCTGAAGAGAAAATAGTTGTCCAATACACAGGTTTCAAAATGTCACAACAATATATAGCAAAGATCTAACCAAAGAAGATTGTAGTGTCAGCGATTTATATTTTTTAATCAAATAATTTTTAGGTATGAAAAAAAATTTGTTGAAAAAAATTTATCTTATATATTCTTATGATCTTTAAGAAAAATTAATCATCATTTTCAACTAGAACTATTAAGTACCAATATCATAATAAAAAATATATATCACAAAATCTAAAAATATTAAAGTGCTATGCTATCATCATCTCATTCAATTCAGAAAGAAAAAAAAAAAAAAACAGCCTTCATGTCGTGTAGCAATGAGCAGTGTCTTTGATCTCCTTTCCCCAAATCCAGGTAATAGCAAGCTTCTGTATTTGTGGCTTATATTATTTCTACTTTTTTATTTTTTTATCTTGATCTCCAACAACATCAAGTATTTTATTTAACATTTCCCTCCTCTTTTTAATTATGCAAAAATATACATAAATATGGTACACATTTTTTCTCTCACTTTTTTGGTCATGGTGTTGCTTTAAATAATGTGGTATACTTGCATTCTATCCACCCAAGACTGCCTCCATCAACAATTGCAATCCATGCTAACCGCCCACGTCTTTCTTTAACTTTAACATAGCATTATTTATATTATAAGTGCAAAGTGCAATGACATGCCAAATGCTCCACGGATTCTGTCTCTGCATTACAAAGGTACATCCATCACCAACATATATTCATTTTGATTTGACATGAGCCTCTGTCCATCAATATATCTCGTAACATCATTGTCAATTATCATAATTACTATGCGAATTACTTTTAAAATTGAGAAGTAGAAGTTTTTCAAATTATTTTATGTCATGTTTTTTTTAATTTTCTTTTTGAAAAGATATGTTATGCACCAAACAGTTTTATACTTGTACTGTAATTCAATAATACTAAAATATGTGATAAATTTATTAATTTTTACCATAGTTATTTTAAAATTGACATTTTTTCAATTATTTTAAATAGAAAATATAAAGTTGACTGAGTGATTAAGAAATAAAAAAAAGTCATAAGTTTAGTTTCTCTCGTATTAAAAAAAAATAATAATTAATATTTTTGGTAAATTTTTATTGGTTTATTGTATAAGTTTTTATATTAACAGTGTATATAGCAATTGATTAAAGATTATTACGATATTATCTTCATATTATTTGTTGCTGAAGCCTGAATATATCCGATGTTTAATAAAGCTTTAATATTATGCCATGCTTTAATATTATTTAACTCAACGGTTATTTTCTTAATTGAGTCAAATCTATCTTAATATTTTTTTAATACAACTGTAATGTAACTCCTCAGCTCGCTTCTCATGGAGTAGAGATCCTCTCCGGCTACTGGAATTCCGGTAGAAGTGGGTCCCACAGCTTGTATTCTTCTCTCTTATCGAAAATTTCCAAGTAACTAGAGAGAAGACTAATAACCCCTTCTCATGTATCCATTGGGAATTGTCGGCATGATTCCCTGAATTTTAGAATAAGATATAGTCCAACTGTCCAAGTCATCTTGATGGAAGACTTTCCTATATTGTTCCTCGTTCCAACCTTGTGTATGCTCAAGAAAATACCACTTAAACTTTAATTATTATGATGATATAAAATTTTATGCATTTAAAATTTGTTTAAATTTAAGCATATGTCGTGGGTAGTAATTTATTAACTTTTCCTAGAAATTTCTTTCATTTGATCAAGGTGAGGGATTACCCATTAGGCTGAAGCAAGATATCTCAAACCAGATCGTCATTATGTATAGTGAAGAAAAATAGTGTAACTGTACAAGCTATTTGGGGCCTCGTGTTCAATGCGAACAACTATATGTTCTACAGTTCTAGGCACAACTACAGCTCTAGGTGGCACCAGCAAGTACAAGAATTTGATGTAACCATTTACGTGAGAAGAATTTGTCAAGCTCATTCATGAACCGCGCTACTGAACACAAAAGAAACAAGCCATGAAAAACCGGTTCAGGTGCAAAGAATCCTATCTGCAACAGCAAGGTCCACCATATATGTCAGGGGCATCATTAATAACTTAACATTCCCTGATTCACATGTGAAGAATATTAATCCTCTCAACTAGAGAAGAAGCACAAGGAACCAATAACTCAAACCGTGCTCTCAAAAGAAACTTGGAATTGTGCTAGATGCCTTGGCTTTGGCTTAGATGAAGCACCAAGGCCTTGAAGCAACTTCAAGACATCAGCAGGATCATCAAGATAATATTTGGCCTTGCTAGGTTTCTGACCTACAGTGCAGGCAAAGATCTCTGGAACAACTGGCAATGAAGGGCATGAAACTGTCCTAAGTATGCTCTCAAACATGTCTTCATCAGAAATGTCATCTCCCACACACATCACAAAATCTGGTGGATTGCCATCATTAACCATAGTGGAAAGAACCTTTTCAGCTACCAAGCCCTTGTTTAATCCCTGCAGAGAATTGAAGAAGACTTCGATAAGTCCAATCAAGCCTATGAGCATAGGAAGATTGACAAGGAGGAAATGAAAGAACTTTACCTGTGGTTTGACTTCAACAATATGCTGGCCCCTGATAACAACTGCAGGTTCATTAGCAAGTACACTTTCCAGATGATTTAACAATTCTTTGGCTTGGCATGAGCCAAAATCAGGGTCTGCATCTTGATGATGCCAGACCAAAGCACTTTCCTTAGCTTCAATATTAGATCCATCAGTTGCCTCTGTATACAACTGCATGACAGGTTCCACAATCTTCTTCCAATCAAAATCAGGAGACAAGGGACTGGTTTCCCATTCAGAATCGTTATTCCACCTGCAACCACAAAATGAAGAGCCACACTTATATTTTTTGTTTTGGAAGGAAGAAAAAATGGAAAGGGTATATATGGTACCCAAATTTTTCTAACACTTAAATACACACCTTAGAAAGTATCCGTGTTCGGCTGCAAGTCCAATCATTTTGCATGAAGTAAACCAATCACTTAAAGAATCTCTTCCCCTTCCACTCACAATGAAAACAGTATTTTTAGGATCGTTGCACATATCATTTAGCATGGATATGACTTCAGGGCTGGGGGTCTTATTTATAGAAGATTTTGGCACGATAGTACCATCATAATCAAGAAATATGGCTCTTCTACCGGTTCTTTTGTATGCTGAAACAATGTGATCAACAGACAATTTTCTAAAACCAGGAGAAAGAGAAACGACTCTAAACCCTAGGCCCAAACCCATTCCCCAGCATCTTTTGGTGTAATGATCTTTGCATGCTCTCTCCAAATCCTGCATAAAGCTGCGTGCCCAATATGCCACATCATGAGAACTGATGTACCGGTAGTGTTTCTCATGCCTCAATTGCTTCTCTGAATCATTCATCGTAACAGCTGAATACAGAGCATCAGCAACAGCATCTATGTTCCATGGATTGACCCTGATTGCTCCACTTAGAGAAGGAGAACAACCAATGAACTCAGACACAACAAGCATGCTTGTACGAGGAGAATCACTTTTCCTAGCCAAAGCTTTATCCATCTGTGCAGTTCCTTGTCTACAAACAATATATTTGTATGGGACTAAGTTCATACCATCCCTCACAGCATTGACAATGCAACATTCTGCTACAGCATAATAGGCACTCTTCTCAAAACGAGGAACAGGACGATCGATGAGAATTACAGGCCGATAATTGTTTGAGCCATAAGTATCATTAATCCTCTGGGCAATTAAATATGTTTCCTTCTTTGCTTCCTGAACATCCTTGCCTGAACTCCTAGCAGGATTCACAATCTGTACTAGGACAACTTTGTCCTTCATATCATGATTCTGCTGCAGCAGCTGCTCAACAGCTAGAAGCTTCAGACTGATGCCCTTAAAGATGTCCATGTCATCAACACCAAGAATCACCTTCCTACCCTTAAATTCTTCCTGAATCTCTTTCAATTTAGCTGATGTAGATTGAAGATTTAATACAGATTCAAGCCTACCCATATGAATGCCTACAGGCAGAATTTTGATAAATATAGTACGCCCAAAGTAATCAAGTCCTATATGTCCTCGTTTAGATTCATAGTCAAGACCTAGCATTCTTTTGCAACAAGAGAGGAAGTGGCGAGCATAATCAAATGTATGGAAACCAATTAAATCAGAATTCAACAATCCCCTCAGAATTTCATCCCTTACTGGCAAAGTTCGGTAAATTTCAGATGAAGGGAAAGGACTGTGAAGAAAGAATCCAAGCTTAACGCGATTATACCGCTTCCTCAAAAATGTAGGCAAGACCATCAAGTGATAGTCTTGAACCCAAACAAAATCGTCATCAGGATTGATTATTTCCATAACCTTGTCTGCAAATATTTTGTTTGCAGAAACATAAGCCTGCCACAACGAGCGGTCAAACCGATCACCATGATCAGGGAACATAGGTAGCATGTAATGAAAGAGAGGCCAAAGCTGCTGTTTGCAAAAGCCATGATAAAACTTCTTCTGGACATCATGGGGTAGAAAGGTAGGTATGCAATTAAAGTCCTCCAGTAATTTCTGAGCAACTTGATCCTGCTCATGGGCATCTATTTCAACCTTGAGGGATCCCACATAGATCACCTCAGTGTCAGAAGAAAAACCATCTTTTAATTGTAACAGAATAGAATCCTCATCCAAACTGAAACACCATTTACCAGTTTCAATATCTCTTTTGGCCTGCAATGGCAACATGTTTGCCACAAGGATTTTCCGCTCCCGATAACCAGAAGAGCTAACATCAGAATCCCCATCATATCTACCATGAACATCCAGGTCAGAAATAACTCCAGGAACTGTCATAATCCTTGGAATACTTCTTGGCATGTGAGGAATATCCAGTAAACCTCCAGCTAAGTCTAGTAGATTAACATATGATCTTGATGCCATGAATGATCCAAGGGAATCTTTTCTTTAATGCCTTTTTTCCTATCAATTCACACACACACACACAAAAGTAGTTAATAAATAAATTATTAGAAGAAACACACATTCTAACCAGTATCCTACCAAATATTAACAGATAAGTGTGCAAATTTATCTACTGTTATCCTCTTTTGTGATTCTTTCCAGGCACATTTGGTAGCTTCGTTCTTGGAGTTTATAAAGGCACTTGGACAGATTACTTGAACAATAGCAATTAGAAAAACTTGTTTTTTTTTTGTATTAAAAAAATAGTTAACAAACCATTCATTAATGCACACAATAATAAGTTGCAACTTAAAACATAAATTTCCAGGCTACAAGTATTCCTACATAACAGAATAAGATATTCTCCACAGAACTATGACAAATCTATGATCAAGGTAGTTCAAATTGTGGACTACTGACTAATAAACAGCAGAAGGTGCCTTCCAATAATTCATCAAGGAATGCTAACTCTAACAAATGGATCTTATGATAAACAGTTTGGACAACATTAAAAAGGTCTTTAGGATTGCTATTTGTTGTAAACAAAACACAATTATTCCGTAAGCAATTAGCAACAACTAGGTAAACATAATTTACCTCCAGGCTCCCCAAACCCAAAGAAAACTAAAAGCAAATAAACAAATGACTATATTTGAGAACCCTCGAAAGTAAGGCCAAAAATAAAAACTTAACCATGGACAACATCAATTACATGTATGATGTAATTTTTTCACTAGATCACCAAAAGGGAACATCATCGACACAAGAGTCAAACCAAGCTACACATCCATATAAACCTAATTGTAGCACCTCATCCTTATTGACACTAGAAATCAGAAAACAAATGTTAAAATCTATATTAAGAATTCTGTAACGGCAAGAACGGGTAGAAGAAGTGCCTTTAAACAGGAAAATTCAATTCTGATAATAACGTATCTACTCTGTTTAAATGTAAATCTCATAATGAATCAGATGGATCCACTTTTCATAGCCATGCCTTCAATGTTGATACATAATAATAATAATAGTGATAGCAATACACACAAATTGTATTCCACACAGTTTGCATACGCACCCATTTTCAGAGAATTGACTCCAAAGTTGAAACAACAAAGCCGGTATAATTATCAACAAAGTAACAGGTAAAAACTGTTCAGAATTTTGAGATTTCAGATGATTTCCAAACACGCTTGAAATACCCAAAAGAAAGTCCCCTAAAATCAAAATAACCGGTAAACCATTGATTCTGTAGAATGATGAAATTCGATAACTACAATCAAATAATAATACACATGGGTCCAAAGAAATTGAAACCAAAAATACATTGGCTGAATTGAGATTCTGTTCAGCCGAAAGGTAAATGCTCTATGCTGTAGGGGACAACAGCATATATCTTAAAATAGAAACAAAGAGACAAATCAAAATGGAATCGACACATAGCACCCCCGTCGTTGAAAAATTCATATGATGCCCAAGAAACTCAAATCAAGTCAAAGTAAAAAATAAAAATCACTCCAACGCGTTCCAAAAATAAATAATATTAAAAAACAAACAAAAATAAGCTCATAGTCATAAAAGAAAAAAAAAAATATATATATATATATATATATATATATATTCCATCAAATAACCACAAAAATAGTAATAATAACAAAAATAAATAAATAAATAAAGAAAAGAGGTTTAAGAATTGAAAAAAATAAATGGAAACTCACACCTTAAGCAAATTTAAGCTATCAATATTCAATCACCATATTATCAGACTTCAATAATCGATTTCCTGTTGAAAAATCAAATTCGTAGTAATAACTCTTAATTACAAAATAAATAAATAACTAAATAGAAATATTTAAAACGCGAAGGATCAGGATTCGGGAACGAATAGGTGCTTAAAGGAAGGAAAGTGGAAGTGATAAAAGTTTAGAAGAAAAAAAATCTATTCAAATTAGAAACCTATGAAAAAGAGAGAGAAGAAAAACGAAGTTGAGGCAGTGAAGGATCGATCACCTTGAAACGGTGACGGCGAGATAACGGTGTGGGACAGCGGGAGTGATCTGAGGAGAAAAGGAAACGCGGCGAAGGAAGGAAGTGCGTTTGTGTTGCGTTGCGTTTGCGTTACAACGAACTTACAGAGAGAGAAAGTGATAAACGGAGCTTTTTTTTTTATGAGAGTGAAGCCTGTGAAGGAGAACCAGATTGCGAAAAGCTAATTTTTTATACTAGGGGTCACTGTACAACTACAACTTCAGTGGATAGAATTTTTCTTTTCTTTTCTTTTTAATAAAATAATTGGATTCATTAAATATGCCATTAAAGATTTAAATTTCTTTATCGTACCTGTAAAATAAATTTTGTTTGAAGAGACACAATTTATTTTATTTATTTCTATATTTGGAGAATTAGTTTCAATAAAATTTGATTACGAGGATATCTTGCTTTGAAGAATAATAAATAAAATAAAATGGGAGATTAAATAATTGCATTTGTTTTCTTCTTTTTTTGTGTCTAGCTAACTAGAATAAATGTCCATGTCAAAGTTTACAATTGCAATTTGCAAGTTTTACTACACTTTGCCGCACTTGAATTGAATGGATATTATGGACTTCCTTTTGACGATGAGGAAGTTACACTTTTACCCTTGCGTCTATTTTTCTTGCATCTAAATGGATTAATTAGTTAATACGGTTTATATGGATTATTACAGCCTTCACTAAAGTGACTAAATGTTGCCGTTCTAAAGAAAACAAATTATAACGTCGAAAGGTAAGAATTTGTCTAAAAACTTAGTTAAGATTATTGAATCTTCTAATTTAAATTGACTGTAGATATATTTATAGTTTCTAAATTTATACATTTGTTAACTTTAAGAGATTTAAGTTCCTTTATTACGAATTATAAAGATAAGATAAAAAGTTAATATGAGAAATTTTTTGTTAGAAAAAAATATTTATTACACTGAGAACATGAAAAGCTATTTTTTTTTTTGGTAATTTGAAATATTTAATATGTCAATTCGGATAGAACACAAATTAAAAAAATCAGTAAATTATTTGGTAAAATTAGACATGTAAAGTGTGTACACTCAAAAGAATGAACCTTTTGTTATATTTATACTGTTATACATGATTTTATAACATGGAAAATTTGTATCCATTTTCTAAATTAAAGAAAAGAAAAAAAAAGCATTTCTACTTTAAAAAAATGGAATGAAAAAATTAAATCAAATGTTACTTTAATGATCATAATGCTTCTTCGATTTTATTTTTTCAAAATAAAAATGAAATAAAGAATAAAAAAAAACAACGATTATTTGTCCTACCACAATTGGCATGAAAAATATACTTAAATTTTTATCTTCGCGAACTCTTCAACCTTAGAGTAGGTATATATGTAAAGAATTTTGTATCTATTATTGGTTACAAAAATAATGATATTAATCCTTTCTCGGCTAACTTGGTAATTGAAATTGAAATATTTTGACAATGAAAGACCTGCAATAATACAATGATTTGTCAAGATATTGATCGTTTATCTGCATTCTTATCTATAAGTGTGTTCTAAATAAGCTCATCTCTTTTTTTTAGAAAAAAAAAAAAAATCAACTACATCACCTACTCCTCTCCAGTGCAAACAAAAAAAAAAAAGATGATAACATTATCCATTTGATATACTCTTTACTATGCAGCATGTGTTGGCCCTCTTAATCAATTATTGTGTTGTTTACCTTACTTAAACTATTACAAAATAATTGTCAAATTCATAGAAGGGGTGCACACGGTAGTGGTCCTTCTTTACTGTTATTATTTTTACTATAACATTGCTGGTTAATTATTGTATCAATGCTGAATTTTAATTTCTATTTCACTTTTCACACATCATGAAATGGCCTTTCGATATTTCGAATATGAATCACAAAAGAGCCTCCTCTTGTTTTTAGCTAAATAACTCTTGAATATAATTACCATAAAAAGCGTTACATAAGCAATCTATTTTTGCAAACTAATATCATTATACTAGAGTAACTAACGTTTAACCATTAACTACCTTAATAGTTTATTTTCAATTTCATTTTATATGTAAAAATAACAATTACTGTTGTTAATTTGTTTGGATTTCAATTAAAATCTCCAAATCACGGTTTTAGCAAAAATAATAAGAGTGAAGCCATTATTTAAATCATAATTTAAAAGCTATTATTTAAATTATGTTTTAAAATCATAATTTAAATCAGGCACATACGTGACTTTTTCATGGTTGATAAAGATGACAAAATTAAAATACTAACATAATATATATACTAAATTTTCACCTAAAACATTAGTTATAGTAATAATAATTGTTATAAAAATCAGTTTTGCAGTGAATTATTTTAATCACTGATTGGAACTGGTTTATTTTAATCGACTGAAGATAAAAAAAATCAGTTCAGATAAGTCGATTAAAATAATCTAATAAAAAACTCGTAACATAATTGATGAGTTATTTACTACTAGATTAGAAATTATATAAAATAAATGTGACTGAATAAGTTTTTTGAATGAACTGTTGATCCCGTTAGTAATTAGTATTTAGTTTGGGTTGGTTATTGGGTTATAAATGTTAGGAAACTTGTGTGATTTACTGTCACCCAACAATTTTGAGTAAACCAGCGACCCGACAAAATTTTGAATGAGCGGATGTATTATGCAAAAAAGTAATAAAAATCAGAGTATTGAAACTTATAGGTTATAAATTTATTGAAATTTTTAATATATGTCGAATCATTAAATTTGATCACTCACTTGTTTGATTAATAATTCCTTCACCCAATTGATAACTAATAAATTTTGACACGCCATAGTGTGTTCATGAATGGAAGCCACCCGTCACAACTTACTTCGATTAATAATATTACATGATTGTTATTCATTAAAATTAAGAATAAAATATCACACAATTAAGCTCATTATCATATTCATTTAGGTGGCTAGAACTTAACCGCACAACAACATCCTGATTTATGGATGCATATTACAAACGTAAAATTGGGACGATACGAAGTTAATTACTGGTTGCGCAGCCTATCTAACATGTTTACATAAAATCCATCAAATTTATATACAGAAAAAATTTGACATGGAAAAAGGGTAGAAGTGTAAGTGTAAGTGTAGAGTACTGTAAATAATTAATTAAAGGAACAAGAAAGGCAAAATTGATGTAGGGAAGGAGGAGTTGGAAAGTGAAAACGAAATGTGATAGATAAGCTGGGAGCGAGTAAATGCCAGCTAGGTGAAAATAAAATAAAAGACAATATAACGCGTTTGGATCTTGCAAATTAATTTCACAGCGTACTGTACACAAAAACGGTGACAAGCTTAAATTAGTTTTTTTTAATTTACTTTTTAGATTTAATTTGATTTTTTATTATTAAAATTATTTTAATGTAATCATGTCATTTAAATTGAACTAAAAATGTTTTAAAAATATGTACCGACGATTTTAGATCACCATAAAATATAACGATGTTAACATGTCCCTAATACGATTAAATTAAACTAATTTTGAAATTAGAGGACCTAATGAAATTAAAAAATCAAATCTAAAACAAATTGTCAAATGTTAAGAGGATTAATTAAGTAATTAAAAAGAAAAATAATTTTATTTGAATGTGTAAAGTTATATTTTTATGATTTTTTTTACGTTTTGGGATTATTTTTATGATGAATTTTTTTAGTTAATACTTTAAGATACTGATTAATTATATTCAAATAAATTAAAGGAAAAAAAAACTAATTTAATGACAAATTACCAAAACTTGAAGCTCTTGGAACGAGATAAAGGGTACCAAAAATTGAGTCGTGGAGCGTGAGAAAGTGAGTCAGCTTCACACCGCACGCCGCTCCCCCCAAAAATGCAGCACTTCCGAGTCTGACTTTCCTTTTGGATAAGCATATCAATTATCATATTCTCATATGCCATACGTCATTTAACACAACCACCAATATTTTTCCCACTTTCCAACTTGAATGGAATATCGTTACTAACCATACTTTGCACGTTCTGCCCCAGCCAACTTTATCCTAATCACCATTCATCCATGTTCCTCAATTGTTTTAATTTCAACATATTAGTGTAAGTCAACAATATTATACCTTAAAAGAGTAAATATTTATATGTACGGTTCTTTATCACTTAGTCCATGAATTAATTCGTGATGGGTTTGGTGAAATTATTTTAACTTGCTTTTTTTTATTTATAAGATTCAAAATTAAGATTTTATTTAAAAAAATTAAATTTTAATATCATTCAAGTTAATGTTTTGTTTAAGTATTGTTTTAGTTTGATGAATGGTATAAAGTTGTTATAATTTTTTTAAAAAAAATATTTTTTATCTATAGGAATATTATTCCATTTGAATAAAATTATTTTATTTTTACATAAAAATGTATGAAACGTGAATGATTAGTATTTTTACAACAATTTCTTATTAATAATTTTGTACATGTTTTGTATGTTTTAGTAATTTTGGTTAGCACGTGAATGATAAAACGGTGGATATCCCATCATATTCCCGCCTAACTTGTTAAATATAATGTTTTATTTATTTTTAAACATAATAAATATAGTTATCTGGTTTTATTTGGACCCTCAAAATTCAACACAGAATCTTGCCAAAATATCTTACAAATGACTAATTTAGTAACTTACTATTAAAATAAATGAAGAATGGTAAAAAAAAATGATGGATTACCAAGCAGCCAGTGATATGAAGGGCGAAGTAAGTATGCAACAAAAAAACAAAACATAAACATAATACTGTAGTTAAATTCTAGAAATCTAATCCGGTGGGTGGGTAACATTTTGAACATAATAATAGTTAAATCTCAAAAGGTAATTCGGTTGGTGGCTAACAGAAATGAACCACAATTCCATCAGCTGCCTATTTATCCAACAATAATTAGCTATATAATAGAAGTTGACCTTGACATTAAAATCAATTTTATCTTTACAATGATGGCATTAGAATTAGAATTTATAATTTTATGCAAATGATTTAAGTTACTTTATTATATTAATTTAATTGAGTTGCTTACTTTAGTTGTAATTTAAGAAATTTGATCTTAAGAGTTTGTCAAAAATTAATTTATTTGTCATTTTCAATCACCTACTTATAGATTAATTCATCTATAATCCATAATTAAAAAACACAAAACAGGGCCATTCAATATGACATCACATAACTTTTTTGTAACTTGTCAATGTAAAATTTCAAAGTGGGGATAAAAAAAAGAAAAACAAGATGCTCAGCTCTTACCATTTTCCACATAACAGGAAAGTACACAAATCACAAACCACACGCGTCAAGGTCGCTAGAATCACACGCGCCATCTCAGTGTGGAACGGTACGGAGAGACTCGCACGTGCGAGAGGACAAATCTAAGTGGGGCCGGCACGTGCCGTTGTGGATGGATCCTGTTAATGTGAAACGCGTGGTGAGCACGTGAATGCGATGCCTTTATTGGTAGATTAAAGGGGATGTGGGGCCCAGTTTATCCGGTCGCCGCGTTACGCGGAAATGGTTTAAAAATAGAATAAAGAAAAAGGAGAAAACAAAAGTCAGTTCAGTTTCTGAGAGAGGCTTATCCTATCCGCAAAATGAAAATGATAAAAAAGACTTGTGCAACGTATTCGAGAGTGGTTATAACGGAGTTCAGATCCTGTATATTACACATCTTCGTTGTTTTCCACTTCCTCATGACATGTGGCATTTAAAAACTTGAAGGACTGACATTCAATCCCTATAAAAATATTTAAAGTATAATTTTTTTCTCTGATCATTTTCTCTTCACTTGTTACACTTCCCCTCCTTCTCTTATTATGTGGTTGAGTAGAGGTGGTCGTACTTTTTACTCTTTTAGATCATGTCTTCACGTCCTAATATGTAATTAAGTCTAAAATAAATTTTATGAGAATTTTGAAATTTAAAGCAATTTTTTGTGTTAAGTAAGAAAGTTATATATTGAATCTTTTTGTTAACATATGTGATTTTTTTATCAACATATTCATTTTTTATTTGTAAAAAATAATAGTAAATATTTTTTCATTGATAGACTTAAAGGTTGAACTTTAGTTGTTTATTTTTAAGTATCCTAAATATGTTTCAATTGTTGTTGGTGACGATTAGGTAGGTCAAATGCTTTCTTGTAATTATTATAAAAAGAAAAATATTTTTTGGACATTTCTTAGGTGTCTATACCTTAAGAGATAAGAAATAAGTTATTAATTTGATTGGTGATGACGTGCGTAATATGATAGAAAGAGAGGTAGAGAAAAACTAGAAGTGTTGATGAAGTATTTGTAATTTATGTGTAAATATCATACTCATTTGAAAATTTGGTCTTCAAGATGCTCTTTCTTGGCATAAATATAACTCTTCAACCTGTCAAAGTAGTTATGTTGGTTTGTAATGTGTGATTAGAATTAAAATTAAACCAACACTAGTGTGTGTGTGCACGCGCTCGCTA